>JAJKKK010000033.1:0-532475 GCA_022432375.1 Nemania sp. FL0031
GCATTAATAATTAATTTATTATATATTAGCTATTTTATTGTTTTGTTAATTATTTTGCTAAATATAACACTATTATAAACAAGCTATTAATATAAAAATATAAGCTACTAATAGCTAATATAAATTAATATATTATTTAATATATAAAGTGTAATAAAGTATTTTTAACTACTTATTTTTTATATATAAAACATTATAATAAAGCAATTTAATATTTACTATTTTTTTAAAAACTTAAAAAAAGCTTAAATTTAAATAGTTTTTATTATATATAGTTTATAAATATACTATTAAAGCTTTTTATAATATAGTTTTTTTTTTATATATTGTTTTAAATAATAATAAACTTAAAGTTTAACTATTAATATTATTTAATAGTTATATATAATAATAAAGTTTATTTTTTATAAAATATATATATAATAAAAATATTTTTAAATTAAATAAAATATTTTTTAAACTTTAATTTTTATTTATTATTTATTAATTTAAATTTTTTTTATAAATTTAGCAAAAAAAGCTAGTTAATATATTAATAATTTAATCGGCTTTTTAATTATTAAGTATAATTATAATAATAATATTATTATTTTTAAAAAAAAAAGCATAAAAGTAAAACATAAAAAATAAAAAGTAAAAAGCATAGCAAAAAGTATAATAATAATAATAATAATAGCAGCAAAGTTTTTTTTAGCTTTAAAAAACTTTTTTTAAAAAATTTTAAAAAAAATATATATTATAAAATATAGCTATATTTATTTTTATATATTATTAATAAAAATATAGCATTTTAAATATTTTAAGCTTAAAAATTTATAATATAAAAAAAATTGTTAGCTTTAAAACTATTAATTAATTAAATTATAAAAAAAATTAAATATAGTTTATTATTAAAAACTATTAAATATTAATATAATATAAATATAAAATATAAAAAGTTTAGCTTTTTAAAAGCTTAATATAAAATAATATAAATAGCTATTAATATAACGTTAATAGTATAAGCTAATAATAATATTATAATAATTTTTACTTAATAATTTTTTTATTACTATAAAAATTAAACATTTAGTATAAAAAATAATATAATATTTAATAGCGTTTAAATAAATATAACAATTATTATTAGTAGCTTTAATAATAATAATAGTTTTAAAATTAATAATTTTATTTTTAATATATTAAAAGCTAAAAAAAACAAAGCTATTTAAGTTTTAATTAAGTTTAATAATAATAAGTTTATATTTAAACTTTAAGTTTAATAATTAAACTTTAAGTTTTATTATTGTTTAAAATAATATATAAAAAAAAAACTATATTATAAAAAACTTTATAGCATATTTATAAGCTATATATAGTAAAAACTACTTAAACTTAGGCCTTTTTTAAGTTTTTTAAAAAAAGTAATAAAGTTTAATTGCTTTATTATAGCTGCTATAGCTAAATAATTAAAAGGTCCTTTTTATATTTTATATATTAAATAATATACTAATTTATACTAGCTGTTAGCGGCTTATATTTTTACGTTAGCAGCCCATTTGCAATTATATTATGTTTAGCAAAATAATTAATAGGGTAATAAAATAGCTAATATATAATAATTTAATTATTAGCAGCTATATATACTACTAAAAGCTATATTAATAGCTATTAATAGCTATATATAGCTACTAATATATAGTTATATAAAATTAGTTATATAAGCAAAAAGCTTAGCTATATATAGCTTATAAATAGTTTGTTTTTTTATTTTTATATAAAAAAATTGTTGTTTATTTTTTTGTTTGTTTGTTAAGCTTTAGTTTAGCTATTTAGTTATAGTTTATTTATTTGTTTAAGTAAAAAACTTTAAATTTATTGCTATTTAAAGCAATATTTAAAAAAAAAAAACTATATTATAAAAAGCTTTATAGCATATTTATAAGCTATATATAGTAAAAACGATTTAAACTAAGCCTTTTTTAGGTTTTTTAAAAAAAAATAGTAAAGTTTAATTGCTTTATTATAGCACCCTATATATATATAAAAAACAAGTAGTTAAAAAGTTTTTTTTTGCACTTTATATATTAAATAATATGCTAATTTATGCTAGCTATTAGCAGCTTATATTTTTACGTTAGCAGCCTATTTTGTATTAGTGTTACAGCTTAGTAAAATAATTAGCAAGATAGCAAAGTAGCTATATATAGTAAGTTAGTTATTAGCAGCTATATATATTACTAAAAGCTATACTAATAGCTATTAGCAGCTGTTTATAGCTGCTAGTACACAATAGTAAAGTATATAATAACAGGGTTAAAAATAATTAAAAAAAAGTAATAAGCCATAAGTAGCTTATATAGCTTGCTTTTTTTTATAGCAAAAAAGGTTGTTTTTTACTATTTTAGCTTGCGTACTAAGCTAGGCTTAGCTATTTAGTTGCAATTTAACTACTTGCTTAAATAAATAATAATAATAAGTTTAATAGTAATATATTTAATATTTTTAATAGCGCTAATAGTTTTTATTAGTAATATATTTTATAATAGTTATAATATAATAAGCTTTTTTGCAAAATTTATATTTATGCTTTTTAAGTTTTTATAAATAAAATATGCATATAATTAATAAGCTTATATTTATTTTTGCTTTTTTTTTTTTTAAGCAAAAAAAAACAACAAAAAAAAAACATAAAAAAAAATATAGCTAATATTAGTGCTAGCACTTAATATTAATAAACAATTTTATAAACAAATAAAAAAAAAATACTTATATTATAATAAAAAAAAAAAAAATTTATTTAATATTTAATATAAAGCTATATATAAATTAGCGTAGTATATAATTTATAGAATAATTTTTAAAGCATATAAACTATGTTTATAAAAAAGCTAAAAAAAAAAAAAAAAAAACAAAAAAAGCTTTGCTAAAAAAAAACAATTATATATATAAATATAATTAGCTTTTAATATTAAAAATATTTTAATATTTTAAAAAATAATAATAATATTAACAATAATTTATAATATAATATATAATTAATTAAAAAGCTAATAATTAAAATTATTTTATATATATATAAATTACTAATAAAAAAAATATTAATTAATATTAATAATAATTATAAAATATATTATTATAATTTAAACGTTTTATTTTAATATAGTTTAAACAAGTTTAAACACTTAAAACTTTTTTTATAAATTAGTTTTAAAAGCTTTATAATATATTATTATAATATATTTTAATATAAATAATAATAATAGCTAATTATAAGCTTTTTTTTTTTTTTTTTTTTTTATTTAAGCTATATTTAAAGCTTTATTTAAAGCTTTATTTTTTACTTTTATTTTTAAATTTTAGTTTTTTTTTAAATATTAATTATTAATTATAATAATTTAATATAATAAAATAGCAATATATATTTAATAGTTAAACTTTAAGTTTATTGCTACTTAAAGCAATATATAAAAAAAAAACTATATTATAAAAAGCTTTAATAATATATTTATAAGCTATATATAATAAAAACTATTTAAACTTAAGCTTTTTTTAGGTTTTTAAAAAAGTAATAAATATTAAATTGCTTTATTGTAGTATTTTATATATAAAAAAATAAATAGTTAAAAATATTTTATTGCGCTTTATATATTAAATAATATATTAATTTATATTAGCTATTAGCAGCTTGTATTTTTATATTAGCAACTTATTTATAGTAATATTATGCTTAGCAAAACAATTAGCAAAGCAGTAAAGTAGCTAATATATAATAAGTTAGTTATTAATAGCTATATATATTACTAAAAAGCTATACTAATAGCTATTTAGCAGCTATTTGCAGCTGCTAATATATAATAATTAATAATTAGTTATATAAGCAAAAAGCTTAGCTATATATAACTTATATATAGCTTGCTTTTTACTTTTATATAAAAAAATTGTTATTTATTTTTTTATTTGTTTGCTAAGCTTTAGCTTAGCTATTTAATTATAGTTTATTTATTTATTTAAATAAAATAGCAATATATATTTATTTTTATTATATTTAAATATATTTATTTATTAATTTTAAATAATATAGCTTTTATATAATAGTTTAGCTTTAGTTTTAATATTTAAAAAATAATATTTAAACTATTTTATAAAATAAAACAAATAATATTTTTATTTATTAAACTATAAATATTTTAATATTATAAATATAAAAAATTAAAAAAATAATTAATAAAATTACAATAAAAACTTTAACAATTAAAAATATTATTAAAATTATTATTATAAATTTATATACTTTTAATTTATATTTTTTTTTATATTAAAAATATACTAAAAAATTTATAATATTAATTAATATATTTTAATTATATAAATAATTTTTTATATTAAAAATAAAAAAATAAAAAAAATTTTAAAATTAAAGTTAAACTTTTATTATAACTTTAATAAAAACTAAAAAATAGCTTAAGCTTAAACTTTAGCTTTAAAAAAAAAGTTTTTAATAACTAAAAAAAGCTATTATAAAATAAAAAATATAAACTTTAAAAATAAAGCTTATAATAATAATAAAAAGTTTAATAAGCTTTTATAGTTTAATTTAAACATTTATTAATATAATAAATATAATAATAAAGTTTTTAATAGCTAAAAAGCTTAAAATAATTATTATAAAGCAAAAAAAAACATAAATTTTAATATTTATAAATATAATAATAAAGTTTTTAATAATTAAAAAGTTTAAAATAGCTATTATAAAAAAAAAATATAAACTTAAATATTTAAAACAACAAAAAATAATAAAAACAATAAAAATAATAACAAAAGTTTTAATAGCAAAAAAACTTAAAATTAATAAGCAATATATTTATACTTTTTTTTTAATTTTTTAATAATATTAGCTATTAATAAATAAATTATAAGTTAAAAAAAATAGTTAAATAATTAGTTTTAACTAATATAATATAAAAAAAAAAAAACACTAATTATATAGTTTATTAATTTATAAATTTGTTATTAGTTTATAAGTTTATAGTTGTTTTAAAAGTTTACTATTGTTTTATAAATTTATTATTTAAATAAATAAAAGTTATAATTAATAATATAAAATAAGCTTTATTTTATTATTTATTTATTTATTTATTTGTTTTATTAAGTAAAATAAAATATTTACTATATATATTTTATAAATAAAACTTATTTCGGCTTATTTTTAAAAGCTAAAAAAAAAAAAAAGCATTTTATAGCTAAAATAAAAACTTAAAGCTAAAATAAAAACTTTTGTTTAAAAAACTAGTTAAATAGTTATTTTAATTATTTTAATTAAAAAATTAATTAAAAAATTAATTAAAAAACAAATTAAAAAACTAGTTAAAAGTTTAATTTAAAAGTTTAATTTAAAAGTTTAATTAAAAAACTAATTAATAAATTAATTAAAAAACTAATTAAAAAACTAACTAAAAAACTAATTAAAAAACTATTTAAAAAACTAATTAAAAGTTTAATTTAAAAGTTTAGCTAAAAAATTAATCGAAAAACTAATTAAAATATTTATAATTATAACTTATTTTTGTTTTAAAGTTTAATATATATAGCTATATAACTTATTTTAGTTATTTTTAAAAACTAAAAAAAAAAAAAAAAAAATATTTTATAGCTAAAATAAAAACTTATAGCTAAAATAAAAACTTATAGCTAAAATAAAAACTTATAGTAAATAGTTAGTTTAGTTAAAAAACTAGTTAAATAATTAAAAAGCAAACAAACTTATTTTAATTTATTTTTAAAAGCTAAAAAAAAAAAAAAAAAAAGCATTTTATAGCTAAAGTAAAAAACTTTATTTTTATTTTTATTATTTTTAGGTTTACAGCTTTAACTAAACTTGCTAAAGCTATTTTTATAAAAAAAATTTTCGTTAAACTTTTTATATTTGTTTTTTTATTAAACTTTTTATATTTATTTTTATTTTTTAAATTATTTTATTTTTGTTTATTTTTATAATTATAATTTATAATAATGCTTTTTTTAGTTAAGTTTATTGTTTAGCATTATAATTTAATATTTTGCTATTAAAGCTACTAGCTTATAATTAGTTTTATTAAATTGCTAAAAAAATACTAATATTTTTGCTTAATATTAATAATAAAAATATAACTATATAATAAATTTATAATTATTAATATATTTATTAAATAAAAAAATAAATTTATTTAAAAAATTAGTTAAATAATTATTTTAATTTAAAAGTTTAATTAAAAAACTAAATTAAAAAAACTAGTTTAATAGTTAAACTTTAGGTTTATTGCTGCTTAAAACAGTATATAAAAAAAAAACTATATTATAAAAAGCTTTAGCAGCATATTTATAAGCTATATATAATAAAAACTATTTAAACTAAGCTTTTTTTAGGTTTTTTAAAAAAAGTAGTAAGTATTAATTGTTTTATTGCAGCGTTTTATATAAAAAACAAATAGTTAAAAGGTTTTTTTTACGCTTTATATATTAAATAATATATTAATTTATGCTAACTATTTGCAGTTTATATTTTTATATTAGCAGTTTGTTTATAGTAGTATTATACTTAGCAAAGCAATTAGTAAAGCAGTAAAATAGCTAAATATAGTTATATTAGTTATTAGTAGTTATATATACTGCTAAGCGGCTATACTAATTGTTTACTAATAGCTATTTGCAGCTGCTAATATATAGTTATTAATAATCGGTTATATAAAAAAGGCTGCGCTATATATAGCTTATATAGCTTGTTTTCCTTTTGTGCAAAAGGGTTATTATTTACTTTTCTGCTTGTGTGCTAAGCTTTTGGCTTAACTATTTGGTTGCAGTTTATCCACTTGTTTAAGTAGAAAAAAAACTAGTTTAAACGTTTAATTAAAAAATTAATCAAAAAACTAATTAAAAGTTTAGTTTAAAAAAAAGTTTAAATATTAAAATAACTTAGGTTATTTTAAGCCGTTTTTAAAAGTTTAGCTAAAGCTATTATATATATACGCTTTTATAAAAAGTTATTAGCTATATAAAGTATAGCTTATATAAATAGCTTAGCTATTTATATTATTATAATATAATAAAAAAAAAAAACTTTAAATTTACGTAAAAATAATTATTTTTAAAATTTAATATATATAGCTATATAATTTATTTTAGCTATTTTTAAAAGCTAAAAAAAAAAAAAAAATATATATATATAAATATATAAAGCAAATAAGTTAAATTAACATAAAACAAAGCATATTTATTATAAAGCTTTTAAAATAAACTTTTAAAACAAGTTTTTAAAGCTAAAACCTTGTTAAAAATAACAAATCAAGCTTTTAAAAAGTTATTTTAAAAAAACTTATAGTTAAAAAAAAAACCTATAGCTAGAAAAAAAACCTATAGCTAGAAAAAAAACTTATAGCTAAAGTAAAAACCTTTATTTAAAAGTTTAGTTAAATAGTTAGTTTGGTTAAAAAATTTATTAAAAAACTAAAAAGCAAATAGACTTATTCTAGCCTATTTTTAGCAGTCGGAAAAAAAAAATATATATATATATATATATAAAGCAAGCAAATAAAGCAAGTTAACGCAAAGCAAAGCAAAGCTTTTAAAACAGGCTTCTAAAACAGGTCTCCAGAGCCAAAACTTTACCAAAAATGGCAAATCAAGCCTCTAAAGAGTTATTTCAAAAAGACCTATAGCTAGAGTAAAAACCTACAGCTAAAGTGAAAACTTACTGCCGGAGTAAAGACCTACAGCTGGAGTAAAAAACCCCGTTTAAAAGACTAGTTAAAAGACTAGTTGAAAGACTAGAAGGCAGAGACTTACCCCGGCCTATTTTTAAGGGCCGGAGAAAAAAAAGAAAAACATACATATATACAGGGCAGATAAGTCAAATCAACGCAAGGCTCCCGAGATAACTCCTAGAACATGACTCTAGAGCTAAGACTTTACCAAAAATAGCAAATCAAGCCTCCAGGGAGGTCGGTACCTTTCCCGTTGTCGGCTTGGTCTCCTTGTAGAATTTGGGTGTGACATAGTGCTGAGCCGGAGCCGTGAATAGAACTAGAACTTCTTCTTCTAGGACATTAGGCGTAGAGGCAGAGCTTGCTTGCGCGGCTTCGATTAGGACTTTGCTCTGCGGGTTCTGCCGTGCAATATGGCCGCGGAGGACTCCGAGCTCCTCTTCGCTATTCTCATCTTCAACGTCGAGCAGAAATGGGATATGACTCGAGAGGATAAAAGGTGCAAGTTTCGAACGAATGGCTGTTGTTAGGACCCCCAAAGGGTGATCGCGAACTAGTTGTCGCAAGACGCGGATAGATGACTCTGCGTGAACTCCGCGGAGATACATAGTTAGGACGGCTGGTACTATACTCAGCGACAATGGCAATGAGAGAAAAGGAGAATGAAATAGATCAAAATAAAAGAGAGATGCGTCTCGTCGAACGTGATCAATCTATCTGCTCGAGTGTTCTTATATCGAGTGTTAGTTGAGCGCTCATTATTCACGAATCAGAGAAATTACGTCAATCGACGCCGATATGTAGCCGTAAGAAGGGCGTGACTTAGTCGCTTATACAAACCAGACCATTATCATTCGCCAAGCTTGTGCGATGGTACGAGCTATCTAATTCTTAGCCGTATGAACGCGCCTTTTCAAATCCCGATTTCCTTCCGTGCCTAGATGTGAGTCGTTACAATACATTGTTTTAAGGCGCAGGTCAAACTCCGAAAATACCTATTGGCGCTATATGTTGTAGTTCCGAGGAGATATAATCATCCTGTTGAATGCCAGCGAAGATGAGGGCAAGCTATCCCGACAAGGCATCGGCCTCTCTCGTAGTCTATCTAGGAAACATCTGCGATTGTTGGTTATTGCACCAAGAAGGAAGTTTTATCCGAGGCAAAAGTCGTATGGTAGCTCAGATAAGTAACGTGTATGTAGTACAGGGCCCCTGCAAACGCCGGAACTTATTGGAAACACCTACAGCTCATGTCGTCGTGCATTAAGAGCCACGATACCCTCATCATAGATTTAAGAGAAGCATAATGAGATTGAAGATTCTCCGTATGCGTAAGAAATTGTTCACTAGAATTCAATCGATCAAACTCAAGGCCGCTCCGGTCTGCGGAGAGAACCCTGCGAAGCGTCATGGGTCCGCCCTGCACAGCTAGCCAGGGGATGTTAAACGGCGTTGACACTACAAGCCATTACTAGAACTAGCACCAGTCAATGCTCAAGTATTACATTAAATAGGTATTTGGTTCGTGGGGTATTCCACGAGTGCTTTTCAAACTTGACTGAAGAAATTCATGTGTGTTGCATCGCGGTACACATTTTATATGCAAGAACCAGCACGCAGATGTATTTTGCTGGTCGCCATTTGAGACGCCAATGACGCGAATCTTTCAAGCTCCATATCGGCTTCAAATTAGGAACTACTCCGAGGCTTAGGTACCCCGTAGCAAGCCGACATGACGCTTCAAATCAACGAGCTACCCGGACTTCGAAGTACGATTAGGCAGCTACGCGAATATGTCACCGGTTACCTACATCTATCCCCCCCAGCGTTTGTATTTCCTGTGTCATAGAGACTGGATGAGTGATGCCCATGCCAGTTCTGAGTAAGTAGTTTATGTTACCCAGCATGTTCTCGTACGTACCAACCCTTAATCGCATCACATAGCTACCCTATAGCAGTGGCTTGATAGTAGCCTATTACATACTGTTGTACAACTCGGGCGCAGGACTCCCTACTCAGCATTGCTCTAACGGCTCGGATATTATTAAATGAGTTCCCCGAATAATTACCTACTTTCGGTGTGCTCGTGTTAAATGTGCACATTACAATCCTCGCTGCATTAGTTCTTAGTCAACTATAAGCGAAATAGTGAGCCAACCCCATGGGTATTTACACTTAGTGTTACGATGATAAGGACAAATCAGTAGCGGTCAGTCTAACGGGAGCTCATAGAAGAGGCATGCCGTAGTCGAGCGGATTAGTCTTCCACGGTAATAAGATGCCTATCGTACATCAGTACCCTAATGCCGGGTCTGCGACCTTCCCAATCCGTCTATCGTTTAGTACTTTAAACATTATCTTACGCGGCGAGCCAGTCATGATCGTCCGCAATAACCAGCCTCCTCGTACAAAATAGACAGCATGCCGCGATGACGACAGGCTCTACACCCCCGCCTTGGCAACCCCGGCATCCCGAGAAATTTAGCGGGGATGACTTCTACCGTCGTAATCGAACCGGGTTTTTCGATACCTACAAGCAACAGGTGCAATAAATAGAGCAGATAGGGCTGGCAACACATAGATTATATAATACTGTACATGGTATTTAAATATGCAGCCGTTTCAGTGAAACTTACTTTCCTAGTCCCATTGTCTGCTTACATAAAGTACTTCGTTCTCGGGACGTATACGATGAAGGGTCCGAAAGTCTTGGCCGCGGCCTTAATCGCCGCCACCCTGGACAACGTTCAAGCTTTCCAGAAGCGCGATACCTCACGCCAAGACATTAATTACCAGGCGCATTACTTCCAGCAGAGAATCAACCACTTTCCGGAAAACAAGTTACCCTATGCAAAGGCAAACTTCACGCAGAGATATTATTTCGACTCTTCCTATTACAAGCCAGGTGGACCAGTATATCTTTATATCGGTGGGGAAACGAGTGGTGAGTTTGCCTACGACTAGGTTCGCGTCATCATAGAGGTGTCATCGTGAGAGTTAACATAACATGTACTATGTTAACCCATGCGCATCGTAGGGCCAAGTCGATTCTCAAATCTTCAAACGGGAATTATTCAAATTCTCATGCAAGGTAGGTAAAGCTTGTATCCGGGAAAGAAACACTTGATTAACATAATCTAAAGAAACTAACGGCCTCGGGGTTATACTTGAGAATCGTTATTACGGAGCAAGCTATCCGTTTAATACTTCCACCACGGACCAACTCGCCTTCCTCACCACGGCTCAGACTATCGCGGATAATAGCTATTTCGCGCAGAATGCTGTCTTTCCAGGGATAGAGGGTGACCTGACCGCACCTAGTACACCTTGGATTCTCTACGGAGGTAGTCTTGCAGGGGCCCAAACAGCTTTCTCAATCAAAAGATACGGAGACATTTTATACGGAGGTATAGCGTCTTCTGCTCCTATCCATGTTGTCGTAGGGTATCCAGAGTGGTATAATCCCATACAAAAATACGCGCCTCAGGTCAGTAATAAGCCCTATCAAACCATTCTCAAGTAGTATTTAACAAAACTCATGAATAGGACTGCGTAAACCGTATCAACAACATAGTTGACAAGTTTGACGCCCTTGTCGCAAAGAAGGAAACCGCGGCCATCAAACAATTCAAAGCCCTGTTCGGCCTAGAAGTGCTTACGGATAATCGAGACTTTGCAGCAGCGATAGCCGATCCCATCGGAAATCCTGGGTTCTATCTCTCCAGCACTTGGCAAGAGCTAAACTGGAACTCTACTTATGGTTCCCGTGACTTTTTCTATTTCTGCGGCAATGTGACAAACATTGACCCCCCTAAAGAAATTGCCGAAATTGATCACGCCTTAAGCAAGTATTCGAATGGTGAGCCTTGGGTTGGCCTGGGAGGATACGCTGTAAGTCTGCAAAGTTTCTTTTTGGTCAGATTGCGTGATATCGCTAACAGTTTACCGTAACAGGATTACATTAAGAAATACACGCTCCCTCTATGCACATCAGGCAACTACAATAGCCATAATTGTTGGGTGAGTCGTCTAGCAAAAAATATAGTAACACTATCAAGCATGAAGCGCAGCCTAACTCATAACAACAGGGAACACAAAACCAGACAGCCTGGGCAGATATCAGCAACACTGCTACACGTTCCTACGTGTATACTAGTTGCACCGAGCAGGTAACAAACCAAGTCTAATAGTATCTTTGATACAAGATTTAACCGAAGCTAAACCACGCCTACTAGGGAGCGTATATTGACGCACCTAAGAAAGGGCCAAGTCTCATCTCGCGCGTTATTGATACATCATATGAGCAGCAATGGTGCACGGTAAGTTCTCCGTAATTGTGCAATATTTCAAATACCGTACCTCTTATACCCGAGGGATTTCCTATCAATGATTCTATCACTAACCACGTCAACACACAGTGGGCCTTCCCCAAAGGAGAGTACAACAAAATCCCAGCTAGCCCTGATCTCGATGTATACAACAGTTTCGGCGACTTCAACTTCTCCGCCGACAGGCTAGCGTTCATCGACGGCGACGCAGACGTCTGGAACGGGTTATGTTATCATTCACCCGAAGCCCCAGCCAGGAGACAAACGTCGGATTTACATCCCGAGCTCTTGATCACGGGGTCTGGTCACCATTGGGACTCATATGGTATTCTAGACGTCGAGGCAGAACCGCAGTTTATTAGAGAGGCGCACCTATGGGAAATTCGCACTGTCAAAAAATGGCTACGGGATTTCGGCTCTTGGAAGCCATCGAAGAAAAGCTCGTAGTGCTAAACGCTCTATGACCTTCTAAAAAGGGGTCTACTTCCTTACAGGAAACCATTTTCTATCATTTATACGACTAAGTGTAGTTATTAATGATCAGTTAGATCAAACTTAAAGGAGTAATGTCATATTCTAGTACTCGCCGTAGGCTTGCATAAGGAGTAGAGAATTAAATATAATCAGTACTTATTATCCAGCATTTAAAATGCTTCACTGCGGAAACTAACTTGCCGAATTTGTAGAACAGGGCATCACGTATATGTATCACTTATCGGAACCCGTGTCGAATCAATGACCTCAGGGAATTATTGTCTTTGTGTTCGGTCGTGTGCGGTTATAGATTTAATACTCCGCTCCCCTATTTTCCTACTTAGTAGTTTTGTTATATATATGTTTACCTCGAAATTCTAAAATCGCATTGTAGCTACGCTATCGCCATGATATGGAGGCAAACGCCCGTCTAGGTACTACATACGCTCTGCCATTTGTGCTAGCGCTTAAAGGCCGGAGTATGAATATGAGCAACTATTCCCAACACGCGCTATTACTTATTCTGTCACTCTTATTTATTTAACCATATAGAGCATGAAGCAAGCAAGCTTCTCGATGTAGAATAGCAAAAAGGAACCTCAAACTCAGATTATGAGAAACTCCGACTTCTTGAACCGACCCTCTCCAACCCATTTTTCGACCTCACCACTCATGAATCTATGGGCATATACCATATGTACAACTTCATACCTACCTACCTTCGGTCACTGATCTCATAAGTACTGGAACCTTGCCTCCGTCCGAAATACCGACCGAATCTCCTAGCTCCGTGATTCCACTTAGTGACATTACGTACGAGCCAATAGTTGTTACACAGAACACCCAGTTTTCAGCATTCCTCCATAGGATCTCCAAAGATACTAGTTTACCATGGGAATTACCATCCTAGTCCACGTTGCCATTAGGCCCACACATCTGCCCCAAGAGGCCCAGGCACTTATTTTCTTCTAGCTCGAGCTCATCCTTGCACAACCTACGGATGGGATATGCCCTGCGGTCCATAACCGCAGTCTGCTAAACTGCGCAGAAGCAGGTCTCTCCTGTTGCCTCATATAGCTAGGTAGACGGAGCTTACATATAATTTGCAAAGATCATCTTTATCCACACCCTTAGCTGGCTGGCTTTCGCCGTAGTATACCCTTACTTACGCTTGATTTAGGACAGCGTGTAAATAGGCATAAAAGAAATACTCATACTTGAATGTTTGCCTAGGGGCCTAAACTGACTGGCACCAAATCGAGGACTTGAGGATCCTAGAAAAAAGAAAATCCTTATAATTACTAGCAGCATTTTATAATTGTTGGCAGCATCTTATAATTGTTAGCAACATTTTGTAATTGTTGGCAACATTTTGTAATTGTTGGCAACATGTTGTACTTGCTGGTAGTATTCTACACTTGCTGATAACATTTTATAATTGTTGGCAACATTTTATAATTGTTGGCTACATTCTATAATTGTTGGCTACATTTTATACTTGCTGGCTACATTTTGTACTTGCTGGCAACATCCTGAACTTGCTGGCAACATTTTATAATTATTGGCAATATTTTGTAATTAGTAGCAACATCCTATACTTGCTGGCAACATTTTGTAATTGTTGGCTACATTCTGTATTTGCTGACTACATTCTGTATTTGCTGGCAACATTTCATTATTGCTGGCAACATTTTATTATTGTTGGCTACATTCTGTATTTGCTGGCAACATTTTATTATTGCTGGCAGCATCTTGTAATTGCTGGCAGCATTTTGGGGGCTTAATTTTGTGAATGACCCACTAAATAGTCATTTGTGGCTAGGTGCAGCAGTACTAAGTAAATAAGTACCGAGGTACCTAGAAGTTTAGTTGTGGCTTGGAAGCTGGTAACTGGACTCCAAAAATCCACTGGGTACAGCGTTAACCTATGATCTTTAGGGAAAATTATTTAAAACTCAACATCTTATCATTGTTTACTTGGCGATTCGCAAAACATCAGGCCGTCATGGCGCCACCGCGGATCAAAGTGAAACAAGCGAAAAAAAGTCGAGGCCCAGTGGTTAGTGGCACTATTATACTAAAATAACTACGCTTGGTGCTAATTGGAAGTTATAGCAACCTATCGATGAGGAGGACTATCTGGAATTAGGCGATAACCATGAAGAGGCGATGAGAAAACATCGAGTTGGCGACCCTGCCAAAGCCTTGCGATTCGCCGACAGGGCACTCGATGTCTACTCACAAGGGCTAGCCAAATTCCCTCGAAGTCTTGATCTAGCCTACAACAAAGCCCAACTCGAGCTCTACAAGGCAACGGACAGTATCTTATCTGAAGCGCTCGATGTTCCTGTTCTGCATGTTCTACAGCAGGCACTTAGTTCGCATCATTACGCCCGAGATCTGGAGCCAACACATGCAAACACATTGTTCAATCTAGCCCTAGTGCTCACCAGCATCGCCGAGATACTCGGAGAAGACAATCAAGCAGATGACTCGGAAGCGCTCCAGATAATAGTGCAGGCGTTAGAGATACAAAGCCGCTGCTTTGATCTGCAGCAATCCATCTTCGCGAAGAGCCGTCTCGAGCTCGAGCAGGCGATGCGTGAGGCTGCCCAGATTGATAACGGCGGACAAGTGGCCCCCAACCCGGCCCCTGGATCTCAGAACATGAGCCGAGAGGAGCAATGGATTAGCGTAGAGGAGCCAGTCACCGCATCTACCCTACTGGATACGATTATCGCTCAGATAGAAGCTCTCACAACTCTCTGTAGCATTCTAACATCCTCTTTAGTCTCTTCGCCAGAATCGGGTCACGCATCTTCTACTACCTTATCTTGGATTGACTCATACTCGGCGAATCTGCTGACGCAGACACTGCCAACTCTTATAAATGAAAACCAAGATATTCTAGAACCCCGCCTGGCCGATGTCATGTTACCGAGGGCCATCTTTATGAGCCATTATCTCGAACTATCCTTGAGGTTATCTGCAATAGATGTGGAAAAGTATAAGCAGGAGCTCGATGCTGCATTTACACAGCCTGGACTCGACCAGGCCTCTGAAGATATCCTCATGGCCAGTGCTCGAGCCCGTTTATCCTTCAATAGTGCGCTCGCTGACCTCATATCCAACGGTGTACTCGATGCTGTAATAGAATCCTATGGTACCCTCCGGTGGAAGTTATTAATCGATGCGCAATCACGACTCTTATCCGTGACAAAGCTACCGGATATCGATACACATGTAGTTGCCACAACTCACCAAATAAGGGGAGACATATCTTTATCCCTACAAATCTTAGCTTATCCTCCCACCGCCCACTTACAAGCTCGAGCTACAACACCGCAGCTCCTCAGGTACGCAGAAGTCTACTACCGAAATGCAACCAAACTGCTAGGCTCCCTTGGCCCTTCTGCAGACGATGAGAAGGCTGTTTGCGAATTAAAAGGCGCTGTAGTGAGTATCTTGCAACAAATCGCCACGGATCAGGCAGCCTCTGGGAGTAGCTCCGGCCACGACAACGGGGGCACCTTTGTCGGCATATCGATATCTCCGGACCAAGTTCAGCTCGCTCTAGGACCTATAATAAAAGTTAGAGGAGCAGAGTGGGTAAGAGACCATATTGAAGAGATGGCCAACGAGGCGATGATTAGACCAGAAATCTTTTTAGCCATAACACAGGCCTAGATGCTGGTTTTGTGTCATTGGCTCCCCGCGGTAGACGGCGCGACTCGCCGGAAAGAATCACCAGGAACGCGTAATATGGTTATGCCAATCTCGGTAGAACCCCCTAGCGCCGCACGGTCGGACCGTCATCGAATCTAGGAGGCGGAGATGGGCTTGACGACAGATTGAATTCACATCGCGCCCCTGCACGGGATAGATTGCCTACATGGCCGAGCACTTTGAATAGCTTCGGCAACAATACATTAAGATGAGATTTCGTGCACCACACAATACGGTTTTTAGGTCAACGAGTCTTCAAATCGCGGGACTAACCGGCGCATTATTTGACCTCCCTGCATTTATTTTACAGAATTGACTCTATTCAATTAAATTTTAACAGGTATGTACCGCTGTTCTGAACATCTATCGTATCGCTATCACCAGCTGTCTAGTCAGAAGCGCGTGTGTTCGCTCATGGGTCAAATATTATTATTCTATTAATTTGCAACGTGATTATATGCTCTAATTCCTTCAGGGTATCTCCACCACTCGTGAATCCTATCGCCACCCAATTCTCTAATGACGGGAACTGGGGCTTGCCGTACGGCTGTTGAGATCTGGGGGGTTGTGGGTGCTAGGGTGGTGGCCATTTATATCCACGCTGTCATGCTCGGCGTGCGGGCCTGTTAGATCGGGGGCGTCGTGCTCATTAGAGCGACGACGTCCGTCTATGTCCCGATGGTCTGGCTCAACGTGACGGCCCGTTAGGTCGACGGGGTCCTTAGTGGCAGACGGAGCGCAATTTAAGTCCATGTCTGCACGGGGCACCTTTGGCTTGCCTAGAGCTATTGTGTTAGTATTTATTATACACGATAGATGATGGGTTTGTATGTGAGGCACTTGTGAGTACCCCCGCATTTCGGAATGTTAGACTCACCTGCAGGCTTCTTGTCCTTCACATGATCGTGTGTATGATCATGGTGATGTGTGACGGCGTCCTTGATCTTGTGGATGATGTCCGACATGATGAATGTTTGAATGGATGTACAATTAAATGACGATTTCAATGTGTATTTGGTTTTGGTTCTTGAAGTGGTGTTTTACTTTGTGTCCACGCACTAGAGACTTGATGTTGGTTTGATAGAAGCTTGTTTGTTAGGTGATGAGTGATGATGCTGTTTTTCTTGTATCATACGACGGCGAACTTGCGGCAGTTATATACTCACTTTTCAGCTAACAGGTAACTACATTACACGATAGGTACCACGGGGCTCAGTCAGCGTCTTGCAGTTTCCCATGACCGCATACGGCAGCTTCAAGCAAGAATTCGGGCCACGAGACAATTGCACGATAATCTAGATTCGCGCCGCATGTTAGTCTAGATCCCTAGTTCGACCGCAATGCAGCATCGTTTACGTAGGGCACCTATGACTTCATCGTCTAGATCGGTAGTTCGCAATTTGTCAATGTTCTCGAAAGTACCCTGAACAGTAAGCACATAAAATTTTTAGCCCTGGAATATTAAGCCCCTTGTCAGGTCTCTGCGACTAGCCTTTAACGCCTAACCTCACTGATGAACACGTCGAGTGATGCCATAGTTGAGGTCGAAGATACATTGAATAGAGGCTTTATTTACCGGATCTTCTTTAACCCTTTTAAGGTAACAATCACATCTCCGTTGACCTCCTCTCGCGTCTCGCCGACTCCGACAGCTCCTTATCTGCTAGGGGTATTAGAGGTGCTGAAAAATCCCTTGCAAAATAGCCATGCCTGACCTAAGGAATTCGTAACCCGCATCCCACATGAAAACCCGAAGAGCGATGATGCTCTCAGGGTTCGCGAGCCATCCCGAAAGAACGGCAGAGGCTCGGCTTCTACCAACCGCGGTCGAAGATTCTGGTCGTCGGTAGGCTCCCTCTTCCAAGCGTCATACGACTGAGAAACCATCGTACAAAACTTGCTTGCTCATTCTTCGTGATTTGTCAATTCATCTTTCCAATGTCGTCTTCTGTATCGAACAATCCTCAGGTGAGGTGGGATACTGATTCACAGCCCCGCGGGCGTCACACCCCATTGAGACTTGGCAGATATTCCCGCGCCAAAGCCGACCTCGCTTATGGCCATCGCTGAGATCAAACACTATGTCGTCACATGGTAGTTCAAACGCGTAGACATGCGACAGGCGTTGGTGCTAGTGGGCGATTTGAACCGCTAGCTTTTGAAGGTATTCGCATTTCAAATTTCGCACCTTATTGAACCTCACTTAAGTTGTATTGCCGATCATTCAATTACGTCTAGACAACGCCTTTCCCCCGCTTGCGACGTTCCTAGCCAATAAATTCCCTGTTCTTCTCCCAACATCGGTCGTCTTAACCCCAGATCCGCGAAGAGCCACATGTCTCCGTCGGGATGAGATCGACCGAAAGATGGCGGATGAAGCTACCAGCCACTCGGGTCCTTGAATTGAGGGCCATTACGACCGGCAAAATGGATAGACGGAGCCGGTTTGGGAGATTTTCTCCGGGCTGAAATTATAAGCATCTGGCCTTAGACTGACTGTTAAAGACGGCTGGGGTGAGTTGTCGCCTAAGTCACCTACTTCACGATGCTCAGGTTTGGAGGCAAGTTTCTGGCTCTGGCCGCCCTGCTGAAGGCATGTGCGGCCTTTCTCAATTCGACAGAGACAAGTAGTCAATTCGTGCTTCAGAACGACCGCCTATACGTGGCAGTAGACAAGGGCAATGGCCAGGTTGTGGATGTAGTGCTCGATAAACAGGACTTGTTAGGTCCTGTGAGTGGGAATACAGGAAAGGGGCCCTATGTCGACTGTTCATGTATCCCGTCTGGAGCCTGGACACCGGGCGGCACTGCCAAATTCCAGCTGATCAACGGCATCGATTCGACGGGAACACCTTTCGGTGGTGTAAGGATGAGCGACACGTACGCGGCGACGAACCAGAGTATCGAACAGTGGTGGTTCTTAAGGGAGGGAGAGACCGGGCTACATCTCTTCACCCGTGTCACCTATTTCAATCAGGCGACGCCGTATCTACGAGACCTTGGTGAACTGCGTACTTTGTTTCGGCCTAACACCAACCTCTGGACGCACTTATCCGGCAGCGACGGTAACTACGCGCCAATCCCCTCTGCGAATGCCTATAAGAACGAGGTCGTGGTTCAGGATGCTTCGTGGTATCTAGGCAAAACAGCTGACGATCCCTACGTTCAACAATACTCCGATTACTTTACCAAATACACATTCGCTGAGCTCTGGCGCGACCACAAAGTCCATGGACAATTTTCGGACGGCACGACAAGTTCTGATGGGAATACTTATGGCGCATGGCTGGTGCATAACACGCGCGAGACATACTACGGAGGTCCATTGCATTATGATCTTGTTGTTGATGGCATTGTGGTAGGTCTTTTCGCCTCTAAGCATTTCAGAATACTCCCCTAGGTCGATTGGTTTACTACAGAGCTATACACTCGAAGATCAACAGAAGCAGTTAGTGTTGCATTTATAAAATCATATCTAATAGCTTTTATAGTATAACTACTTGGTCAGCGGGCATTACGGTGCGCCTGTTCCGAACATAACCCACGGTTTTGACCGCACCTGGGGACCGCAATATTACCATTTCAACAAAGGAACTCCCAACACAACCCTCGCCGAGCTACGAGCAGATGCAGCGAAATATGCAGACCCCGAGTGGAATGCCGACTTCTATGACAGCATTGCAAAGTACGTCCCGAACTACGCGCCGAAGTCGAAGCGTGCCACCTTCAAAGCAACCATTCAGCTACCGAGCGGCGTCAAGCGACCGCTCGCCATCCTCTCCGAGAACAAGCAAGACTTCCAGCTCAACGTATTCGACAAGTCCAGCCTCCAGTACTGGGCCGACATCGACGCCAGCGGCCACGTGGAGATTCCCATGGTCAAGGCAGGCACCTACCGCTTGACTATGTTCGCCGACGGTATTTTCGGCTGGTTCATCCAAGACGACGTCACCGTGTCCGCAACTGCAGCGCCTCTAGCGCTGAAATGGGCCCCCGAGAGCGCCGGGAAGGAGATCTGGCGCATCGGGGTCCCGGATAAGTCAGCCGGCGAGTACAAGCACGGCTACGCGCTCGACACGAGCAAGCCTTTGCAACCAGAGCAGTACCGGATCTACTGGGCGAAGTGGGATTTCCCCACTGACTTCCCGGAGGGCGTGGTCTTCAAGGTCGGGGAGAGCGCCGAGGCGGAGGACTTCAACTACATCCACTGGAGCTGGTTCCCGGGGTACGCCAACTACCTGCGCCCAGAACCCGTGCTCGAGGGCGTCAATAACTGGACCGTCCAGTTCGACCTGTCTGCCGCGCAGCTAGAGGGTGTAGAGACGGCGACCTTCACGGTTGACTTGGCGGGCGCGCACACCGCGAACGGGAATAACAAGTGGGCGGCGCTGCCGGCGGAGAAGTACTCGAGTGTGCCGTACACGGTGGCTGTCAATGGGGAGGATGTTGAGACGTGGGTAATCCCTGCGTATCGTAGCGGTTCGTGCGGGGTGAGAAGTGGCATTATATGCCAGAACTTTGGTCATAAGTTCGTGTTCTCGACGGAGCTGTTGAAAGAGGGCACCAATGAATTCGTGTTGAGCCTCCCTTACAATGCGACGGACACTGAGACTGCAATCCTACCTGGTGTCATATACGTCCAGTATGATGCACTGAGGTTGGAGTTTTCATAGTGCTTGAATTACTTCTAGTCAGACTCAATTGAAATCTTATCCTGCAGCTTTTCGGAATGGAAGAGCTCCGTCTAGTTTTAAATATATGCTACCCGAGAAAAAGTGATCTCAAAAAAGCCAATGTACCCATACAGCCTAGTCAATGTAGCAGTAGGGAGAGCCTTGTGAACCAGACAAGCGTCTCAGATTACTTAACTGAACCAGAAACGGCCACATTAGACATGTTATTGAGACATTAAGAGCTGGGACAGCATGACTAATGGATACAGGTATTTTCCTATCCTTCGCGTCTTTTGGTCTAATAGAACCCGAAAGACATAGGTAATGGTGCTATCTGATACCCTAACTAGACATGTATGTCATTGAATGTCGAGCTCTCGTGGTCGGTCCAATTACTAATATGTATTAAAAATTGCCTCATATATGACTACTTCTTTATAAAAAAAAAAAATAAAGGGGCAAGCAATTTGGCACCGGACCTCTAACAACCTGCGTAGAAAATGGCGTATTCTTTCCATTCATGGATTCTTTGGTCATATCCTCGTTGTCACTATGGTCTTTAGAACGGTCTGCTCTTCCCTGTTGTCCACTACATATGGATCTACTCTCAATGTACCCTACGGCACCAGAAATTTTGTTCATGTATGCATATAGCATTATCTATAGAGGGTATGCAAAATCCTATTTACACATAAATCACCGCCTGCCGGACACCGCTCCAGATGCTAATGATATGCAGATGGTAGACGTCAGAAATTCGATATCCGCCGTTAGCCATGAATCTCGTGAATAAAAAAGCATGACACATTTCCATACTTAGATTGCGTTTCTACAAAATCCAGAGTAATGTTCGGGAGGCATTGTAACAGTTTGGAGAGAGGCCATCATTCGGCCCCAATCAGCTTCTTGGGCAGGAATGCCCAAACAGTTCCTACGATGGAAATCGTCAAGGATAAAAGCATAACAGACCAGCAGAGAATGCGTTCCCCCGCCGCAATTTCGCGGCTAAAGAGTTTCAGATAAAACGCTAGTGGAAGCCTACTCGATATTATTAGAATGCTGTCTACTTCCTCGACACAGTTGGGTGGAGAGTGAGATAAACCTACGTAACGCAAATGGTGAAGCAGAGGGCGCTTCCCATAAATGCCATGATAGAATCAAAGGCAGGGAAGAGGATGGCGATCACTAGGAAAACTAGTAGAGTGACAACCCTCACCAGAGCCTTTAATAGACCCCTAGATGTGCTAGAAAGGCCCACAAGGGAAGTCTCTTCTGCGACGACTTGTTGCCGAAGCCCGAACAGCACCTCCGCCGTAGTGATGATAGGCTGGGCGTTTAGGGGGACTTTAGTCAATGGTATAATGGATATGAAGATGACAAGAAGCACGTTCAGGACATTCGGATAACCTGTAGTCTCGAGAATATTTGCTGTGATTTCATCGCGTACTCCATCACCGAACATCAACAGCCCTACTATGGCCACTGAAGCATCTACTAGGAGCTGCAGCGTCGTCAGTATAGAAATCACACACCTAAATGGCATACTTACAGTAAATGAGAACGTATAATTCACAGCCTATTGGGAAATTAGCCAAGGTGAAGCTTTAAGATCGATGAGGCATGTGCAAGTACTTTTTTATACTTATGTGGGTGACGCATATCTCGATAAATCTAAAAGGCCTGTGTTAGTAAAATATACAAGGCGGAGAAGGTAGTGCTTGCTTACATTAGGGAATACACTGTGCCCGCCCCAGGGGCTCATAAGCAGCCCAAACGACAAAGGTAAAGTCAGCCAATTTGCCGGGACGAGATATGTTACGGCTGGTTCAATGAGCGAGCCAGGAGTTGTCTGTTTTATCAAACCATCAAGTATAACGATGACGCCAACTGTAATAATTTAATTTAGTACGGACAATTATTTTGGATTAAGCTGGAGAAGGTTGTGAACTTACTGCCTAAACAACAAAAAATGCCAACAAAGCTAGTAAAACTGAGGAGCGCAAGAGGAGCAAACTGTAGGGGTATCAGGACGAGAGTACAAACAATTTTGAACTCGGTTATAGACAAAGTTCCAGGAAACAATGAAGCTAGACTATCAGCAAAGAGCACGATAAGCGCCACACATGCAGCTAGCAGTTCCAGCGTGAAAAGGACAGCAGTGGCAACACGAGCCTTTCTACCAAAAGAGATGAAGGCAATGTCAGAAAAGGTGATAATGGTAGAGTCGAGGTCCATGCACTTGGCTAGAAGCTTTGCGGTCCAGCTCGTGACGGCACCGCAGAGCACCAAGGCTATGATACCAACGATCCACCCGGCATATTTTAATCCCATGGGCAGACTAAGAAGTCCAACACCGATAAGAACACTGCGGCTAGTAAATATCTAGAATCTTACAAATGTGATAAAGGGTCTTCCTTACTTAGTTGAATTTACAACTGTCTGGGGCAAGGTAGACTGCCCTGAAACAGCTAGGACGATTTTCCCGTCTTGCTCTACCTCCTTTACGAGTATAGGAGGCCGTTCGCCATCTGGCATATTAGCCCCTGACTCGTGCTGCTGTCGCCATAACTCGGCAGCTTCTCTCATGGACGGATGGCTCGTCTCTGATTCGAGATCTCCGATTGTGCCATAACTTCGAACCGACCCATAGCTTCCGAAGATTGGAGGCGCAGAAAGTAGAGGGGGTGTAGAAAATATTGAGCCACTGCGCATAGAGCCTGACGGCGACACTACTCTGTGTAAATCCTCGCCCCCAAGATACTTCCTGTCGCCTAGTCTGCTATGTGTAGGTGTTAACGTGAGGGAATGGGAACTGGCATTTTCTAGGTCGGTATCGATTATGGCGCTACTGGAGGGCGTGGCACCGTGGATTGATATGGGCTCGCCATCGGAGGCTTGTAGAGGTTCTTGGCCGGGAGCGAATACGAAGGCTGGCCGCTGAGGTATAATTTCAGCAAATGCTGCCGCTCGCTGGAAACTTCGACCAAAAGACCTAATACTATTAACGCCCCCAATATCCGTCAAATGAGCGAGCGTGTTCGTCACGGATGACCTGTGGTGTTTCTCGTCAGCTAGGAAGTTTAGATTAGTATGAGGAGCGCGCGCAGGCGCGAGAAATGCTGGTATTGGTGCTGGTGCCTTTACCTTCGTCGTCTTCGCTGGGGAAAGCCATCGTCTTGTTCTCGAGCTATGTGATCACCAAGAAGCGGGGCATCTTCGAAGGAAACGCTTTGGTTACCAGCGGACATATTGCTGTCACCTCCCGGCGATGCTCCTCGCTCATACACGGCCCAATTCGCGGGCTGCCTTGTAGCCATGATTGCGGGAGGCTATCCAGGGGCAACAACAAAGCGATTGGGGAAGAAGAGCGAGAATCAGTCTCGAGGATGAGACGTTAGAAACCTACTTGACTAAACTTGATGTTGCACACCGTCGAAGCTCGCTCGCTCACTCACTCCAAGGAACACCACCACGCACCACGGCGCACGGTATCTAGTGTGCTAGTGTAGAGCAGCGGTGGGGCTCGAGATGATAGATAACCTAACCTAGTGAATCCTGGTTCCTGGGCAGACAAGGTTTCAGCTCTATAGACGGTGGATAAATATACTGGAGATCGCCATGCCGACGGGTTTGAAGTAGTACGACAGCCCGTACAGTTATCTACGCAACAACAAAGAAGGTGGCGGAATGGAATGCAAGTTATATATAAGAACGACCCGGTGGTGGGAAATGATATCCAACAACTCCCGAGCGGGAGATGATGAATCTATTCGGATGCATGCTTTGTACTCCTCCTTTGGTCATCACGTGTGTATCGTCTATGTATGTAAGTAGGTCGTGTAAGTTGAGAAACAATATGTGTAGGTGGCGGCGGTGGTGGAGGCAGAGGATCGCAAAGTTAACGCAGTTGATAAGAGACAGTGTTGAAGAAGTACATGTAGGTGTTCGACCTGGCTAATAAGATCTCTTAAGGATATACTTAGAGTTATAGCTGCAAATGACACATTCTCCATGTTATCTATGTAGTGGGGCATGTACTTCAGCATCTAAGTGATATCTACAGTGCTGTACCCGGGACCGTAGATAGCGTCAAGGTAGCTAAGTTCGGGGAGTGTAGTGGAGATCTTCCTAGCGGCAAACCCCACCAAAGTTGGCCATGATTGGCCAATGCAACACGGATTGATGCAATCGTGCATTTTATACCCTGGTTTTTTTTCTGTTCCCATGAGTTGATTGCTGATTCTAGAGGCGCCTCGAAATCGGTATTTGCTACCATCACTCGCTTGCCGTCGGTTCAATCTCAGACACTCTCCCGGTGATGCTCACCTCAACTTTGCCATCTGATCTGTTCTGTCGGTAGAAGGGGAAAAAAAAATTTTTTTTTCTCGTCTTGGCCCTTTTCTTTCAGCTTCAATCTTGCTCCGTACGTAACCAGTGCACTACATACACTATTCCTTCATTAGTGTCAACTCATTTACACAGTATCCGCGTTGTTGTAAGGTAAAGGAGATTATCACATGACTCACTCCACTTACTAGTATATATAACAGTTAGAAATAACGACCTGGATTATTTTTCATCGCCGATTTTTCATATCTTGGATATAATTACGTTGCTCTATTAGAGAAACCATAACTCCATTTACCATTCATGGATAGTATCAGCACTTACGACAAACCGTTATCCTTCAAGCCTGCTAGTTTCCACGAATGCTATGTATAGGGGCTTTTCTCTTGCCCCCTTTTCTCCATTTCTGACTGTTTCTCGCCTCATTTCATATAGTCCATCAACTATGCTTGAATTCCGGCTGTTGTTTGTTTAAGAACGCCTGGGTGCCGACCTTGAAATCGTCAAGAGCAAACGTCATATAGTACAATTGCTTCTCGACAGCCATACCCGCATTGAGATGGTGGTTCTCGGCTAGAGAGAAGCTTAGTTAGCCTTGCTAATCGATTCTAGAAAGAATTGGTATGGTGAGAGAAGCGTACCGGCTAATACAGCTTGCTTGGCCATGCGAACGACGGGTCGAGAATAAGCAGCGATACGAGACGCAAGATTTTTGGCTTCAAGTACCACATCTTCATCTGGCTTGAATGCCTTGTTGACGAGTCCTCGCTGCGCAAGCTCTTCACCACTAATCGTCTGGCGTTGAAGAATGAGCTCCATTGCCTACCAAGTCTCAGGTCAGCTAGACGCGTGTAGTATTATATCGTTTCCCTCTGTAGAGAGGGCTGCTCACCTTGTACTTGCCTAGAGCTCCGACGAGTCTTTGGGTTCCGCCCGCTCCAGGAATCGTCCCAATTGTGACCTCAGGTAGACCGAACTTGGCATCTTCTGCTGCGTAAATAATATCGCACTATTATTCCCTAGGCATTTAGTCTTGCAAGCACCATACAGTTCCAATAGCTATGATACTTACAGCGAGAGCAACTTCAAATCCACCTCCAAGCTGTGTTCAGTGTGATTAAATGCCCAAGTCTAAATCCATCTTTAGTCTGGGTGTGAGGTAAATACTCACAGCTAAGCCTTCGACAGCTGCAATAATGGGTTTAGAGAACCCTTCGAATGCCCCGTTGAGATCAGCGAGGAATCTCCTCTCATGTGCCTCTCCAGTCGTCAATCGGGATAACTCCCCAATGTCGGCGCCGGCTACGGAACCCTTCTTGTCAGCATAACATGGCTCAGATGTGATTTGATCCGCGAAACATAGTCGAGATTGACCGACCCGAGAAAGCTCCCTTTCTGGTACCCATTAAGACGACGGCCCTCACCGCATCGTTTCGGTCGAGCTGGGCTAGTAGAGCAACTAGTCTGTCCATCATCCCTTGCGTGAGGGCATTTCGTCTCGCGGGCCGGTTGAGCTGCACGACGGCGACGGCTGCTGCAGGATCAATCCCAACTCGCACATCGTCGGCTCCAGTCAACACATTCTCTCGGCCTGCGGGCCAGGACAGGTGCTCGAGCCCTTCGAAGTCTGGTAGAGCAGGCGTTTCTGGGCTTTCTGTAGCCGAGGCCTGCATTGTGCTGGAATCAAGAGTGACGTTTGCGGATATTGATATTCCAGCTCGTGTGGAACAGAATGGCACGCGCTTAAGATGTGATCCAAGACGTGATTCTGTGCGTTTAGCGGAAAGCAGCTAAAAGTCTTGTCTGTCGGTATTGAGTATGATCATCTAGGTATCTGATCTACAGTAACATCGACTCACGAGAACACGACGTCAGATGAACGAACTATTCAAAAGTGGCGTTTGTGACATTGCAGCGTAGCTTACCTGCTAACTATACGTCGTATTTGTATTACATGCAGGCTCAGCCCAGCCTAATGCAGTCTTGATGGATGGATAGAACCTACATACATACTGTACATGCTTCGTTGCAACATGCCTACTGCATGGCTATAGTAGTATAACACACAAGACAACTAGTGTTTTAATACGTCTACCCTTTTGATCCCTTTACGAACACCTCCCCTGAGCATCTAGTATGGTGGGGAAGCCGACAATTAGGTCTCACTGCCGAGACTGGTGTCCCGATGTATCACGCACTTCCAATTCTAGTGCAGTGAGACGGGGCAGTGAGAGACGTGGGTGACTACTTCTAGTAATTCTATTATGAAAATAAAACAAAGTAACAGAAAAAAAAGTTTATTTCCAGTAGCTGGACGTCTAGACTTTGATAATACTGACGTGCATTGTCAGTTCCATAATTGGTCTTGCATATATGTATAAGTTCTAAAATTATCTTACCATCGAACTCCTACCTAAAACGGTATATTACCGTTAACAGTAAACATAATCTGCCATCACGAACATTATCTACGATAGATTAATGATCGACTAGTCCGCAATGGTGTAAGGCAACTATGGCATATTAACAGTTAGGTAAGCCTTATTAATAGGCCGAGGCCTATACTGGGGACTTTGTAGTAAGGCGTATATTGCATGAAGCACCCATAAGCCTGTACCTGCAGCGCCTATCTACCAATGGCCCCATATAGCGCTCGAATTTGAACTGTAATGTCGCGCTAGGTGATGTCAATAAGCGATGTCAATAGGTAAGCGACGTTGCATGTCAGGATGGACCGTAGCTTTTTGGGATCTTATAACCGCTGCTATGTTCTTCCACGTGGGTAATGTGAGGGGTGCTAAAGACGCACGTACATTCGCAAGGTTGCCTACAAGTAGAATCAGCGCGCTGTGGAAGAAGATCTCAATCAACGTCATGTGATTAATAGATACATGCCTATAGTAAACTGGCCGAAATTCAATATACCTAGGACGCCCAATTTCAGCCTCAACGAACCATATCATAAATACCATAGCTAATTAGATGTCCCGCCCACCAAGGAAGCCAAGCGTTTCGCCAGTTTAATCTCGACGCCGAGGCAACATGTTTACTGTTTCACTTGTGTAGGGCCATGAACGAAGCTCCATTCGGCAATTCAATAACGTAATTTAATCGATCTGGGTAGTAGATCGTGACCGCATCTCATTGAGATGTGGTACAATCCTGCACAAGTTCAGTCGGCTTACCTTTTTCGCCGATACCATAGCTTCACAAATTTTCTCAAATCTGTTTTTGCACTTTCGGTTCTATGGCGCCGAGATGAGACGCACATGGAAAGCTAGAACTCGAAGAACAGGGTAGAATGGTGCTATGTCATGCCTCGGCACGATGAGCCGTGAACCTGCTAGCAAGGGGTGATCCGCGAAGGGCACGGGAGGAAGAACAGGTTTTGCGCCTCAGGGTCCTCTAATCATGCGATGCCACATCGATCCTCGATGCATATAGACGCGATGATGTCTGAGCAAACGGAACCATGGTCCAGGACAGAAACTAGGATAAGGGCGGGAATAAATTGTTACTCGTTACCAGTGTTGGGCAGTCAGGTATTACCAGAGGCGTAACATTAGTAAGATCTGACTGCGAATGGTTACCCCGATCAGGTAATTTCCTCAACGGATCAAGTCCTAAACAAGATGGAGGGTCCGGTGATTCCAGGGAATACACTTACGCTAGTCTATCAACTTCAAACGACGGTAAACTCCAGGCGCTGCTGTAGCACCTATGCTGCATTACATACTCACTGGATTCAGTGTTACCACTTTCACCTCCCAGTGCTACCATAGCATTGCTTCGATATCCCTTTAGGCAGGCATGGCACTTTTTAAGGGTCTGCATCGTCCGATGCCTAGCGCCCTACTAGGATAACACCCCAAGTAAACCGAGATATGCATCTTATGACGGATCGTCAGCCGCCGTTGGATTTAGCGCCTATCGCGGTAGCCGACAGATCGGTCCCCACGTCTTACTACTGTATGTAGGTAGGGGTGAGACGACATAGCCCAGCTATGTGCAGCAGACTTGCAAGGCTCTAAACAGGACAACGCTTGAGCTGGCAGTGGTCTTTGCAGGCAATCCTCGTGTAAACGCCTCTATAGCAGGTCCCTACTCTAAACGAGATACTCGGTGGGTCGTTAATTATGCCTTAATCATAGAGTACGCATGAGGTTGTACAGTATCGTATTGCGTATCAGAAGAGCTGAGTAGGACAAGGCTGCTGATATACCTAGTCAGTAAGACTTCGGCAAGACACCCGTTTCGTGAAATCTTATTTTGGTCTTAAGCCTTCTCAGGCTGACGACATACATACGTACCGCTTTACAGATCCAGTGAGGCCTAAGGGTGGTGGTGTGTAGCACAACGAATCCTAATAACAAACATGTGCACCAGACCATATCGATGGATTTAGCACTACATGTGTAACCCCGATTATTACTTCGTACCTAATACCGTAGCAATGCAACAGTTGATGACAATACACCCCTGTAGGTTATTCCGGCGCTAGAACAGTTCCAAGCCCCGTAGTCATGGTTAGTTTGCCAACGTCCTTCGGTGCTAATAGCTAGCCCGGCTCCGACGCTGTATTTCACCTACTTGGGCATAGAGCTGGTAGAGCATAATTTCCTATTTCATGATAAACTAGCTAACAAGACAGTTCTCTTTATACCGGAAAAATTTCCACTTACATGGACATGAAGAATAAAACGCTTATTCTTATATGATAGAGTGGTGTCAGCCACGGCCCCGAAGATATCAAACGCCGGAACCGTAAGATGCTTGAAATTGTCAGCATTTCAAGGGCTTCGTTCTACGTTATACAGATTAATACAAAGTAGATGTCATGTCTGAAAGCAGTCTGGTGAGACTTCCTCCGATTGGCTTTGGTAATACGGAAGTCCCCGTTGCCCAGCTTTGGCATCATATCTCCTAAGGCCAAGATAGGAGTAGAGGATGGGCTCGTAGAAGTCGCGGTAGCAAGAGAGTGGAGAGTTAACTAGGCAGGCACCCATGTCATACCGTTACTTCCGCCTTCTGCTTCCGTCAGTATCTCCTCGACGAACTACCTAAATCTACCTAAATACTGGAGATGTTGGGATCAGTAAGCTCCATGCCGTAATAATGGATACACTCCCTGGAGTGATGAAAATGGGTTTCCGTGAGAATGATCGTCTAGGGGGATACGGGGCATACGGGAGGGATTTCGGCGCCACATGAGGACGGCCGGGGAAACCGTGTCTAATGGAAATTCCAACATCGATCGTCTTATATAAAGGGCTGCTTGGGAATGATGCCCCGTGGACCGGCCAAAATTTCCATTAATTCCCTAGCAACGAAACCCCTGCTGATGGTCTTTTGAATATGTCGTTCCATTCTATAGATAACCTGTCCCTGGAGGACCAGCGACTCTTCAACAAGTTCGGCAGAGGAATTCGTGCCGATATCCCCTTTGATCTGGCTCACAAGGCTTTCGAAAGCATAGTCGATAGTCATCCTCATGTAACAGCTGCTCGCCATTATGACGGAACAACAATTACTTACCAGGAGCTGGAGAGACGAGCCAACATACTAAGCAATGAGTTGATACAACGTGGTCTTCGCCCCAATGACCGAGTTTGTATCGTCATATCCCGGTCGATCGAACTTCTCGTGGGAATCCTCGCAGTTTTGAAGTCTGGTGCACAATATGTACCACTAGATGGTGGCGTCGTTGCTGATGCCGCATTAGAGCATGTCATCAGGGATTCTGAGGCTCGAATCATTCTGTGCCTGAGCAAGTTCCGCACCAAAGTCGAGCCACATGTTCGAGATAATGGATTAGAGATCATGGATCTCGACGGGCGGGACCCTAAGACTCTTTTTGGCAACGAAGAGCGCCCAAACGTTATAATGGATTCTAACTTCGGTTCATACATGGTTTACACATCCGGGACAACCGGTAAGCCGAAAGGTGTCGATATAAGACACCGAAATGTGGTGAACAACTTGCTGGTTGAACCAGCGAGCTTGAAAATCACTGTTGGCAAGAATGTGGCCCAACTCTTGAACATCTCGTTCGACATGGGTGTGTGACCCTAAGATTATTTCAACATTAGTCAAACTTGTACTGACGCCATTATAGCACAATGGGAAATCCTCGCAACCCTCATGAATGGAGGGACATTGCATATTCGCAATGGCGTCTGGGCTGACGTACTTAAACGGGCAGATACAGTCATTGCAACTCCGACAATACTTGGGAAGTTTGCACAAGCCGACTTTCCCAATATTAAGACAGTTGTAGTGGGTGGTGAGCCATGCCCCGTGTCTTTAGCGGAAGAGTGGTCTCCGCACGTCGACTTCTGGAATATCTGCGGTCCAACTGAAATCACCATTTTGAATACGGCGCATCTACACAAGCCCGGTGAACTATTAACCATCGGGAAACCGTTGCCAAACACCAATGTTTATGTCCTAGACGACGACGAAAACCCCGTAGGTATCGGACAACCTGGTACTATGTGGGCAGGTGGAGCTTGCGTTTCTACGGGATATGTCAACTTGCCGGACCTGACAGCAACAAGATTCAAACCAGATAAATTCACTAGAGATGGGTAAGTCATGTGGACCGAGCCTGGCGCATCACTCTACGGAGATACTAATACGGACTCGTACAGTACCAACATGTTCAACACAGGAGATCTCGGCCGCTGGACGGAAGATGGTAAACTTATCCCACTCGGTCGGAAGGATGATCAAGTTAAGATCAAGGTAACCTTGCCCATTGTACCTCGTGCCCTGCCGGAAAAGCTAACACTGGTGATAGGGGTTCCGTGTTGAGCTCGATGGAGTTTCTGCTGCCGTAGAAAGTGTACCATCTGTGACAAAGGCTTGTGCTTTAGTCGTGAATGACAAGCTCTGGGCATTTTATTCGAGTCCTAGCCCTCTCGATGAGGATAAAATGAGCCAGATTGTCGGGAAGACGATGCCCTACTACGCAGTACCAGCAAAATGGTTGCATATCGCATCAATTCCGCTCACCAGCAATGGTAAATTTGACAAGCGGAAACTAAGAGAGATGGCTGAGGCTCGAAAGGAGCCAAGAGAAGCCGCAAGCTCCGAAAGCCTAGGAAGTAGCACCCCTTCGACAGTAATTGCGACAGAGAGCCCGTCCCCGGCATCAACAAGTAATATCGACCTCGAGAAAGGCTACGGGGCTCGCGAACAGGATAGTTCTATATCCGAGGAGCTGGAAGAAGACGTCAAATACGAACTTCCAAGCAAAAACGGTTTCCACGGTCAGAGATGGCTCCGTCATCGCTTCTTTTCATTATATCGACGGTTCTTCTCTTTCATATTCTTCGCAAACGTCATTGCATTTGCTCTTGTCTGGTGGAAGTCGTGGGATAGTGGTAGCTTGCCGCTTTCTCAATTTCCCACAGCTATAGCAGTTAACCTACTCGTGGCGGTTGCTATGCGACAAGACCACGTTATCAACTTCCTATTCTGGTTGGCAACTCGTGTGCCAACCTGGGCTCCAATCGCCATTAGACGTCAATGTGCTCGAGTGTATCATATTGGTGGTATTCACTCTGGTGCCGCAGTCTCGGCGGTATTTTGGTGGCTCGCCTTCACCATTGGCGCGACAGTAAACTTCGCAAGAGGCAACCAAGAAGTCCATATCAATGCCGGAACCATAGTACTCAGTTATCTAGTACTTGCTCTCTTGCTGGCTATTGTTGGCATGGCTCACCCCGACGTTCGTGCAAAGATGCATGATCAGTTTGAATGGACACATCGTTTTGCCGGCTGGACTGCAACAGCGCTCGTCTGGGTGCATTTGGTAGTAGGAACTGATTCACTTAGACCAAGAACACAATCACTCGCATATGCTCTAGCTCGCACGCCGGCGGTCTATCTCTTGGCTCTTATCACACTAAGTATCGCGTTGCCTTGGCTAAGGCTCAGGCGCGTTGTCGTCCGACCAGAGCCTCTGTCTAAACATGCCATTCGACTATATTTCGATTTCGAGACGCCCATTGCGGGCAAAGCAATCCGCATATCCGACAAACCGCTTCGAGAATGGCACGCATTTGCTACGATTGACAAACCAGGTGTGAAGGGCTTCTCGATCGTCGTATCGAACGCGGGTGACTGGACGCGAAAGACAATCGATGGGCAGCCACAGACGATTTGGACGCGTGGAGCGCTGGCTTCGGGCGTTCTGACTATTGCGCCGCTATTTAAGAAGGTCGTCCTTGTAGCTACAGGATCGGGGATTGGGCCTTGTTTACCGGTAATTCTTGAGGGTAGAGTGCCAGCCCGCATCCTTTGGTCGACGCCTCATCCTCGTGATACGTTTGGCGATGAGATTATCAACGACGTGTTGCGGGCAGACCCCAAAGCGATCATCTGGAACACTCGGACCCAAGGAAAGCCTGACTTAACAGCCCTTGCGTACCAGTTGATGAAAGAAAGTGATGCTGAGGCTGTGTGCATCATCTCCAACAAGAAAGTTACAGAGTACGTATTCTTAGTCCCTTTATTTCCCCCTTTTTGGTTCTCCCTCCTTCTATATGATTCCCTTAAAAGGGAGTTGAGTTTCTGCCATAATTAGTCGTTTTCTGACACCTGAGTTTGTTTTTAGACAAATGGTATACCGCCTCGAGGCTCGAGGCATTCCTGCCTTTGGGGCAATCTTTGATTCTTAGGACGAGGTGTTCCATTTTAGTACGTTGCAAAGCGCTTTAATATGTGGTAGAGGGCCGTATCTATCGCTGTAATTACACCCGCGGAGCTAAAGTCCAGACAGCTTTTAAGTAAGCGGGTGGCCGCGATATCTATTCATACTGTTGATGCCGAAGAAAGGCCATTCATTTGTTAAGGGATTCGACAACATTCTAAGGAGTTCGTCATATTATTGAGATATATGTTTTTCGGTGTTCAAAGAAGGTCGAGAAAATGGGAGGCGGTGGTAGCAATGGCGCAGATTGCCCAGATTTCCAAGTCTTATAAATAGGTGTTGTTGGTATGCAAAATAGGTAGGAACTTACTTAATGATCGAGCTTCTCTTAAATCCGAATACCATATGTAGGTATCTCTCCATGTGCTCATATGCAAGGTACAAAGGTACCAATACTCAGAGCATATCTGTCCAATCACAGGTCGCTTGCGTATGAGCTCGCTGCCTGCAAGTAAGGCAAGCACTACCTGCTTAATAAGTTAGCTATATTATTTGCGTAGTTAGGTAACTCCGTACCTGAGGACCAGTGGACTTTAGCAGCCTTGCATCCGTCAGCACGGCAACCTAGTGGTCCACAGGATTCTGCACAGGGCTCTACACAGGGCAATCTGGCATTTACTCAGTGTCAGCGTTGGTGGAAGGCCTTAGAAGGTGGCGGCTAGCACGTATCACTATAGGTGGGTCTAGACCTGGTCCGAGCTCCCCAAGGCTTCTCCGTCATCAACCGCCCAAACACCTGGCACCGTAACCGCAACAAGAGGGAAGCAGCCACTCCAAACCTTCACAACCTTTTCTTCCATCTCCCAAACCCGCTTCCCTTTTCCATCCGGGAAGTCTCTAGACCTTTTTAAACATCTCCTCATTACGTAGAAGCGCTCGAGGCGTTCTATTCTTGCAGCTACTCTAACACGAAACCCGCTGCTCAACATAACAGTCCCCGCCCTTCCACGTCCACTCTACTATCCCTCCATCCATCCGCCCGCCCAACAAACACGATGGCATCCGAGCCCGAGCACAAGAAAAAGGTCAACTTGGCGTAAGTTCCAATACGCCTATAACTGTTTGTATTCCCTATGGGGTCGAGCAAGCTAACGCACCAGACAGCGATGTATCCGGCGCCGAGCCCAAAGATGTACGGTCTCCCTTCATAGTGAATCCAGATTGTGTGATTCTAATTTTTCGTCTAGGAAAATGACACATCTACTGCCATTCTAAAGAAGAAGAAGAAGCCTAACCAGTTAATGTAAGAATTGCTTGATTAAAACCTTCGTCTAAACTGCGCTAACTGGCTGGCCTAGGGTTACTGATGCTACTAACGATGATAACTCAATTATTGCGCTTTCTAACAACACTATGGAGCAGCTCCAGCTGTTCCGCGGCGACACAGTCCTTGTCCGTGGCAAGAAGCGGAAGGATACCGTTCTAATTGTTCTCGCCGATGACGATCTGGACGATGGGAGTGCAAGAATCAATCGAGTTGTTCGGCACAACCTTCGAGTAAAGCACGGCGATATGATCACTATTCACCCGTGTCCCGATATCAAATATGTAAGCCCTGACAGTTGATACAGCTTGATTAGTAGAGTATTACTGCTAATTCATTATAGGCCAAGCGGATTGCCGTCCTTCCTATCGCAGACACAGTTGAAGGCATAACGGGTTCACTCTTCGACGTTTTCCTCGCCCCATACTTCCGAGAAGCCTATCGACCCGTTCGCCAGGGAGATCTATTCATCGTCCGAGGTGGTATGCGGCAGGTAGAATTCAAGGTCGTTGAGGTTGACCCCCCAGAGTATGGCATTGTTGCGCAGGACACCGTCATTCACTGCGAGGGCGAGCCGATCCAGCGTGAGGAGGAAGAGAACAACTTGAACGAGGTTGGGTACGACGATATCGGTGGCTGCCGGAAGCAGATGGCCCAGATCCGAGAGATGGTCGAGTTGCCGCTACGTCATCCTCAACTATTCAAGTCTATTGGTATCAAGCCGCCCCGTGGTGTCTTGCTCTACGGTCCACCTGGTACTGGTAAGACACTCATGGCACGAGCAGTCGCCAATGAAACCGGTGCCTTCTTCTTCCTCATCAATGGCCCCGAAATCATGTCCAAGATGGCTGGTGAATCTGAATCCAATCTACGAAAGGCATTTGAGGAAGCTGAGAAGAACTCCCCTGCTATTATTTTCATCGATGAGATTGACTCTATCGCTCCCAAGCGAGAGAAGACTAACGGTGAAGTCGAGCGACGTGTTGTTTCGCAGCTTCTAACACTAATGGATGGCATGAAGGCTCGCTCTAACGTCGTAGTTATGGCTGCCACTAACCGCCCCAACTCCATTGATCCCGCTTTGCGCCGTTTCGGCCGTTTCGACCGAGAGGTTGATATCGGTATTCCTGATCCTACCGGTCGTCTTGAGATCCTACAGATTCACACTAAAAACATGAAGCTTGCCGACGACGTTGATCTTGAGCAAATCGCTGCCGAGACCCACGGTTACGTCGGTTCTGATGTTGCTGCCCTTTGCTCCGAGGCTGCTATGCAACAGATTCGAGAAAAGATGGACCTCATTGATCTTGACGAGGATACCATTGATGCTGAAGTCTTAGACTCACTCGGTGTCACTATGGAGAACTTCCGCTTTGCTCTCGGCGTCTCTAACCCATCGGCTCTCCGTGAAGTCGCTGTTGTTGAAGTACCGAATGTCCGGTGGGAAGATATTGGAGGACTGGAAGGTGTCAAGCAGGATCTCAAGGAAAGTGTGCAGTATCCCGTTGACCATCCAGAGAAGTTCCTTAAGTTCGGTCTTTCACCCTCTCGTGGTGTCCTCTTCTACGGTCCTCCTGGTACGGGTAAGACGATGTTGGCTAAGGCCGTCGCAAATGAATGTGCCGCCAACTTCATCTCCGTCAAAGGCCCTGAACTGCTCAGTATGTGGTTTGGTGAATCAGAGAGCAATATTCGAGACATCTTTGACAAGGCTCGCGCCGCTGCGCCTTGCGTTGTCTTCCTAGACGAGCTGGACTCGATTGCCAAGGCCCGTGGTGGATCTGTTGGTGATGCCGGTGGAGCTTCCGATCGTGTTGTCAACCAGCTTCTCACAGGTAAGTTATGGTGAACCCTACGTCCAAGAAATATAGATTGCTGATTACGTTATAGAAATGGATGGTATGACCTCAAAGAAGAACGTCTTCGTTATTGGTGCCACCAACAGACCCGAGCAGCTAGATCCTGCCCTGTGCCGTCCTGGACGACTAGATTCTCTAATCTATGTACCTCTCCCCGATGAGCCCGGCCGCCTTAGCATTCTTAAGGCTCAGCTCCGCAAGACTCCTGTTGCTGGTGATGTTGATCTCAACTACATCGCGTCCAAGACGCACGGCTTTTCTGGTGCTGATCTCGGCTTCATTACCCAACGAGCCGTAAAGATTGCCATCAAGGAGTCGATTACACTAGACATCGAACGTCAACGTGCACGCGAGGCGGAGGGCGCCGGAGACATGGACGTTGACGATGAGGAAGACCCCGTTCCTGAGCTCACAAAGCGCCATTTCGAAGAGGCTATGCAGATGGCCCGCAGGTCCGTCAATGATGTTGAAATCCGCCGGTACGAGGCTTTCGCACAGCAAATGAAGAACGCAGGTCCTGGTGCATTCTTCAAGTTCCCTGGTAGCGACGGTGCTGCGAACACGGGTGGTGACGGCAATTTTGGTCAAGCTGGTGACGACGATGGTCTATACGATTAAGTGGTAGGCCACCGCCAATCTTCTTACGGTGTATGAAGCGCCACACTTGTATTTTAATCCCGTCACATACCGTTGACATCCGATAGAGGCGATCTGTCAGGGCCTTTTCTGTCCCTAGAGCCGAGTGGTACCACACCGGTTCGTAGGTCGGACTCGATGATTCACTTAAGGATATCGATATTGCTGATAGATCATGGGTTTCACTCTAGAGGCGATAGTTGTGGCAAATAGCCCTATTATCTATACAGTGGAGGCGTCCCGTTTATGGTATTCATGTGGACGGTGGGGTTTTTACGGAAGCTGATGCCTATTTTGCTGAACACGAGGTTGCAGAGGACAGTAGGTTTTACGATAGATTTACCAATTGACGTCTAATTTGCCTGTAAAGATTGTGGTCGTTTTGTGTATTCTCACTCGATACATCTCATGTTTGCATTCTGTGTAATTCGTGAACATTACAAACTTTACAAAGCTGGGGATTCACAAGGTGATCGGCAATGAGGGTAGAGCTAGATGGACTTGGAGGGGAAGCTCTAATTCTCAGCTGGTCATATTATTAGTTGGACAGCGTTGTTGCAGTATTCTGAGGGGCAAAAATTAGTTTCGCAGACTAATAGCGTTGTCTACACTGTGATCGCTTGCGATAACTACGGCGCGCCGGGAGCATTATGGAATACTCGCTGGTAGTCAAGACAAGTATGAGATAGTAGCTATCTCGGCAGTGACGACTATCATAACTATCTTACATATAGGATATGGGGGCAGCAGTGAGTCGATAGAGGTAAGATGCGCTAGGCCCCCGGTCGCCGGGTCATTTCATTCATTCTGAGTGATAGGGGCAGAGGATAGGAAGTGGCTCGTGTGGGAGTAGAATTTGTATGGTATGCTGTGGTGTCTGTGTTTAGCCCTCTTTCCGACTTGGTTCCTCTCTTTCTCGGTTTTTTTCCCGGTTTCTCTACGTTGTTCGCCCCCCTCGCTAGTATGATAGTCGGCAAACTTCCTTGCTCTTCGGTCAGGGAACTGTCTTTATGCTTAGGTAAGAGTTGAAGAATTTAGTGCGCCCTTTCCCCCCCGTTTCTTTCCTTCCTGTTAACACGGAAATCTATGGTTAGGTTGATCTAGAGGAGCATGAGAATTTAAGGACTTGGACTGAAAGCTGAGGTGAGCAGCTTTGGTTTTGATTAGTAAGGTGAGGTTGCGGTAGGTGAAGTCAGGCCGGGTCGGGTCGGGTTGGGTTAGGTTAGATCAGATGAAGTCAGGTCCGATCAAATCAACCACCCGCAGACCCGTCAGGTTCTACCTCACATACAGACTCTAGACTCTCTCTAACCACCTTCAGCACGGCCTCCACGACCGCCGTCGGTATCGCTAGGTTGGCACCATCTGCGGCCCCCGAGACGCCATTAACGCCACCAGCCGCCCTACTAGCACCGTTAGTCGCCGTGGTGCCGTTAACACCATCTTTGCCGGTAGTATTAGGCTCGTTCGCATTTGTGGTTGATGTCTGTGTAGTGTTGGCTGTGTTGGCAGCCGTCGTCTCCCGCTGCACATCCTCGAGCACCCTCCTTATGAGTGCTGGGAACGTGCTGACTTCGCCCGACCGTAGTAGTGCCAGGGCATGTGATTGTATGGCTGACGGCCAGTTCGAGCTGTGCGCGTCGAGGGAGTGGAGGAACTGTTCCTGGATTCTGTGGCGGGGGTATATGTATGTTAGCCTCGCATCTTACGGACAACATGTGTCTGAGGGTCTCGTATAGACAGTTCCATTTCAAGGCTGGGGTGCGTTGGAGATGGGCATAGGTAGTGCACCGCGAATGGGAATCACAACACACGTACTTAGCGGCATGGCCCTCCCTTAATAGGAGGGTGTTTATCTGTGATCGCAAGTCGGCATCCTGCGTGGCTGGTGTGTAACTCGCGGCTGATGCCGGCACCTTAGCCGGCGTTGATGGTGGATGCGACATGGCGACAGCCGTTCTCTGGGGTATCGATCGGGTATTAATCGGATAAAGGAGGCGGAATGAATCCCTCCAGCGGCCGTCTAAGCGATGATGATCAACTACAGGGGAAAAGGTTCGGCTTGTCGCTGCCAGTCGAACCAGATGAAGTAGATGCCGGGGGAGCTCTTATCATCGCCACGCCAGACTAGACGCGGTGCTTTATTCGCGAAGCAAAGGAAGTGTAGTGTCCTTCTAGCAGAAATCTATTGAGTCGCGAGCAGCTAGTAGTCTCTGAGACAGCGGTGCGAATTAAAGCTACAAAAGGAAGTCTGAGCAATTGGGCTCACAATGTTCGTCGGAGATGGTCAGGCAGTAGGCTAGGCAGGCAGGCAGTGGGTGTGGTAGAGGCGAGGCTGAGAACTCCCTAGAAAGTTTGAAAAATGACGAGGCTGAACAGGACACCACCGTGGGGCAGCATACCTCCCTACCTCCCTAGTGCATGCTTAGACAAGCTTAGGATGGTTAGGGTAGGTAGGTAGTTAGGCCCCATTCATAGTGCCTAGACCTTACATTGGTAGCCTGTCGAGGCCTGTATTTAGGGGTCTTCCCACCTAAGGTCTACCCGATTCAAGCTATACCGTAATCGGTAAATGGTGGGTAGTCTTGGCTCCCTAGAGCTACCGCTATCGTTACCGAACTCCCTACCCAGGTAAGATATTACTTCAGGTAGCAACCGTAATGATGACGTTCAAACGAGGTACACACCTACCAGGTAATGCATAGTACTTCAGGTAGGTTAGGTTACTCTACTGCAACTCCTTACTGTCAATCTCAGTATCTCTCTACCCCTAAGAATTTCAATACCTACTTCTAGGTACCGCACAAGTACATGTCGGTGATGTACGTGGACTTTTACCTAGAAAGGTAAAAGAGTAAGTGGAAGCCATCGACGTTTTCTTTACTTTGTTGTTCCTGCAGTAATGCTGCGTGGCTGCGTGGCATAAGCAATAAGAGACAAAAAGAAAAGGAGAGAAAAAAAAATAGAAAAAGAATGGAGAAAGGGGAAGGGGGAAGAGAAGAAGATGAGAAGAGAAATAAGAAAAGAGAAGAGAAGAGAGAAGAAAAAAGTGAAGCTCATCAATCATCATCAGGTCCTAGAAAACATTATATACTTCTTACTTCTTTTTAGGACTACAACTATCCAAGTACTTTATTTACTTATTTCTCCCGGATAACAAATGAAGCATCACAGCGAAAACGCTTCCCCCCCCCCTCTCCTCCTCCATCTCTCCATCTCCATCTCTCCATGTCTATCCGTATCTCCATCTTACATCTTACACGCATGGCAAATCGCGGATATCAGCTCAGCTCGACCGTCTCATGCATTGCCAACACCCCTGGATCTTAGATGACCGACCACCCGCGCGCCCTCGACTACCGAGTACCGATGCAGAAGGAGATAAGAACCCTCGATTGCTAATCGTAATCAACGCCCATCTGACATAAGCACTCACCTTCTTCAACGGTTTTCTCGTCAACCTACCGGTAGTGTTATGCACACGCTCCTATGTCGTGCATGAAAAGCCATCTCACACCGGCATATCCGCCGCGTAGGCGTGTTAGGGGTTGGGGATGGGTGAGGGGAGGGTGAGGGGAGGGATGTTTGCTGCTGTTGTTGCAATTGTTGCTGCCGATGTGGTGATGATGATGATTGATGATGACCTCGGCGGCACACTACACGGAGAACCTTTTTATTCATTCATTCGTTCATTCATGCTGTTGGTTTGGTTTGGCTTGGTCTCATCCTACGTGCCAGCTTCATATCACACACACTCACAATCACACATGCGGCAATTGTCCCTCCCCTTCACTTCCCCCCCTTTCCCCCATCCCCCATCCCCCATCACCCATCCCCCTCCTCTCTCTCTCTCCCTCCCCTTCCCCGAAGGATGGACAATTGCTACTTAGCCCAATGCTGTAAGTATCGTCTGTCGGCTCGTGCCTGATACAGTTGCCGCGGTTGGCGATTGATTGGCCTGTTTTTGTGGACGGATGTGCGGTGCGCCCTGCATACACCATGTATCTCAACCCTGGAGGGCGAACTGGTCAGTCTGACACAACCAGACTTCTGGTGGCCTCTTCCGCCAGTCCGCTTCCAGCTTTGGGGAATGGGGGCCGAGATGACCGGGTTATCAGCGATCCCTCGGGCTTGTCGATAGTGGTGGCTTTTTTTTTTATTCGAGAAGGGTAGTTTTTTTTTTTATTTATTATTTTCTTATGGCGGTTAGGTTAGTAGTGCCGGCGCGGGAAACTCCGCCTTAACGGGACGTTTTTTTTTCTTTGTTTCCCCTTTTCGCCTGGCTTGGAAGGCCGTTAGCTGGCGCCCTGACATAGTTGCAGTAGCTCGCCGCAGCAACTGCCTTTTAGCGCTCGCGTAGAGATGCCGATTAATTGGAGGCTACTCGAGACGGGTCCGGGCCTTGCCCATGGAGGAAAGTAGGTCCTGTAACAGATAGACGGACTAACTGACTAACTGACTGACTGCTTGACTGACTGACTGACCGAATTGGGCCGAACTTTTCCGCATAACGATGGCTGAAAACCGAAGCTCGAGTCGTCTCATACTCCTGAAGCCCGCAGCATGAGCAGTGGCAAGTTTTTTGAGGCAAGTCGCCATGTCTTCCGAAGGGCTCGGCTCTATCGACACTCGTAGGGTGAGATAGACGGATGTCTCTCGGGAACTTACGAACAAGTTTGCCTTTGATGATGATGGTGATGATGATGTGGTGTAGTACTGCGGTCTCGGGGAACTCTGTGCTTGTTGTGCAAACCGCATAGGCTATCTCTGTGACCGGTCAGACACGTACGATGAAATCGAGCTGTGATTACGATTGCTGGAGCCGTGCTATAAGACGGAATGCCAATAACCTTGGCTGTCCCCCATCCTCGCAAACTGTTGTTGTATCTACTTAGTAGTCTCATGCTTGCCTCTGACCACCGTAGTATCAAACCCCGCCGTCTTCTCACCACTAGTCATATTTCCAGGGGATTGGGACACATCATAAGCAGTCTAGAACCCTGACGAATGAGAGCCCGCCAAGAACCTTGAGGCCGTTTTTCTGGCCTCATTCTAGAACCCAAGCAATTAGGAATTAGGACAGTGGTGGCCAGGCCAGGTTAGGTCAGCAGAAGGATTGAATTGGCGACGGAATGAGTGAATGGGTGAGTGAGTGATTCAGTCGGGTAGAGACATACGACCTGTTCCACAGGTAGAGCACGAGCGAGGTAGTCAGGCAATCGACTGGTCTTATCATGCATGAGATGCACACTGGATTGCCACTATGTAAAACCCAAAGCCCGATCAAGGCAGTACAAGGATGTCCAAACTCAACCCGATCGGATTTTACCTGTCACTTCCCGGCACGTACCGGGTCTTTTGTAGGTTACTCACCACATGCTTCATAGGTAGATCTAAGGTAGCAGTTGTCACATAGATGGCATGGTGGGATAGACACACACACACACACACACCAAGAAGCCTAGGTACTGGTAGGGTAGCCATCACATGTGCTCTGCAACGACAGTAGTACTTGGGTCCCCGAGTCAAGCGGAATTAATGGGCTTCTATTTAAGCCTGCAGTAGGCAAGAGGCAGGTATGAGATTCTGCATTGCAGTAGTTCCCGGCAAGCCGGGAGTGAGGGCACAGCCGCGTCCCCCTACTGCAGTCCGCTCAAAGGGGAAGTGGTACAGCAGGTCGATGCTGGCGCATGTTGGGGGTACAGTTGCGGGGACCAGGTCGCTATTCCTCGGAGGCACGTGTTCTTGTTCTCAGTTGCCCGTGGCCTGAGGCCGTCGCGGCATTGATCGGTGGTATTGGCCGGCTTGCAAAGGACCGATCCCATCCCCCATGCAGTGACAGCCCATAGGAAGGCTAGTTGGCGGCCTCTCGACACACTGCCGAGCTAGGTTCGAGAGCCGATAGACAGCTATGCAATTTGGGTAGGATATGAGGCATAAACTCGTGGGCCGGCCGTAGAAACACCTTCGGAACTTATGTATTGTCGGATGCTCCTTGGAGGACTTGGGCCTGGGTCCCAAAACGCCACTGCACACTGTCCGCCCTCACTTATTCGCCGGCAACATCATATGGATTTATTCCCATTTCTCCAATGGGCCCGATAATTAGGACTAGTTCGTACCAGAGCCGGAAAAAAAACAAGTAGCAGTACATTATGCCGACATTTCCGGTGCTTCTTTATACGCGCTTGTGGCGGCTTGTTGGAATTTTTATCATTGACAAATGAGAGGCGCCGAATATTCGAAAAACAGACACACTCGGAAATTTCTGCGCCCTTGTAATGCAGTAAAATCAGCCCAGTTATATCCACTTAGAGGTAAATGGAACCGTGAAAAGGTTCTAGGCTTCATGTGCCGGATTGCGAACTATCCAAACAAATCCGTTGGGAGGAGGTGAACCAGCAGCTCATCTTCTCATTCCAATGAAGGTCATTATGCTGAAGGGGGATTCCGTATTTATTCCCTATATTAGCTAGGCCCTAGTTAGGTAAACCGAATGAGTTACAACCTCTCATACTGAACTGAGCTTAACCTGAGAATGACATTGTTTGGTGAAAGCCCCCGCAGGTTTGTCAGCGTTCAATGCAGGTTGGTATTCGATACCGCCGCTGCCATCGCAATATCTGAGTTGATTTCCTAGCATCAGCCGGTGAGCTGTTAGGCGGAATACTTTCATCCATACACACCTAGGTATTCAAACTTTAGCAATCGGCTTATTATGCTGAGAGAGACTAACGTAATTTATGTGTCACAGATGTGAACAGGCTCGACGCCTCGCCCAGAGCTTCTTGACTATGGCACGAGGCTACTGTAGAATTATGTCTACAGACATCTGGGGTGGGACATAACAGAGTATGTCCTCGTCAATTCATTATGTTTCGATAGTACTTGTCGCATATTCAACTCGGATGTCAAGCAGTTGCATTATTACCTACAGCTAACCGGTTCTGGCGTGAGCTGGCCTAAGACACTAGCAATATGAGTCCCTGGATAAGTCTATTCACATAATCTTTAGGGATTTATAGCGAGATGTTATTAGAATCCTTCACGCAATGAGATAATATTATTCGTTCGAAGGATTTTTTTTGCTGACCCTTCGTGTTGTCTCTGGTGTATAGCCGTTGAGGAGCGGGAACTTTGAGTTAGCTTACAGTCACCGAGGCTCGCTCACCATAGGCTCAAAATTCTGCAACCAATAGCAAAAATGCATTCGTCGGCTTCATCTAACACGTAAGCGAGAGTGCCTGACATCATAATAACTGTTTCGTGACTAGAACTAGACGCAGACTCACTTGATGTTTCATGTATTGCGAAATTGAAATCGCTTCTCTGTGGTAATGTTGGCCCTTTGGTACCACCCTCGCGCCGATGCAGCGTTCGGGGTTCATTAATCATTCCACCATTCACCACTATGGACGGCTCTCCTCGATCTATCTTCCGATGATTTTACTGTTGCATACACAAATCTCTGGCCTGGCAGGGTCGTAAATCAGCTAAACAGTTCCCTGGCTGAATCTCCAACTGATTGTCAATGCCTCCACGGATATTAATGACGGACCGAGCAACAGTCTCTGACTCCAAATCTTCTACAATACTCATAGGATGACGTGGACAGCGTACCGACGTGGATATACCGGTTAGTTGTTACGTCAAGTAAATGATAGCTCATATTCGTGCCTAAAGAAACCTGATACCATAACGAACCTGGCTGTCGGTGGGCATTTACGAAGAGGCTGGTGCTGTTAGGCATATGGACGTGCGTGGGTTTCTATCTAGTCTCAGCCTTACAGGACCTCACCGGCTGCTATGCGAAGAACACCTTCGACGGTCTGAGACGACTAGAATCATGCAGGCACGTCTGGCACTGGCATGGGCATCACGCACAGGGCACACGCGTCGTCGTTGGCCCGCAGCTGCATGACATAATCTGTAACAAGACCAGATTCAGGAATTTCGTCCGAAAGGATTTTGCGCCGGACCGTGCAGTAAGGCCTACCTAGTTCGTCTTGACAGCGGACACGATAGATGCCCTGTCCAGCCCGTAAAGGAAAATCATCCATGCAACCCGTCCCCGCGCCGGAATGCCTAGAGTGTAGGCAGGTAACATGGGATGAAACATGAGAACGGAAACATCGATCCTACCTACTTAGTAGTATACCGACTTATTCCTCGTCTCCCATCAGCCGAGCTGCGAATTCCGCATGCATATTGGCTTATTCACGCCCCAGTCAGACACTGCTCCGAACTGCATACGTACCCAATTGCCATCGACTGGTGTCTCGAGGAAGAGAGGGGTTTTTATATGGCTGGTCTGTATTTGGCGTTTTAATGGAACCGGTAGTGTAGCGAGCAGAGTGCCATGTCATCAATTCAGCCTGGAGCTGAGGTTGCGTGCGCGAATATGCACGACATGTGTAGACGCTATGCATATTATATGGTGCGCAAAAAAAAAAATAAAAAAAAAATTAAGAAGAGTTGATGCCCATGTTTGCTATAGCCTCTAGGATAGCCGAAAGTCACTCCCTTGTCCTAGGAATTGACGGCTGCTGCTGTCGCACTCGCTAGTCTAGACTTCATGGATATACGTGTATTTCGTGAGACTGTGGTTGTATGGGGGACCTCACTACTTAGACCAGATAGATACCGGCCGATAGATGATACTGCGTGCGAGGTTTAGTTCCCGCTCCAAGACTTTCGACCCACTCGTCTTTGACCGATTGCCTATTGTGTTCGGGCTAGATCCAATCAAGTAATCGGTCAAGCGTGCCAAGGAAAAGTTGGCAGGGTGCGACGGTTTTCGGGACGGAGCAAGCGAAACGCAACCAATGTTTGATGCGAAGTTGGTGAGAACTTGGCGCTACCGGGCGACCGTTATGAACTACAGCTTGGAACGAGTCCCCAAAGATCAGATTGATTGATTATTCTGCTCTTTTCCTGTGGCACATGGTAGACCACATTCATGGGTTAAGCTGATCAGGGAGGGCGCGTGACAAGGGGGCTATGAAGCTCGCTCTGCTACCTAATACCCAATTTCTTGCAGATCTGCTTGATAGCCAGCCGAGCAGAAGCTTAGCGTTGTCGAACCGGACTAATACCCTCAGTAGGTCAACGCCGAGGATTAGCTAAAACACGCCTGGCTGGGTATACCCGATAGCTCGCCTTACAGCGAGGCAAAGCAGCGCAGAGCAGAGCAGGAAGACACAACGGAACGAAGCGAAGCTGGGATCTACCAGGCAAGAAAACGAACAGGCGTATGCGTCGGAAGAAAGAGTCAGTGTGGTGGATTCAGAGATGGAGAGATACGGAGACAAGTGGCTCCATTGCTATTGAAGCGGCCTCAGCAGCTGATGCCGTCGAGAGGCGGTAAACCATCCGTGCGATGAGCTGGCAGGCCAATTTTGGAGTAATTCACGTTTAGCTCTTCTGAGAGCCGCAGAGATACGAAGAGATACGATTGATGATCTATGACTGTTGATGGCCATAGGACAATCACGAACAACGGCAGAATCGCCGTTTTCATCACATGATGCCCAATATTTTAGCTGTTGGCAGGCATATTGTATAGTGAAGCCAAACCATGTAGGTTTGAATAGGCCACACCAGGCGCACACATATCCGATTATTGCGATGTGGTGTTTTTTTTCCCTTTTCTCTGTTTTCTTCCCTTTTTTTTTCTTTTTCCCTTTCTTTACCCTTTCCCTCTTACTGTTGTGGTTGGTCCCGGATATAGCCCTGATTGTACAGATTGGGCGATATCAAGGGTTTGTATGGGTTTGTTTAGTGTAGATAGGTCAAAGAGTTCTCGGATGTCAAAGCTCAAGAAGAAGAGGTAAGGTGGTATTAGATAATTTAGAATAGTCGGATGCCGGGCATACAGGATATATGATATAAGTCGGAGACTCGGTACAAGATCCTGCCCCTGGGGACCAATCGACCAAGGTTGCACAGCACCGCACCGCAACGCGCAACGGCAGCGCAATGGCTGCAGAACACCCCAAAGCCTGCCCGGCAGATCGGGGGATGGGGGAACGGGGATAGCAAGATGGGGAAGTTGGGGGTGAGACGTTGTGTAACTAACTGGCTTAGGTACTTACCTGCTGAAGAGTCCCGGGTCCTTTTCCCTTCCAAATACCCTGCCTACTTAGGTAAGTACGGAATACGTAAGTACCTAACTTTGCCTGCTGCTATGCTTACCTACCTAGTACCTACCTCTAAAGCACATTCTAGGTACACTGACCTGATCCCCACTTGGTTTAATTGTTTTTATGATTGCCTGCGGTCAGACTACAGTACCTACTGTGGGCAGCCGTGGGTAGGTATACCTTGCTCTGGTTACTCCATACTGCAGTTGAATACCTTGGGTAGGTAGTCCCATGCAAATAACTGCCTCATTGCTGCTGCAGCACTGCAGCAGGCCAAGTCAAAGGTATGCCAAGCATAACACTTAATCCATAACGGGCACTGAGTATGCAGAGTTACACACAGGCTTTACAATTACACGTGGTAACTGTGAGTACACTAAGGTGCTAGGTTAGAGGCTTAACTCAGGTCGAGTCTACGTAAATATGGGTACCTACTATTGCTAGGTGAGTGGCTACCTATACACAATCATTTGCGTTCAAATTACTAGTACACCAAGGTATGGATGCCTTACTTATCTCACATGAATACCTGAGCCTTACCAGGTCAGCTAAGGTATTACCGCTTCTTCTTGGATTAAGTGCAGTGAGGCAATGGAAAGTAGCCACGATTGAATGGTTCCCAATTGTAGATGTGAAGTTGCCGACCATTTATCTGCATTCTGCACGGTCTCTGCACTTGACCATGGCCATGCCATCATATAATGGGGAGCGGGCAGGAAGGCGTGGGTGGTCAATGCCAAGCCTTTGTTTGGTAATTTACCGACCTGCACCACACAGCTTGGGACTAACACCTACCTGTGCCTAATGCCGCTGTTAGCACACAAGCAACATACCTAGTACATGAGCAATAGGTACCTACCTCGATCCACAGGTACTTTTGAACCATAGGCAAGAGCTACACATTCTTCGAACAATCTAAGTACCAAAAGTACACAAAGTACACAAGATGTTAGTAGAATGGGTTGAAGGTATACATGGCGGATAAATACTCGTGGAATACCTATTCTATATGTAGGTAGGTAGTCAGCAGAGATACTCATACCAACGTACAGCATACAGAATTCACCTACCGCTTTTAAAACTATACCTATGTCTCTCCTTCTACAGCAGACTCTCCCCAAATAGGCATACTTTCTGAGACCTACATACTACCGGCCTTACACAAGCGCTCCTCTTGCCACGCTGCGACAGCCCGGTTTCCCGGGACTTGGGCTGATATTCATGACTAGCATATTGAATGACCTGTCATTTTAGATCACAAATAACGTCTCAAATCGATCGAAACCTGATTGTAACAGAGGGGAGGGGGGTAATCGCTCAGATAGATGTTAAACACACACCCGAGCTGCTACCTATCCTACATATCTACATACATACATATCTACAAGATCCCTATTTGAGACATCTGCCTTTTGCGGCTAATAATATCAGCCAATGGTATAATACACAAGTTCACCTCACCCCGGTCCTATCCTATATATCCTCATGTGCGGAATATTATTTCAGAGCTTGACCGAAGAAAGGTACATACCTTTTCTACCTACCTATACCCTTACTATTTACCCCACCTTATTTGTACGCTTTTCCCTCAAGCGAAGAGAACCGCCGCGGGGCCCAGACAAACTAGATATACCTGGCTCCCCTGTCAAACTCCTCTAGTTGGTACAGAATAGGTAGTGCCACCGGTATAGAAATCGGTGCTTATGCTTCCTCATTCTTATGCATGACGGCCGCATCAATCACAAGACGGGCGATAGTCCCCTTCCCTCTGAAGGACAGCCACTAATGCCCCGAGAGCAAGGCGGTGAGGAAGGCTGCAAGCCGGTTGGGTGTAACCGACAGCTATGCAGAGAGAGACCCGTTAACTCCTCCATGTCCCTCACTCCTCCTATGTCGCCTACCTAGGTAGGTACCTCGGGATGTCTACAGGGCCTGTGTAGCAGGTTGCGCCATCGACTCACGGAGATACGTCTCTCTCTCTCTGTCTCGTTTTCCCTCTCTTGTTCTCTCCCCTCTCCCCGTCGGCATCTCTGTGCGTGCGTGCGTGCGTGTATGTGCGCGTGCGTATGGTGTGCGCGTGCGTGTGTCGGTACCGGAGGTACCTCGATCGAAGTAATGCCGTTCGTTTCCTAGTCTCTGTGTTGTTGTATCTTGTCTACCTATCCTTTGGGACCCCGTGGCGGGCTTGTCTTCGTAAATAGGTAGGTAGCTGCTCAGGTGGCTAGAGGGATGACAACAAAAGGAGGATAGGAAGGTGGAAAAAGGAAGGACAAGAAGGAAGAAAACAATGGAAATCAAATAGAGAGAGACAAGACAATTATAATTAGATAGTCTCTGGTGTGTTGGCCTGGCCGTCCGTCCTTAGGAATAAAAATAAATGGCCTGTTCAATGACTTGCCCGTCCATCTGCGTCACCTGTTTGTCTTGTTACCGAAATCTCCAATGCGCTAGATAGATACAGATTTACACACACCACACACACACCTCACACACCACAGGCTAAGGCCGTATGTATGTATGTAGGTATGTAGATATGTATGTATATACATACATAATGTACCTCTTTCGTTTCCATATTCGGGTTTGATAGTATTTTATACTCCCATTAGGAAAATTGCCTACCATGTCATCTTTCGAAAAATATTCCGCAGCTTTCCCCTTCATACACTCCCGCTGTCCATGCTACTGCCAGCAGTGAGTGAGTAACGGCCCGGATGAGACCAGTCCGCAATTACTATTACTCTGTACCCTTCTTCCTTGTTAACTGCAGCTTTAACTGCAGCTTGGCTCGTCTTCCTCTTCAACCCTTCTTTTTTTCTTTTTTTCCCTCTTATCCAGTTTTCTAACATTCACATATTGACTGACTGCCCGTCTCTACCTGTGACTTTGTGTTCTGTCCTTCTTGATAACTACCTGCCCACCTTTTTTTTATTTTTTTTTATCTCCTACATCGCACCGCTCCGCCACCATTGACCCATCATCAACCTTGTACGGAACCCTACCGCAACAGTCCAAGAGCACGCAAGCACGCACGGCCAGCTCCCTTGGCCTGTGTTCGGTTACGCTGCGTAGGCAGTAGTTGGATCAGGTTCGATTAAGTGCTATCTATCTATCAGTCTATCTAGATCTCGCAGGCGAGCCAGCAAGCAAACGAACGCCACCACCTGACTTCGATCTGTAACTGTTCCCGTCTCTCTCCACATCCACACCCACACCTGCCTACATCTACACCTACACCTACACCTGCACCTGTACCTAAACCTATACCTGAACCTATACATTCCTCTATACCTCTATACATACAGCATACACTTAGACGGCCTGGGCTACTACTACCGAGTTTGGATGCTTGGGTACTAGATGCTGGATGCTAGATCCTTGAATTTCGGTCTAATTTACACTACACAACATCCTCGTCGTCGTTGGCTGGGCCTGGTATCCGACTAGACAGACTATACCTTACCAAGTATACACGGGCCTGTGTATAATACTCATCAGACGGCACGTTCTTCTTTTTATTTTACCTCTATCTGCTCTTTTTTTTAGTCTCCTGTACTTCCCTCCTTCCTTCCCTCTCTTCGTCAATTACCCCGGCTTGTCTTATCTCTCCGTGTCTCACAAGCACCGTGCTACCTTCGTTGTTCTCCAAACCTGCCGGCCTACATATGTAGGTATTTTTGTTGTTGCCGTTGTTGTTGTTCTGGTACCTGTCAACCACCAACATCCATCCATCTCAATATCCACCCGTCGATTCTGCTAGCTGGTCGCCGTCTCGTGGCGGCACTAGACTGCTTCGGTGAGGTTCCCAGCTGCTGATCTCGGCCGGAACGAGTCCTGGCCTGTCAATTCATTGTTCCTATTATTATTAGTCCTTCTGGGTCCCTCCCCGGCGGTGTCACTTTTGCCACTAACACCCGTCCGGTGACCTGCCCCACCTGCTACCTACGCTTGAGGTCGGTTTTTTTCCCACAGTACCACAGTACTAATTGGACCTGCAGGCATTGGCAGTAGTAGGTACTAGGTATAGGTAGTAGGCACAGGCACTTCACCTGCTTCCACCCATCGACCTATCTTAGATACCTACCTATCTATCTGTCTATCTCTCTCTTCCCTCTCTTGACCTCTGGGAGGCATACTCCCCCTCTACGCTTCGACCCCAGGCGCGAAGCTGCCGAGAAAAAGAGGGCAATTCACTGGAGCCGGTGTTTCGTGGTTGTGCTTCGATGCGGAAATGAACCAGTTGCAGGACAATCGTCAATAACAAGGTATGTCACACCTGTCCTGCAGCATGCGGTGCACGCTTATCGTCCCATCTTTGGCTGCGCACCTATTGCCTGTTGCCCTGCCTGGACTGGCCCAGCACGCTGATTCGTTCGTCGCCTACAGACCAAAAATGGCCGCGTTTGTCGTAGAATCAAACGACAGTTTGGTTAAGAGCATATTGACTGCCACGCAGTATTTATATCCGGGCTTGCTCTTGCTTGTTCTGCTGCTCTTCGGGGCGATTTACTCCATTTACACTGGCTGGAATAAAGGAGATGTCATTGTCCCTACCGTCACCGGTCCCGGTGGCAGGCCTCTCCCTGTCACCAAGAGGCGACGCCACAGTGATGACAAGTCACAAGAGTCTGAGCGACGGTTTTCCCCTTCTGTCAGGGCTCTATTCCAGTGGCTCTATGCTGTGGTGACCCTCACTTTTGTCGGCCAAGGTGCTGCCATTGCTACGCATGCATTAGTTCAGAGAACTGTCCAGGGCGACCAAACATGGTGGTGTGGTGAAGCTAAAGCAGTAAATTGTCTTCCTTCATAATGCATTAGTAGGCACCCTTTATTGACACTTTAATAGGTTTATACCCTAGGCTCGGCATTTTTGTACTTGTATATCTTCATCACACTCTTTGAGCAGACACACCAGCCAGGGCCGGTGTTCATCCTCATGTGGCTCCTTGCCTTGTGTATGGAGATTATCATTTTTACCTGCGATGCCCTCATCCTATCCCAACCCCATAAGGTCATGGTCCACATGGTTCCTGCTAAATACATGACCGTTGATGTCATGAATGAGTGGGATATCATTGATCTCAGCTTATCCGCCACCCGCGTGTGCATGGTCGCTGGCAGTGTTATCGTATGGTTTATAGTAGCCTTTGTGGAGAAGCGAGCAGAGCTTGAGAAATGTAAGCGCGAGCAGGAATATCATTCCCAATCTTCTTCCGAGGCCGACGAGAACACGCCACTTCTCCACCACGACACGAACGGTTACCATACAAATGGCCATGTTCCCACCAGCTTGAGCGGACCTAATGATGTAGCTCCCCATGGTGATTCGAGCCTTGCCCTGGTTGACGAAGAAGCTGGGTTCTATCGCCCGGACAAGCTCCCGCACACCACTTGGCTTGAATATCTACGTGGTTATTCAATCTTCTTCCCCTATATGTGGCCGAAAAAAAAGCCTAGGTTGCAAGTTGTCATTCTTCTCTGCTTTGTTCTGCTAGTCCTCCAGAGATGGGTCAATATCATGGTGCCTTACCAGATTGGACTTGTTACCAACCAACTTACCGACAAGAATAAAACCGGCTCTAATGAAGGGGATGGACTACAAATGCCTTGGGCCTCACTTGGACTACTCATACTGTATAAGTTACTGCAGGGGCCGTCCGGTCTACTTGGATCCTGGAGATCAATGTTGTGGATCCCTGTTTCCCAGCATGCATATCGTGCCCTGACCACGTCGGCTTTTGAGCATGTACACTCACTGAGTCTCGACTTTCACCTCGGAAAACGAACCGGCGAAGTTCTTTCTGCACTTAATAAGGGCGCTTCGGTCAATTCGTTTCTCGAGCAAGTCACGTTTCAGGTTTTCCCCATGATTGTTGATTTATTTGTCGCAATCAGCTACTTCTACTTCAGATTCGACGCCGTCTATGCCGTTGTTGTTTGCATTGTCACGTTTTATTACCTCCTTCTTACTATTCGCTTAGCATCTAAGACAGCGGACCAGCGCAGAGCCATGTCAAATGCCGATAGAGAAGAGGAAGCCGTGAAAAATGACTCCATTATTTCGTACGAAACGGTCAAATATTTCAATGCCGAGGAATTCGAGTTCAAACGTTACCGAACTGCCATCAAAAACTTCCAGGATGCCGAGGCCCAGGTTACTTGGAGCATTAGCTCGATGAACATGTATCAGTCATTGGTATTCATGACAGGTATGCTGGCTGCAGTTATGTTTGGAGCATATCAAGTCACACAAAAACAACGCGAGGTCGGAGATTTTGTTGCCCTCATTACTTATCTCGGTCAGCTCCAAGGTCCGCTAAATTTCTTCGGAACTTTTTACCGAACTGTTCAACAAGCCATGATCTCGGGCGAGCGACTTCTGGAACTCTTCAAGCAACGGCCGACTGTCGTAGATAAGCCCGGCGTTAAAACATTAGCCTCGTGTAAAGGCCACGTCGAGTTTTCCGGGGTTAAGTTTGCCTATGATAAAAGGAAGCCCGCTTTGCAAAACCTCACGTTCAAGTGTAAGCCAGGCACTACAACTGCTCTTGTTGGTGAGTCCGGTGGCGGGAAATCTACTCTTTTCCGTCTATTGTACCGCTACTTTAATTGTCAAGCCGGCAAAATTTCAGTGGATGGGTATAATGTCCTAGATTACACGATTGATTCTGTGCGGCGCTTCATAGGAGTGGTGCCCCAAGATACAATCATGTTTAACGACACTCTAATGTACAACCTGAAATACGCCAATCAAAACGCAACCGAAGAGGAGGTTATAGCAGCCTGTCAGGCCGCTAGTATTCACGACAAGATTATGTCCTTCCCTGATAAGTATAATACCAAGGTTGGTGAACGCGGTCTGAGACTTAGCGGCGGCGAAAAGCAAAGAGTTGCTATTGCAAGAACGCTTTTGAAAAACCCCAAAATTATAATGCTCGACGAGGCCACCTCGGCCCTGGACTCTCATACGGAGCAACAAATTCAGTCTCGACTCGCCACTATCGGCAAAGGTCGTACAATGCTGATTATTGCGTGAGTATTTTATTTCCTAATCTCTAAAAACGATGAAAACCCAGTACTAATACATATTTGTTAGCCATCGGTTATCCACGATTACACACGCCGACCAGATCCTAGTTCTAAACCAGGGCACTATTGTAGAGAAAGGAACCCATGAAGAACTTCTGGCGCTCGACGGAAAGTACGCTTCTATGTGGAATCGGCAGGCCAAAGCCGAGAAGGCTGCGGAAGACGCTAGAGCCGCGTTCCGTAAGGCGGAGAAGCTTATGCGTAGAGCGAATATTGCTTCGCCCGGAGAACGGGAACGCAGCCCAGACGAGTCCAGCAGCTCGTCAGATGAGTCTACAGCGCCGACGAGCAGGTTTCCGTCGCCACACGAACCGAGGTCCCCAACGTCACCAAACCCTTTAATACAATAATCATCTTGATTAATTGATAAATTACAAAGCATTGACACAAGGCATGCACACATACACTCATATACACGCATGCCTTGGTAATACCACTTTACACATGTTTGATTTTGCGGGATGCATTGCAGGCGTTATTGGGATATACAAAACGTTGAAAGACTTTTCTCTTCCAAGGGACACTGTAACGCCGAAACCAGTGCCTGCATCATCTTCCATTTGCGCGCGATGATACCAAAGACATTTGATGCTTTTCGTGGCACGATACTAATCAGGTGTTATTGGGCCACATGATATGTTGGCCGAATTACATGCATTCATTGATGTGTTTTTGTATTTGATCTATGCGCACGGCTGGGCAAGGGGGAGGGAGGGTAAGGCTAGACTCAAGAGAAGGAAAACACATCCATCGGACGTGGTGCAGGACCGGTGGAGGTTATTGTTGCTTCTGGTTTAGCCCCAAGTATGCGCTGTTTTTTTTCCTCTCATGCTTTTGATATTTCTTTTCTTTGCAGTTCCTATTCGGTCTGCTGTATGACTGCTGATGAGAGACGAAGGCAATGTGCATAATGGAGGCGGGGATATCAGCTAGTTGATGCATTCATAGATTCCCGATACCTAATAGCTGTACATAGCAGAGCACTGTACGACGACGAGAAGAGAAGTGTGCAAATCCGGTTTCAAAAGAGGCTTAGGGCTGAGAAAATCAAAAGTGCGTAGTTGACAGACCAGGTAGTCAGAAACGGAATCAAGTCGAGTCAGGTCAAACAGGTTAAACGAGCTGTCTTTCTCTATTGTCCAGCAGTAGCGGCGCTTAATTACTTGCCGCTATCTAGTTCAGCTGCTTAACTACCTCCCTACCTACCCACCTGTAACTCGAGTAGTACCATATAGAGTTAGATGCTGAGGCGAGGCGCATGGAGACGCGACGTAACCGAGTCAGCTGCCTTGCTTGTCTGGCTGGCTGTGTTAGCCGGTCTTAACCGTCATTCCAATCGATCAACCAGTCAATCGGTGAATCAGCCATTTCGTAGTTTAGTATATTAGCAAGTGACCAAATTGTGATCAGTCAGCCAGCCAGTCAATCAGCAGGATCTCTAAAACTCCAAACGAAAGCATGATCACGATCAGCAGTAACTCTATACTAAGTAATACACTCTCTCTGGCGCGCGCCGCGCCCCGGCCTTACGGCCCCACCCCCGTCCCATAGGCAGCTTAGCGACGACGTATCTAATGTATGTATAGTATGTGGGAATGTATGTACGCATATGAGACGTATGCATGCATGCATGTAGGCAAACGGGGTAAAGAGAGGCGGAAAGGGAAGCAAGACGTTCTAGCCCCGAGTCGCAGAACCTCACGGCGTTACAGTACCACCTGTGATGTGCGCGTTGGGTTAGGAGGTTGAAAGGGGGTGTTAAAAACCGCGCCATTCCCTGCCCTTTTGTGGTGCGTTGCGTTGCGTTACCCACAGAGACCTACCCGCGGCGCGCCGCGACGAGGGGTTGACTGGCTGAGAGCGAAAAGGGACGTCAAGGCGGGGGAGGGTAAGGTCGCCTCGAGGCGCGGCTCGATAGTAGCATTCAGCGCAAGAAAGACTCTTTGGGCTAACGCTAAGGAACGCCAAGGTTAGCCTAATCCACTCAAGTAGCCGCAGGGGCGTATCGGGAGTGGATTGGGATGGGCTCGTGTTGCTTTTAAGTGCTCTTCTCTGATGGGCGGGGGACGGGGATTGGGGGGGGAGAATTGGGGGGATGGGGTGGTAATGGTTGGTAGTGGCTGTGGCAGTGATGGTTTAGTTTGGTGTCGTAGTTACATAGTCGTTGTCTAGTGGGTGGTACATGATGTACGGGCCTGTACGGGTACGGCTGATGGGGAGATCTGATGGGAGGGACGAGATGTGGATTGGAGGAGACACACGCAAGTCCCGTGATGGGGGATGGGCTGGGCTGCTTCTGGCTGGACGGAGTATGGAGATGGAGATGGAGATGGATATGTATGGCGGATGGGCTAGACAAGATACAGACACAGACACAGATACCTACCCTACAGATAGCCTATACAACTATCTACATATACATATGGATAGGAGGTGGATGGGTGTGTGTGGATCGATCGTGGCGGCCCCGCTCGTCCCGGTTACCCTTCAAGCCTCGTCTCGCTTGTGCAGACTTGTGCAGACTTGGTGGTGGCTGCTGGGTTACTAACTGGGTTTCGCGGTCTGGTACGCTACTGTATCTAGATATGTAGACAGATTGCTTCTTACATATTGGCACGGCAAGCCCCCTCATTGGCTCACACCCCCCCGAAGCCAACGAGCCAAACTGCCAGGTTGCGTGATTATGTAGTTGATTAGTCGTGAAGCTATCTCGATCTCGCTCCCCCACCGTGGGAACTGTCTATTCCTCTTTCTCTCTTCCTCTTCCTTGGTCCCGGTACCTTATACGAACGACCAGCCTAGGACCATAGACGAATGAGATGCGGGAGACGACACAGTAGACGGCAAACGGTCGACGCTGCCGCTGCTTACAGCGTACTTACGTTACCCGCTAAGAGATATAGGCAGATGTCGATTACGTGTGCATGTGCGCAGTCAGTCAGTCCCTCAATCAATATATTACCTAACAAAGTGCCTACGCGTGATGCCCTGGTGTCTACCTATATATAGGCGTCTCGCCATTTACTGCCGGGCGTGTATGTATTAGGATACAAGAAACGATAGAAGGGATAGCGAAAGCCACTTGATCTAGGGTACAGTAGGTAGCTAACGAGTTAGTTGATACGAGATAGATTCTATAGACAAGGTATAGTAGATAGATTGTTACTTCGGTTCTAGGTAGCGTAGATATCACAGATAGCTGGGGGTCAAGATCTAGACACAATGCTGATCATTACTTAGCTGGGACTGTTGGGGGGAAACGTGCGTCTTTTCCTTTCATCTTGACAACATACGACTACGTTGGAGAGAATAGAGGATACACAAGATCGAGAGGATACAAACAGGCCAGATTAAACATTGTCATACGAGGGTGGTTAGTTAATGAAGATAGAGGACAGAAGGAGAAGCGAGGGGGATATTCACCCCTTTTCAACGAGAACCAGCCTAACAGTTTGTCTCGTGGAAGTCTTCTTGGTCAACTTCCTCTTTGAACACCTATTGTACTAGCATAATGGTTTTTAGTAAATAAAGAGCTGTTAATCAGATGTTAGGAAGAATGTTCGACATAGGTTTCCGTGATGCTGAGAATCCTATATAGTCACTAGCCTCACATAGTTTATGGGAGATTCTCTAGTATATATATAGTCTAACTTCCTACTATAAAATAACCTCTCAAGTTTAGTGAGCTTTGTCTGTAGTTTTGCTTCCCGATCTTCATTTCGACATCTAAGCCTAGGGTACTAGGTTTACGTTGAAACTGAAGATCTCGTATCGCCTTGATTTCAGCTTGTATAGTTCTGCAAAACAGGAAAGCAGCAAATGGGCTTTACAAGACCTACAATCAACTAAATATACGAGCTATTAATTGCTATTAATTCAGCTTTTTATAGCATGTTGAAGTCGGACATTGTTATGTCCCCTAACCATCAATGAATCGAACGTTACTTGTAGTGGAAAGACGCGCAAACAGTCAGGAGCTAGATCGCCATATCCTTTCTAGGCCGAAGATACAAAATTAGGACCGTTGATTTGATGACGTAGGATGTAATCAACTATGAGCACGATTTCACTATCATCCATGCATGTGTTTTAACACGCGGAGATAGAGGCGTTGGATCAAGGTTATGTGCGAGGTTCGCTATACCATCCCAAAAGAAACTATGGATGAAATCTTAAATCAGCCATCTACGATACACGTCATTCTTTAAAACGTGAATTATAATGACGAGTATATCATGAGCTTGACCTCGTACGAGAGTTTTGACCAGAGGCTAAATTAAACAGTTATACCTTGACATAAAGGAACAAAAAGAGGAAACCCAAGCTTAATTCAGAACACCCCAAGAAGAAAGATCAGTTGCGACGTCAACGGAAGTGTTTCTCTCCCCGAAATTAGGGGGTGTCCTTTTTGTTGTGATGCCACTACAAGCCAACAAGTTCTCGGTAGAGACTCCCCCCGCTCGACCTCCTAGGCTTTCCGCCTGGCCATGGCTGTGCCAGGCATAGCTCGTGTATTTTGATCGCCTAGTATGTGACTCATTATTCCGGAAGTGGGCATACAGCATGTCGCTTCGCTCCATTGCATATAGTCGGCTAGACGGGATAGGTCGTAAGTTGCAGCTAATACTTTATTTATACCAATAAGGAGACAACGATAAAATAGAGGCCTGAATAACGCACGAGAACTACACGAAAGCTGGTCACCCTTGTCCATACCATCGTATGATACATCACGACGATAATTCCCCTCTCCCATAAGTACCTTGCCGTGCCCTAGGTTGTCCAAGCTAAAATATTATCGTAGACGCAGATTTCTTTTTCGAGCCCCTGAAAATAGGAAGTCGGGATTACAGGTAATCCTTGAGTATGTATGTATGCACACTATTAAACTTTTCCATATTATCTGCGTCATTGAAGCCTGGCGTCCAGGGCTCATCCTAGCACCGTACAGGAATGAAATCCGGGTCGGCGGGTGGTGTGTGGCGTTTTATGCTTCGTCATCAGCCGTATCTTACTCATCCGTAGTTAATCTTTGTGAGACCTCTCCCCGGGATAGCCCATGTGCGGTATTCAAGCACTCAGGTAAGGATCAGGCATCAGCAACATTACATCCTAACACTCACCGTCCACCAATAGTCATCGTGTGTGGCGGTATGACTACCTAAGAGTGCTATTAAAGCTTGTTTCATGATTTTCGTTCGTTTCTAAGACGTGCTCATTGGTGCTGCGAGGTTTTCGTAAGAGCCAAATCCAGTTATCTATTCCTACAGTCTGTTGCCGCCATGTGAGCGTTGAGGAAATCTGTTCTTAGTAGCAGATTTAGAAAGAGACCATGTACGGTAGGTGGCAGGGACCCTGTAATTGAGCTGGGTGAAAGACTCTCGTTGTTGCGCGAAGCCTCTCTAACTATCCTAGGTGTCAACCATTGCCTATATACAGGAATGGCTTCTTTGTCTATATGAGTGTCTATACGGGTGTCTATACGGGTCTATACAGTCTCCCGATGATCTGTATGAACGCCTGGTATGAATACCTGATAGTCTGTAATAGTAGGCTAGGTATGGCAATGAAAATAGCTAATTGATTCACTATCTAGAAGGCTAAGTCTTTAACCTAGAGATATGATATTTAGACCCCTTCTTCGGAGTACCTTACCGAAAGTCTCGCGTCTATTCTTTCGAGAGAAAAATCAACACTATCCCTGTTCTTGTCATTTCTCCATCAACAATGCAATCCCCGAATATATCGGTCACGTGAGACGAGTATCTCTCGTAAATGTCCGAGTGGTCAGACAGCCATCAACAAGATACATGGCGCCCATTCAACTCAGCTTCGAGACTGGAGTGTCCTTTTCTTGGCTATAGCAGCTTGTTGACAATATAGCTATGATTAGAAGTTGTCTACAGAACTAGGTCTCCATTGCGCGGACAAATAGTATCGAGAGATTTCAAATGAGAAGTCCCTCAGGGATGACTTTAAAGTACTTACATGTTCGTTAGGTAAACAGCTTGCCCTGGAGCATGTTGCTTGCTTCCAATACTGTCTTAATAGCTTTTACAGATGAGATACCATTAGGATCGACGACTATATTCATGCTAGTTCTCTATCATTCCCCCGTCTCTAAATCATATTTCTTAACAAGAACTCGTATGGGAAAGGTAATCCGCCAAGTCCAATGTTCATGGTTCTCACCCGTGATAAAGGTTTGGGTAACTAGCCGGCCATATGCCTAACGACATGTCCATATTGGTAAACTATATGTATCTAGCTACTAGTAAAAGACCAAGATACTGAACACCAGGACTCGAAGCTTAAAGGATTAAGATACAGGTGATAGCAAAAGACGAGCATTCGGACGGGGAAATAATAGTAATGAAAGGCCGAATGCCGTATGGTAGTAAATGAATAATTCACGACTGTCTCATGTAGCAAACGACAACCTAGCCTAACATTGCAAATTTGACCTCAAGCATTAGTATTGGTCAGTCCAGACTCATATACTTACTCACTACTCAATAGCCTTTTGGCCTTCGTCAGCTAGTTTTAGTTTGGCTGCAGAGTGAGGATATCGATATCGGGCACTGTGGCATTATAGCGTAGGAGGCTGTGGCTAAGCATGGTGAATTTTTGATTTCAGGGCCTTTCCGCGGTGCCTAGAGCCACAGCCAACATACCCCATAGATGATGTATAAGTATGTTTTGAATACACTTCCTGGCGCAAGGAACTAACCACCGCTCCGCTCCCCTTATTAGCTAATCCTACATAGAGCATGGCCGTAGATGATGGAGGTCATGATCAGAGATCGTGGCGCTTAAGTACTCCCCAAACTTTTTAGAGAAGGGGAGCTCACATTCTACATAATCATCACTATTATGAAGCACGCATGAGGGCCGACTAGCTATGCCTAGCTTCTGTCTCACCAGATAGAGACACTCGGGGGTTCGCACAAATGAAGGAATTGCTTCGTATGTAGGACTAACTAGCTGGATATAAGTCCCCTAATAAAATATGCGTGAGACAAAATTTCTATCAGTTTAGTAAACACGTATAAAAAGGAGTATAGGTAAACTAGTGCTCAGGTAGAGTACTATTAGATCCAAAATAAAACTTTTGTATACCTTCGATGACGCAACAAAGTGACTACCAGAGGTTGATGTCTCGGGATCCCTCATTCCTTTCTCTTAGCTAGGGAGACTCGGGAGAGTGATAGAGACAAGAGAGCAAGTCATTCAAGTATTAGCAGCACCTATTTACTAAGTTCATAAGATACATGTGGAACTTGAATCATGAGTATAATAGAGGAGTTAGGGAACGGGCTTGGTACAAACATGGTGGCTCTCTTCGCCAATTAGTTATTATGTATCTAGGCGGCAGTGATGATACAGGAAGGTTTAAAATTCAACTCATGACACGTCTCATCCCAACCCCCCCAGCCGTACCATTTTCACATGCCCCTTTCATCATGATTGTTTTATCATCATATCTTAAGTTACAGTGCAGCTTATCGTTAAAAGAGCCGCATGGTCGTGAAGTACCCCATGATTGCTATTCGAAGTCGTGTAGACACGGATACTGACACGAAAAGCCCATCAGATGGGCTAACCGTTACCGCTTTCCTAGCTACCCGTCATATCTCTAAAACTGAACCCGTATGCGCGGCTGAGGTTGGTAGAGAATGGTTTTATAGGCGCATAATTTTCTAGTTCAATTCTGATTGTAGTCGTCGATACACTAATCAAGTGCGTCCGAACCCGTCCATAAAAGCTCGCCCTACTATAAGCACGACCAAGACTAACATTGTGTCGCACATGTTGCCCCTCTCAACATTCGGCGTAGACAGACGCCAGGCGAGGATCATCAATAATAATTTTCAGACCCTGGTATTAGTTACCGGGCTGACTTCTTAGTGGCCGCTCCGTTTTGGCGGTTCACAACAGAGCCATTAGCGTGGCCGTTGATGCCAGTGGCATGGCCATTTAGCAAAGGCTGCGTTTCAGAAGCCTTCTCATTGCTAGGTTCGATCTCTTCCGTCTCAGACGCTTCAGCTTCGGATCGGTCATCTTCAGCCGTCTGGTACACTACAAAGCGGTAGGCAATTCTGACAATGAAGAACCACCAGAACAGATTCAAGGCCTGGAGCGATGAGAGCAATGCGAGTGTAATAACGAAAGAGATATCGCACTTGTACTGCTGGGTTTCCCAGTTGAGCTCATAAGGGCCCACCGTCTTGAATTCGGTGAAGAGCGACCAGATGATACGGAGGTTTAGATAGTGTCGAAGGTAAGCCCAGACACACATAAACACGAAGAAATAAGGACCAGTTGCCCAATGGTCAATATAGTTGAGAGTCTTCGAAGTCTGTTTAAACATCTGTTAGCCTACGCTCTATCTTATATGGGCCAGCAAACCTGTTCTGCTAGAATCTGACTTACCGCCAAAAAGAAATCACTGATATCGTGGGTTATGTAAACAGCAAGGCCCATGTATGTGAAATGGAACCGATAGCTAAGACCAATCAAGGCCAAGCTGACGATGTGGTGTCCAACGAGCTCCTTAAAATCTTTCCTTCGCTCCTCTAGACCTAGTAGTAGCACTATCGCCTGCTGGGCCCAGTATGCAGCCTGGAAGAGATAGTAGAATTTGAAGTCGGCGGCATGGGTCTTGTGGGGAAAGTTCTCGTACATGGCGCGAGTGTTGAAGTACCAGATAGGGGTGTGGCTCATGACGTACATGCCAGCAGGGCCCAGGAAGCCAAAGTAGATGGCCGTGTAGAGCTGTTCCATGAATCGAGCCTGCTTGCCTCGGGATTTCAACCCAGCCTTCTTGGCCAAAGGTCGTAGGAACTCCTGCATAATGAACTCGCGGGTGAAAGAAAGCACAACAGTATAGAAAGTAACAAAAGCAATATCCCAAGGTCCTTTGCCATACTGGGGCGGCGTGCTGGGATCAGCACCGGCCTCGAGAGGGAGCTTGTAAGAGAGGAAGATGAAGTGATGAAGCGGGTTGGATTCGGTAGGATTGACAGCGTAAAGAGCGCCACAGGCAGCCAGAATGATGAGCGGTAGGACCCATGTGTGCTTGAGGGCAAAGTGCTTGAAGCGACGCAGGGCAGACCGTGCTTTGCGGCGTTTAGAGCCTCGCTTGGTGTTGCCATCGGCAGCGGACCGAGGCGGCGAGGCTGAGAGATTGTTCTGTAGGCTCGCGAGGCTCGTGTGAAGGCTGGGAGCACCAGTGTCTCCAGCACGGATCTCGGCTGGTAACCCGCTCGACTTCCTAGGCCGACGACGCGGAGTCTGCTCGGTAACGGTGCGCAGGGGCTCGGCAGAGCTATTGAAGGGGGGGAAAGGCTCTGAGGATGCCATGGTGACAACTGTACAGGCGATTTAAATGTGTACAAGGTCAATCGACGTGGATATTGCAGTTCTATCGAGGGTTCGAAAGACCTGGCAATGAGGGAATAGACGATGCGGTCTGCCGTCAGATCGGGGGCTTGTTCGAGAGCGGTAGATTGGAGAATGGATGGGTTGATGGAATGGTACTGTTATGGTGCCGTACTCGAATGGCAGGTCAGGTAAAGTACTAAGTAAGCAGGTAGGGCAGTTTCAGACCAGAGATGCTAAAGGAGTGAAGTCATCTAGGAATGATTATAGCACTAAGCCACGAGGCAATGCGACAATAGAGTGAGCAGAGAGAGAGGTAATGAGGTAGTGGGTTATGTCAGAAAACCCAATAGACAGCACGTGTCAGGGAGACAGACAAGTCAATAAGTCAATAGTGATAGCCCTCGGAGGTCTGTGCAGGCAGGTCAAGGTCACTACCTATGCGTCGGTAAAGTGATAAGGAGGTGGGAAATTGACCCTCAATTATTTTTTCCCCGGTCGTGCAGCCAGTGAGAGTGAGACCCTGTCTTAGTCTCCGCCGTTTCTCCCTTGCCGCACTCTGATTGGGCTGTTAAGTTCAATTTCTCGACCAACACTGCGATTGTCCAATCTGCTAAGCCTGTTTTGGCAGAATTACCCTTTTTGATTGGACCCTTTCCCCGCCATAGGTAATTAAAGTAAAAAAAGTGGTTAGTGGGAATACTAACAATACTGTATGTACGAAGGGTTTGACTGATGCAAAAAAACAAGCATGCATGGTTGAGCCATCGTGCACGGGAGGAAGAATTATAAATAAACTATATGCCGGTTTTTAGCGCCATATATATATAACATAAGCCTACGTCAAGATCAAAGGGTGCTAGACACAGTCTCACTCCTCGGTGCAGCCGTGCGAGGCCCTTAAGAAGAAGTGCACCACTTACAGAGTACCTACACAGACTTGCGAGCTCCAATCAACGAGCTGCCTGCAAACCAGCTGCGAACTTGGCTGCAACAGCTACATACCTAGGCACCTAGCTGAATGCAAATTCGCCTTGGTGTGTCCAAAGTGGGAAGGCAAATTCTCCAGACCTGCTTCTTGATGCCCAGAGAGATTGAAGTGCTTGTCTGATATCATCTTGGCTTGGCAGAATCCTATTTGCTTCCTTCTTACACGTCTACGCTTACCTCTTGCTATAGGCATGAACAATACTACCTACTCTTGATTTGCATTACTAATTGCTAAACCAGTGAGCCTAGCTGGTATGTGATTAGGGGCAACATAGGGATTAAATAAACAATCTAACAAACCCTTAAAAACATCACAGTAGACACAAAAACTATAAGAGATGGACACATCAGATACTTTTTTTGATTAGGCGTTTGCATCCCAGGCTTTAAAATCGAACGTGGTTGAGCTTGCAACAACTAATCTAAATGCATGCAATCGTCGCTCCTATATAATCCTGAAGTATGATATGTTATGTACGCTTGCTCTCTTGCACTTAGTAATATATCCAATCCCACTTCGCTCTGCATCGCCTATTGACACAATAGATCTTATACCCAAGATCAACAAATAACAATCCATTTTGATTCCAGCAACTCCATGCAATGCCCCTCACAAACGTCTGTGAGAAAATTTAAAATCCCATACGCCGCGCTCTCATAATCATCGAAGTAACCCAGGAAGTGAAAATGCCCAAAAAGTAGAGAGACGGACAACCCAGGTAGAATTAGTCCCGTAGTAGATCATCTGGCACTAGCTGTTTGTTGATCGGTGTAAACTATTCGCCGGTAGTTTCAGTTTACAGCGTCCGAGTCAGAACCTCTACGGCGCCCATCAGTCGACTCTTGGAAAGATGCGTTGTAGTCAGAGGGGTTCAACAACTCCGGCCTCGTTGGTTGTGAGACTCCGCCACTTTGGGACCGGCGAGGAGGAGCTGAGGCTGCGGTATGCGATACAGAGTTGGCATCTCCTGGGCTTTGGTTAGATGACCTAGATGCAGCGAGTCTGTCTTCTTCTAGTAGCCGAGCCAAAGACGCGCCACGTCGTGGTGGGGCGGGGATGACTGTTACTGGCAAACTATCCGTATCGGGGGTTGGCCGTATACGCTGAAGGACTCTCTCAGCTTGAGTAGCAGCAAAATCTTCTATCCGACTTCGAATATCCCACCGGGAAAAGGCCTCGTGCTCTTGTCGGGGTGTGTCCAATTTCGGCATAGTATGGGGTAAGACTTCTGCGGGAGGATCGCGACATTTACGATGCAATGGATTCCAAAGCATCAAAGATTCCCAACGACTGTGAGACCCAGGGTTTACTCTATCCGTTAGAGCAGTTGTGTGATTCGGTTGTATTATGGCCATGTTAGCGGGCGATTCATTATGTTCCACACCTACATCAGAGTGTAAAGAAGCGATAGTGTCTCCCCTAGAGGGCGGCCGATGTCTCTCATCTGTAGTTCTCGATGTAGTCTCGGTGAGTGGTTGATAACGGACCCGATATATCGTACTATCGGCACTGGCAGTATCTGTCCTGCTGACGGGTGTGACCGCCGGTGGCGGTCGGGATGGCCAGAGAGGAGGCTGTAGAAACCGGGTCGTCTCTCTACCTGTCGTTGAGGCTGGCGGGGCGGTCCCTGGTTGGGCTTCGTTAGGGGTAATATCTGACTTCAAGCGATATCGTCGAGATATAGACGACATGGCTGGCCAGACATTATCACGGTTCCCAGAAGAGGATGTCGCACTGCTGTCCCCCTCCTCAGAGTCACTGATTCTCATAGTCTTCCTTCGACGTGGCCACGTAAGATCTGATGGTGACATATCTATCATCTCATCGCCATCAAATACTTCACGGCCCAAAACTCCATCCTTTTTCTCTTCGCGTTCCAGCGCTTCGATGCGTTCTACCCATTCCCAGACGACAACACTCGCGGCTGCCGCCCCAACCCATCTAACATAATCACCCCATCCAGTAAAATTCGGCTCAGCGATGTCCAGAACGAAAAACACCACCGGCACCAATAGAGAGCCAATTGAAAGGGCTGCCATCAATGAAATGTTCTTCATTAGCGGGTGGTAAAAGGCATATCGCTTCTTCATCAACGCATAATATAGAACCCATGCGGCGTACAGGAGGCCAAGTGATAGTTGAAATAAGTAGCTTAACGCTGGCACGGCTTCGGTAAACTGACGTGGTTTAAAACTATTCGAGGTCGTGTATCGAAAACTATTAAGGGCCCCGAAGATAACATCGAGGGTGATGAGGGCGAAAGCGGTCCATTTGATAATAACTTTCTCGCGCTGACGCGGAAACAGACGGATCAATGTTTGCGCCTGCGCTAACCAGAGGAAAGTATCAGATATGAGCTGGATAACTTTGAGTTGCGTTCCGCCGAGCACTCTTTGTTGCAGCCTGCGTGCATCCTGGTAGCCCTGGGAGTACTGCTCCTCAGCCACACGAAATGTATCGGCAGTCGCGATAGTAAGTGATACGGCGACAAGTAGAGTGGCGACCTTCTGGAGCCACGGACGGCCACCAATGGTGATACCATTTGAGTGGCCGTTAGTAAAGCCTCGACGTCCCAGGGTAACAATGCCGCCATCCAAAAATGATCTCGGTGCAATTACGAGCATGATTAACAACATATAGGCAAGAACGGTGGTGGCAGCCAAGGCATAGCATTGCGGGAATATCGTGGCGTAGAAATGAAGTCGTAAGTCGGAATAATCTAACGGTTCGGCCTCATCTGTGCTGACACCCCCGGTGACGATAATGGCGCGCTGGGCCAAAGCCGCGGCGGTGGCGCAGGGAGGTAGATAGACAACATTGGCGGCGAGTGTCGTGGGCGTAGCGCCCACGGCAGACAGCACGCCGTTTGCCGCAAGTGTTATTGGCGCGCAGGCCGTCGACATACTCGACGATGTGGTGATGCCAAAATCGAGGACGCAGTTCTACAATGGTTCGAAACAACGACGGCAGTCCGGGCACGAGCCCAGAGGAAATCAAGCGAAGACGTGTTACCGGAGGACGGTCGCCATGGAATGGAATGATGGCCCTCCCGAGGGCTGTGAGAAGCACGTAATCGTGATCGATTCGCGTCGCAACACTTGGTCCTTTGTATCCCCCGGTGCGAAGGGCCGAGCCAATGGTATCTACTCTCGTCTCTCGTATCAATCCCGCCCTTTTTCTATATCGCTTCGAAATCTAACGTATTGCAGCCTCTATCTATCGTGGTGATCGGCGAAATGTGAGCTGTCGTTATGTCGTTTTGGTCGTCGCACTTGTTAATTCGTGGTGTTATTCGTTGTAGCGCCGTTGGACTTGAGAGTTCGAGAAGGTTGTTGAAGGCTGGGCGCCGAGAAAGCAAGATTGTCAAAGATTGGGTAACAGAAAGTGGGAGAGGTGCTAGGGGAAAAGGGCTGGCTTAGGTATGGGGGAACAGGAGATCAGTGGCAGTGGCATTGACTAGACGGGGTGGGGCTGCTTACCTCCCGTGTAGATACACTACCTACGCTAGAGACTAGCTGCACCGGCTGTACCTACACTACTGTAGATTTTACCTAGGCGCTGCAGACAAGAGTGGCGGACCTGCTCGTCTGCTAGTAGCGGATCGACTGGGTCAGGTGGGGTTGGATTGTACGTAGTGTACAGCAGATACCGATAAAAACTAAGATACTAGTTTACCATATTGGGTAAATCACTCCTTGATTCAGTCTTGGTTAGGAATAGTTGCGTATGCCATCAAGTACATACCTAACTTAACCAAACCTACTAAGTAGTACACGTAACACTGGTTCTCTTGAAACATCTTCATAGCGCAATATAATATGATTTGTGCAGAGAAGAAGGGTTGAAACCCCCTCAGAGGGCTATTACCATCTAGGTACTGGATCATTCACAGAACACGGAAGCCCGAGTATTTTTCGTCAATAGCCCATCCCGTCTCCCAATCCGGTTTGGCTGTCTGGTCGGGTGAAACGGCTGCGTGAGGTACAGATGGGCGCATCACTTGTTTCGGCACGCGTCGATCACGGACACTGCCCGCCTGCAGCACACACCAGCTCGCCGTAATGTATGGATGGATGTTATGTATGTAGGTCAATAGGTGGTGTACAGGATGCATGCGTAATGATTATGGTTGAACAGGTCCTGGACAGATACCTATGATGCGAGCAGCAAAAGCCGACATCCCATCGGGCTTGTCTGTCGTGTAAGTGCTATGTAATCAACAACAATTGCCCCGATCCGACTCGGGAGCTGAGTACTGCTGCTACTGTATGTATGTAGGATTACATACCTACCTACGATAGGCACGCATAATGGCTGCAAAAAAGAAAGGTCCAGAACCAATGTGGGACTGAACGGCACCCGGAAGCGAGCACTGAGTGCAATGAATAGGAGGAGTCAGTCACGCGAATACAGTAGGTGGGAGGGTGTTATTGTTGTGATTGAGTGTTGTATTTCAAATCCCACCTACCTAACCTATCCTAGGTAATTCTAGATAATCCTAGATAATCCACGGTAGCTGCCTTGTACCTACATCTCCATCCATTACATTCATCCTATATGATACCTTAAAGTATACCTACCTACTTAAATACCTCGGTGTAAGCTAGGTAGGTAGGTATCTCACCTAAGCAGCTGAATGGAAGGAAAATAACATCATGAGATATGAACCGATCGAAAGATTCTATGTAGGTACTAACTTTACACACTACATATGCAGGGTCTAAATAGGAGTTAGGTCAACCTAATTGTTTTAAGTATTAGGTAGGGGGAAAAATAGATTTGAGGGCAGATCCCTAACAGTTCGGGCATTTGATACACCATCGTACCGGTACCTTACTGTAAGTGCTGTACTTACAATAGCGTACTATATTATATATAATATGGTATTTACTTGTGCGTACAGGCAAAGTAAATAAGTAGGTAGAAAATGCTTCAATTTTAATCGAGCGCATATATCACTCCGCATAAGGTGGTTTAAGTAGTTACACAGTACCGAGATTAATTACGCGCATTGTAATACCCAATCCGCCGCGTTGGGGTCTGGGTAGTGTGTGTGTACCTACATACATTGCCTACATGGCATCTCGAGACCACAATTGGATGCTGAATGGGCAGAACTTCCCGTTCCCCGCAACAAGTCGGATCGCTGTCGACCATCAATGCGCGCGTGCACCGCATCGCCAAGAAGCTTGGAGACCCGAGTTGGATCCTAGGTTAGGTAGGTAGGTAGGTAGGTAGGTAGTAGATAGGTATTGGAGGTATGTAGGGAGCTTGCAAGCTTTGCGAGCTTGGTTGCTCGGTTGCTTGTTTTTGAGCTTGCTTTGGTCTCCCTACTTTTCCCTACATAGTTACTTCTTCATGCACTCCTAAGCTATTCTGTACATACCTACATGTACATACGTGGTGGCAACCTACATATAGCAACCCGGGTTTCTCCGCCAATAGAATATCTAAGCACACTCTCTCGCTGCATTCGTGCTCTTGAGGTCAATGCTGTATCTAAACACATATAGTACGCTAGCATATAAAAATCCTCTACCCATCGAACAATGATGTTGTTCTAGGTTTCTGACTTGGCAAAGCTTGTTGCCCGTGGAGGCTTGCCTTGGCATCGCCCGAGACAAGCATCTTCCCAATACCCGTCTTGGCTAATTCCGTCATAAAAAGAAAAGAAAGGGAGAAACATGAACCACAAGGCGCCAGCTAGTCGCGGGGAAGCGATGACTCCGGTCGGGAGAAAGCGAAGCCACAAATACAGCCCAAGTTTCACGACATCTTCTTCGCTCAGACAACCCGTGATTTAGTCGTTTGTGCGACTATCACGTCTAATGCTGGATACCGACTTCTTTTCCATTGGTTGTCCTCTCCCGAGTACGACCCTTGGAAGCCGCCCTGATCATCGAGATTGATACTCGTTCGAGCATCTACTGGGTCCATAGGGTAGTATGGATGACATTATGTTAGGTATCACCTGGAGCAGAGAGAAATCTGGTCCGGATGGCACGTCACGTGGCTCGACCTATCGAGAAGAAAAGCTGGTAGAATTTAACCAGCTTGGCTACTATGTATGTAGCCTAGCATGTGATGAGGGTGCCTAAAGCGGGCATGCAAAATTCCACTGATGTTGGAAACCCCATCGATCACGAACAGTCCGCTAGATTGTGATCTCGAATCCACCCTCACGGCTAACACGTCGAGCATAAAAATGTGCTGACCGCCTTTTCTTTAGGAGACGGCATGTCTACATAGATATGCTATTAGACGGTTGATGCCTAGGGCTACATCTGCGGTCAAAAAGGAACATGTGTATCGAATCTCACAGGCGATTTCACCTTCGAAGGCCATCGGCATGTCTTTTACATGCGTGGGCTTGTACTTACGCAACAGTTCATCAACCAGGCCCGTACTAATTATACACTAGGTAGGCAACATCGTGGGGCTTCTGGCACTTGTCCAGATCTCGATTTTATTTTATTTTCTGCCTATGCACCTTGAGATGAGAGTGTGTGATTGGACTTGAAGGTGTTTGGTTGAATCGACGCCAATACTGCACGGTACTTATCCAGAGACGCGTCGGATACACGTTGACGGAATGATTAACTTACAGCATGCTTAGGGCACTATAATAAGCTAGTAAGAATTGAAGGATATAATAGCTATATCAAACTTAAGAGATCCAGGCCCGTGTAGACTTTCTCCTCTCAGCCGCGGAAGAATTGTAAGAGGCAACAAATACCGAACGCAATAAGTACACATTCAAGCTCGCCGTGAACCAAAGATTAGGACGCCTTTATGACATATGTCTAAACTAGCCACCTCCCGTGGGTTCAATTGAGTCGGTTATTTACTATAAGTCTAAACTATATTGTACGGAATCAGCTACATATATATATCTACATCATCAGCTGCTTTATCGTCTAATAATCTCTAACATCAACCCAGGAACATTTAATCTTATATATATATCTCAGACAGGCGACATGAATTATTGCTTAAAGCCACAATATGTCCTCACGTCAACCCAAAAATAGTAGCCCCCTTTTCTCTCAACTGCCTATGCCAGAGAATACTCTTAGGGGTGTAGTTAACTTCGTCATGCCTCTTACTATACTTTATTCTACTTCTTTTTCACTATTTTTATATAATCTCATTTTACTTTTAAGGGTCGGCTACTAGAGGGCGATAAGGCATAGATCTACGCTGCTGGTCGTATTAAATGCTTAATGATAAACGGTCGCTTAGGAGGAGAACCCATGCGGCGTAACTGGTGATACATCAAAGTCGCTTTGACCCTTAATTCTTCCCGTACCATCTACATCCTCAATGGAAACATCGATTTGTCTCTTCCAAATGCGGCTATATTCCGGCTTCATAACGCCCAGATTCGCATTTCCGCAGTGTCGCCTTCTGCTTCAATTGCCACCGAGACTCTCATGTCTACTACCATTACCTTTCTTCTTCTACCATACCTCATATATATGCTCACTCATTAATACGGCAGAAAATTACATCAGTAATGTCCTAATTCCAATGATGGAGGATTCTATTTTTCTTCCCCTTACTCCTTATAAACGGGAACGGGCGTGAGCTAATCTTAGACCTTTCGATATAGGAATTCTCGTGGGCGGTATCAATACCATCCCTAATTCGCAGGGAGACGGATGAGACGTGAATGTCGGACGGAAAGATCCGATTCAAGGCTACGACGTCGTTCCGCATCAGCCCTGGCTTGGCGGCGTCGTGTGTAAATACCGTAGTATTTCCGGTTCGCGGCACAGCCCGGGATCATAGGTTCTTTCCCTCGAGAGATCGAAATTTGCCAACTCCTTTAATGGGAAGTTAGGCTAACTACCCACTCGCGATTGCTCGTAACACTATATAATCGTGGGGAAATGATGCGGCTATCCAGCTACATAGCCGTATATTACACTGCGACGGTCAATCGGCGCTAGCAGCGTCGTTCACTCTCGAGATGTCTGTAGATAGCCAGTGATACTCTTACTAGGAATGTTTAAAACTCGAATTCTATTTCGACGGACCTTTGGAATATGCTGATATGTCGGCAATATCTTCCGTCCGGTTTTCTATCAAGTCACCGATAAGATTCCTAGGATACGAGCTATATACAGCAATTATCGAGAGTAGAATACCTATAAATAGTAGTCCATTTTACAATGAATATCTGGAGAGAAATCTGGACAGGGATTACGAATGACTTCAAAATAGAGAGAGGCATCGCAGAGCTTGAGGCACGCGCTAACGTATGGAGTAGAACGTACGTTAAGAAGGAAAGCGTTACCCGAGGAATTCCTATTATGATCGCGTTTTAAGTCTACTATCGCGCTACTGTGCTCTTTGGTGGGATTTATCGAATGGCTCCGGGACAGTGAAACTACTATTCTCATTTTCCATCATCGATCTTCAATACCCAGGGAGGCGACGCAATACGAGTTAGCAGGTTCTGTTCAGTTTCCATGAGCAATTATTTCCCAACAAAAAGGTAAAAGTGTACGCTCTGGAAGAAAAGGGATCGTAGCTGTTTTGGTTACTAGATATAGGATATTTCATAACCAGGGAGGCATATATCATCAGTATATTATTCTCGGTGGGCGATGTAACTCAGTCGTGATACTGCCACAGTAGGGAACGTTACTGCTATAGTTTGTTCGCTATTATCTTCCCTACAACTTTGGGAATAATGTCCGTTAGCTGATTTCGGCGCTCACAGATTGTCCTAGATACGAATGAATAATGAGCTTGTCTAGACCCCTCTAAGCTGCAATGATCTTGATTTGATGTATGCAATAGTTGTTGACTGTCGGCGGTCTTGAAAGGTAAACAGAGCTAGCAATCCTGACTACGAAACGTAGAGAAGGGGATATAGTCTATAATTTGAAAGCTATGAAATTTCCATTTCGAACGGAAGAAGCTTGGATTCTAGAAGCTTATGTATATTATTAGTAGCTACTCGTTATTTACTTATATATAGGTTTAGTAAACTCTTCAAATACAAGGGAGCTTGCCCTAAATTGTCACGATCCATACTGCCACGATCCAGATTGGGACCCGGGCTACCTGTGGCCACATACGTCTACCCCTGAAGGTACAAGACAAAGAGGCCTTTTGCATATAGATATCACTTGCCTTGAGGTTGCAGTTAGGGATCCTCGTGCGTCAACAAGTATTCTTGACCTACCTATACATCATCATGCGAATCGGAAGACGCTATTCTACTATGAGCTTACTTTAAGGCATACCACTCGTATTTGGCGAAACCCTTCAGATGCCCCCGACATTCTGGTTCTTCCCTGGACTGCTCTTCGCGATATTATGCACTAGAGCACGCATTGCTTCCGAGGGGCTGGCTGCGAATGGAAGGCTCTGTCTGCTCTTGTTCTCTCACATGGAAATATCCGCTCTCTAGGTTTGTATATATAAAGGTAACGAATTTAGACTCATACACACTCAACGACTTTGCATAAATAACGTGTGTTGTTAACTGAGAAGTCTCTCAAACGAGCTCTTCTTCGTATTCCCCGACCACTGCTTCGTGTGGCACGATCCGTAGCTTGGCTGTGTTCCCAGAAGGGCGCGGTACTATTGGTAACTTAGAAGGACATCAAATTATGAATTGAAAGACACAATGTTGCCTACAACCCACCGTAATCGTAAAAAATTCGACGTAGGATTATGTAGAACTCGTTCGGTACTGCAAGCCATGCCGACGATTGACAATTTGAGTGATCATATTCTCGGGATTGAACATCAATTGCCCGCTTGGCTAAGTGGTATAGCGTGTCACTAGTATTCCCACTAGATGCCATGACAAGATCAGCGGTTCGATTCCGCTAGTGGGCAACTACCTTCGTGATCCGAATTGGTGTAGTGGCTAACATTTGACGCTCTCATCTTCATCACATAACATGTGATGCGGTGAAGTCCCGTCAAGCCCGGGGTTCGATTCCCCGATTCGGAGTTTTGCTATCCGTAGCCGTGATTATGACAATTTTTTCCCTCCGTTTTTTTTTTTTTGGTCTTCCTTAGGCGCCGAATGTTATCTAGGCATAAAATACCTAGCTACCTAGGTAGGTTAGTTAGGGTATTAGCTATGTTGGTGAAAAATCAATTAAGAGTCAGTCAGTCGGTTGAAGAAAGCATATAATCTATTAATGAAGCATATCAACTATTCGTCAATCTCTTGATACAGCAAGTTATCGACCCAATTCAACTCCCTTGTGTAAAGCCAATACCGTGGAATTGCTGATGCCATTATTCATCGCCATGCCCAAAAGCCAGCTTCCTTCTTCAACTATAGCAACTAAGTATAGTATGCCTTCAGTTGTGAGGCTCCATACCTCGAGCTACGTCCGTACCAATAACAATATCGTCCCTATCCCTAAAGTGCAAGTTGACAGTGACACCCAGCAGATCGTGGTCATCACCATGCTGCTTATACCCAAGAGTAACAAACTCCGAGCTCCTATGTGACGCACGGGTCGACATCTCGGCCTTGAGCTGGCGGATCTCGGCCGTTAGGGCTAGATACCGGTCTTTCCAAGCACATTCGTGATTTGGAGGCGCGATGGGCATCGGCTTGGCGATTTCAAGTTCAGGTGATTGCTCCACTAAAGACCTTCCAAGCCCTTTGTGGTGCTCAAGTTCTTGGTTTGATCGGTTGGTTGTGGGCGTGAAGGCTTTGCTAGATACCTGCGGCCGAAGAGGCGTGTGGAGGAGTTTAGGACTGGTGTTTTCTTCGTGGCCGGCCCGGGTGTCCGAGTGCAAGTGCGTATCCTTAGCCTCCTATCTTTCTATAAGCGACTGCGCCTGTCCACTCCGAGCTGTAGAAGTTGCCCCCTGGTACTGAGCCTGCGCGGACTCCGTTGTGCGAGTATGAGTAGCTTTCTTTTCTGGAGAAGTCATAGGAGCATGGTCTTGAGCAGGCTCAAAAATCTCACGCCGCTTTGATACTGGAGCTGGGGCATGTCGTTGTCTACGTTCAGGCGCGGCCGGATCAATTCGGATCTTGGGTGTCGCGTGAACTGACCCGGGTGCTTCTGCCATTACCGACGGAGCATCTACTAGTATTTTCGATGGTAGGTGGCGCTCCGCTCGAGTTCCCGTTTTGTTGCTGCTTCGCGACAGTCTATGATCATCGTCATGGTCGTCATGGGAATGGATGGCGACATTTGAAAGGTAACCATGATCGTGCTCATGCATTTCGTGATTTTTCGTATCGATATGATGAAGCGGAGCAATAGCATCAGCTGCCTTCTTGGCCGGATTCCTTAACCATGACGGTGTGCTGGCTAGTCGGAGTCTCGGGAGGATGTTATCACGCCGAGATAGGTTTAAATCACTGTGAAGTTCCCTTTGCTCACTGAGGAAAGTAGCTTCTCCCGACACGGTATTTATTGCATCATGTGTAGTTCTCTCGCTCGCATTTATGTGCTGTTGATGATCTGATGTACTTGCCGCCTCTTTTGTTAGCGGAGAAGGTCGTTGTCTCCTATCACTCAATCGACTTGGATGGCCTGCAGGGAGCGTGTCTTGTGTCCACTTGAATGATTCCATCTGTGTAAGCGACTTGGGCTGTGTGAGAGGCTCGAGGTACGGGCTTCCGTCGACCCGTGACTTGATACTTGCCTTGGAGGCGGGTTGGATATTCTTTTTCTTGCGTCCCTTTAGAAGGTCGTATGCGTTGTGACCAACTGCTGAGGACAAGTGCTCTGCGATGTGGTCATTGCTATGAAAGCCGGCAGAGTGGTGACGATGAACGTCATGGAGATGGCTCGTAGGGCTGTTTGTATCAGAGTGAAACTCTTCAAATACTCCATCCTCCAAACGCTTATTTGAAGCGCTGCTAAAGTCTTGAGCCCGCTTGCTGTGTTCGCTCCCATGTTTGGAACAAGAGACACTATGTCGAAATGGATGGTGTCCGGTGTGGGTTGCTCTGCATATCGGATCATCGCACTCCATTCGGCCCATAGAAGGTATAGAGCGGTTCTTCTCAACCTCTTGTTTCTTATCCTTTTTATCATTGAGAACCAACGGGTTTACCTTAATGGCTGGAGTCAATCGGCTCTGTGTCTGTTCAAATTGCTCTTCACTTATATGTGAATGGTCCCTCATGATCGGGGCAGATATTTCATACGATATCATGTTTTCTCCGTGCTGCTTGTTTGTCTTCAGCCAGCTAGAATCTGGACGGAAATTGGATGATGGGCGATGCCGTATTTCCCTCCGACTCTGATTTCGGTCTCCGGTGGCGGAAACTGTAGTTATTGACTCCTGACCATGAGTTTGTATCGATTCCGGATTTGGCTTAGAGGCAGATATATGTTTCGAATCATCTCTTGCAGTAGTAGGGGCCAGATGGTGCGAGCGGCTGGCATGAGCCTGTGTAGGAGTGGCTAACACCTCGCATGCACATCTGTCACAAAGATGGTGCCCGCAGGAAGAGCAGTGAGTTGGAGCCCAGACGGGAGCTGAGCAAATGTGGCAGTATCTGCAATATCCCGGGGGGCTGGCATTTCCATCCCCTCCCAGAGATATGTCCGAAAGCCAGCCAGAGGGCCTGCTAATGTGGTACTGTGTGAACATGTCCCGAGCTGATCTCCATCTCTCAATATCCGGGGTAATGGGTGACATGGATGGAAATAATGGCACATTTTGAGACTCTAAGGCAGGAGATAAAGGGTTTGGGAATGGCCGTATGTTATGAGCAGCTGCCGATGGGTCAATACGCTGTGGCTTGAACCGACTCTCCTTGACTGTGTTAGAAGCACGTCGTCCGCGGGACGATTGAATTTCTGTTAGGCCAAATTTATTGCACAGGTGGCCCATTGAGAAACTCTTCCGGCATGACGAAGGTTGCGACGAGTGTAATGGCTGAGTTCTAGATCTTTGGTCATCGTCATGTTGACTCCGACCACAAGTATGAATAACAAATGAATAGGTAGTAGGAGGCGTCTGAAAATCGGGAATACCGAGAGACGGCGCCGAAGATTCCGCATAACGCGGGCGTGACGGGCGTCCCTAACCGACGGCTATGTGTCCGCGTTCGCGTTCGACGGAGCCGGGGTCCTCGGATGATGAGTTAACTTTGCTGGATAAGGTGTAGAACTGCCGCAATCGTGATTCAATAGGGGTGTGAATCTCCATGGGGTGCTGACTCCTGTTGGGTTCGTTCAAGACATTAGAGGCGTACTTTCGTAGGCGCAAAGTCATGACGAACAGTCTCGAGAGATATATTTCATGGAACTAAAAGTTAGGTAGCACATCATTCCCCTGTTATGGATTTGGCATAAGGAATATATCTGTTATCTTAGGGGCCTAGGTTGGTGGTTAGGCTCCCTTTTAACAACACACAGCAAGAAAATTGAAGAGAGTGTGATGTGCACTGCTCACACAAGATACTATCGACCGATTGGGGTAGCGACTATTTGCAAGTGCCGAGACTAGATCGGGAACTGCGATGTGTACAGCCAGCAGGTGCATTCACAGTGGAAAGAAACTGCGCGTGCACAAATCAACATGGTTCAAACCTTCTTGATTCGCTTTCGTGGATATAGGGAATTATTCTGATGTACAAGTTGTCGTGATAACTATCCTCTATACAGTCTATTTCAGAACCGCCTGCAAACTCTCCAAAACCTAAATATCATGTCGTCAGTAAATCAGAACACAGAACACAGAGCATAGAACATAAATAAAAGATGGAAGGTGGACATGTGCCTCACCTCTAGCTCAATTTTGGCCTCCGCAATATCCTGCTCGCTGCCACTGCCGTTGGCGACTTTTTGTGCCTCGGCGATCTGAGATCGCACGGCTTCGGCGCTGAAATCCTCTAGGGGGTAGCCCTCGACGGCGTTGATGCTGAGTACTGAGTTTGGCTGGACGGTAGCGAAGCCGCCAGAGACTAGTAGTAGACCTTAGTAAACTGTCCGACCCATGCTCATGCCCCCCTCTTCCTTCCTATGTGCACATACGGAAAAACTGCTTGCTGGTGCCGTTCTCTTCGACGACCTCAACTAGACCAGGCTTGAGCTGCTCGATCGAGGGCACGTGGTTCGCGAGGACACCCATTTCTCCAGACTCGGCGGGGATGTTGACCTGGACGACGTCTTGCGAAGTGTAGATAGACTGTTGCGGGAATTAGCGGTGCTGGCCGGCAGCGAGGTCGAGCTTAGGTAGGCGGATTGGGCAGGCTGTGGCATTGGTGATGCCTCGGGCCCTTGTCGCATGAATGCAGGCTATATCTATCGTACCTGGTGAGGGAGGGACAAGCTTAGCTTGATCTATATGTCCAAGGTTAGTAAGTAGAGTGACTCCCGAAATATGGCGTGGGGATACAAGCCTTGTCGGGAGCAGCATCGGCGTAGGCCCTTCGCTGCAGGGGCTGGATGGGGAGCCGCATGGCAGCGGGGCGAGCTCGCAGAGCTGCGCGGGCGACGCGGAAGGCGTTCATGGTGACCGGCGGTGTCAATTGAAGAAAGACGTGACGAGCGAACCTCACGATGGTCAAGCAACGGGCAAATTGAGATTCAATGCTTCAATTGGAGACGGATGGTCGGAAGATCCTCGGTCTAGCCCGTTTCGGTAAAAGTAGCAAGCACGTGATATATCATGTGATCCAGACATGTTGACTCCATAATTAATCTGCTCTGGGTCCTGTCTAGGTAGGTAATTACAGGTACACTGGTATCTCATCTCATACCACATGTCACTATGTACTAGGAGAAGGTCACGTGGAGATATCCCCCGATTAGGTATATACCTCATGAAGGATTGTGTCTCGCTTTGGCAGTTGTATCCGATTAAATGACGTAGCCGTTTAACGTCCGTTGGGAAGAGCCATTTTGGCCTTAGCTTCCCATTGGAGAGCTTACACACGTTGTAGTATTTTACAATTTCATGGCTCTAGACGTTTACGTACCCGGAATCCTGGATACCGAATCATTGTGCTACGGTCTATATACCTAGATTCAACGAGGAATATTAACGGAATGCCGGGCTACTTACTGGAAAAGGGCGAAGGCCGAAGCTTGGAATATTCTCGCCCGGTCGACGCTGGGACTTGTGCGCGACGCCCAAACACTCGTCTTTTGCGATCAAATGAAACATCCCGAGCACCGACGAGCTGACTTGAAAAAAAGCATGGACGTTGACTGTCAGTGACGCTGTCAGCATCAAATCGCCTCAGCTGGAGGGCTGAATATCTTGCATATGGTGAGACTGCGTTGGAATTCTGCGGTGAATCAGCTCTTACATAGTTATAGTTGGTCTCTTAACGGCGGCAATACCGTTTTGTTGCGCACCGATGCTAGGGAAGCCTTTTGAGTGGCCGAAGTAATTTATTCGGTCCACGTAGGTATGTAGTCTGTCTTCGGTAAACTCTCGGATTAGTTGTATCTCTTGCAAGCTACATGTGATGAGTTGTCAGACGAAACTGGAGAGTGCCTATCCTGCAGATCTACCACGTGTGTAGTACAATACCCATTAGTGTATTATTAGTATGTAAATGATGAGTAAAACGGTCAACATAGGGCTTACATATGTACCATAACTCGAGTACTGCTCGAGTAGGACCAGAGGCAGGGGCAGACATAAACCACACACACCCTTTACTCACCCTAACCTTACTACTTCAATGGGATGCTATAGTACTAAGCGCAATAATAAAAAAATAATATTTAAAATATTTTATAGAGCTAAAGAAAGCGATTTTAACAGTATGCTTTTTATTTAAAAAATATTTAAAATTACTGTTTGAATTCTAGGTTGAAATAAAAGTATTTATGATTTACTTAGTGAGGTGTGTGGTTTATGTCTGCCCCTGCCTCTGGTAGGACCCTCAAATTACCTGGTGAGATGTTTGGAAACATTTAGGGTATATGCTGTAGATCATGACAGGGATACGGTAAACATCACTGCTGGGTAGCATATGCGCTGCATATGCCATAGGCGCCTATTGCTGGAATTTGTACCTGTGGTCGTTACCTCTACGAGAAATCATCCGGAATGCCATTTTCGTCATTGCAGACTGCTCGAGTTTTTTGTTGTTTCGTTTTCAAGATTCAAGTTTTAACAGTCGATCGTTACTACTGATCAGCCATGAAGTTTCTACAATATCAACACCGCCCACATCACATCCATCTGTGGTACCAGAGTTTAGCACCGCCCTAGCTTTGCCACTCTGCTGACCTGTACACAATGACGACTCGTGCCAGTTTTTTTTTATAAGCGCGAGGAATGTTGGGATACCTCGATGATGGAATATCACATGTCTTTGCGCACATACAACAGCTCATGTCTGATCATCTTTGTCGTGTGTGACCATGCGTATGGCCTCTTCTTTTATGATCATCGTGATCCACTTGCTGTAAGAAACCTCAGTCTACGTATGTGTAGAATGCGGGGTTGTGGTGTTGCTCGTGATGTTCCCCTCTCTATTGTAGTCCGCAGCCATTGAGCTGTCTCGAATCGTGGTAATAAGCTGGGGATTACAGGGAATGGGCGAGCTACTGTTTCAAGCCAATGGCCAAAAGGCATCCTAGACTCTAAAGAGCGAGCTAGTCTCATCCATAGCCATACAAACCTTTATGGCAATCGTAGGCGGGTATTGATAGACTCCAATTGATGGATATGATTAAGATTTCAGCAAGCAGGAAAGTGAAACGAAAGATGCCGTGACCGAGCCGGGACGAGCCTTTTTAAATGTGGCCAAGAACGTGGAATGGCGCGTTGGAGACGAATATCTTTATATGCCAAGATGAAAATGAAGGGTAGGTGCCTGGAGATGATGTGCCCGTCTGGCTAGGTACCCGAAGTAACTCTAACAAAAAAAAAAAGGCTTTGTCCGCTGGACCGAAGCTAATGCTAATACCTAAATCATATGACAGCCGAATAAACATACATACAATTCTGACATGTTTGCATTTGCCTAGTTATGTATAGGGAAATCGTGTGGTAGGGTGATGATTTGTTTTACCGCCTCTTGGTAAGACGGTCGCATACACGAACGAGTACTCCGGTAGGTAACTCGTCCGCCTTGGGTTTACGTCGCGACCCCCACACACGTATAGTTAGGTATGTAGAATCGCATCCTCGGGCTTTGTTGGGGGCGCCGTAATTTGAACCTAGGGGCTAAGAAGAGCGGAAGGCGTTGATAGTTTGATGTGCATCATCCGGCGGCGGTATTCTAACGGCATTAGAAATTCGATGGGATTTACGGTCTTATACCTAGTAACTACCTAGTGGAATATAGGTGTGTACGATGTACTGTGTATGCATGTATACTCAATACAGACTCAAATGTACAGACTGGGCAGACCTACGATGCGTATCCACTACGGTATATGATGCGACAGTATGAATAATACTGTCAGACTAAGAATAGTTCCGAGTCATCCACGGATGGTTGGTGATGCGTAGCTTTGCTGCATTTTAATCGCGCATAGTACAAATAAGCACAGATCGATTAACACCACCGAATGCCTACCTATTGCAGAGGGGGCTCCAATTGTCAGACCACTGCCTAGACCGCTGCCCAGACATTACTCAATCCGTATAGATGATGATAGATTATTTTATAATGCATAGCACGTATTTACTTACATAGCAAAATAACCCATAGTAAATGATCGACTGAACTGATCAACAGTTGACTCACTTTGCGCTCACCTTGCGTCTTGTACAAGTAGCAACTTGCTAGTTTGCCTAACTAGAGCCCCTCGGAGCCCTTGTCTTGTGTGCTTTGCTGTACCTCCATACTGTATGCGTAGCATACTATGCTAGTACAATAGGGCCATCAAGTAAGTGGGATGGGACCTTAAATTTCGTGCCTCTGTAGCGTAGAATTTTCGGATATGTAATCCAGATTCGGCGGGGGTTTACATTTACAGTACAGTACTCTGTACATACAAAGTAGAAGGGGACCATCTCAACTGCGACTAGCCGAGAAATTTACTAGGTACAAAGTATTGCTAGAACGAGGTGAAGGTTGGACGGCGGACGAATTAGCCAGTTGATCGATTTAAAGGAATTGTAAATATCCCGGCTTGGCCGATTTGGCGTGGCCTGCTGACCAGAACTGCATGTGGACGAAGCGGTCCATCCCAGCTCGCTAACCGAACGGTCTGACATGCTGTGCTGATGCGGCGGCAGAGGCCGAGGCCTTCATGGTACCACGAATTAATTAACCATCGCATACGGTTCCTGGTGTTACAGTACCGCCCACCAGTTCTCGTTCTCGTCCTCGTTCTATGCATGCGACATAGGAAAAAAAGAAAGAAAAAATTTAGATCATGAACGAAACTCGGACCTACTAGCCCACGGATAACCGCGTAGCTACTGTAGTAGACACTACTAGAGATGAGCTGCATTAGGAATCGTATACAAATTTCAAATCCAGCCAATCATCTATGTTTGGATGCCATCATGAATTCCGATTTTGGACCCTTTATTATTTGCCTAGGGAGCTTGTCGGCCAAGGTTTTCCAAGCTATTCCAAGCCTTGATTAGCCGCTCTTGGGCAATTTGTCGTTATTGGGAAAGGCTGCATGCGGCGCCTGGTTCTTAGTGGAAGCTTAATGGTTCCAGTGATCGCACAAAGTAACAGTGGGTGTTTGCAATACTGTATACAGCAGTACAAGGGAGCCCTGTATCTTGCCCTGTACAGAAACCCCACGCCTCTTTGAGACATGCAGATGGCCTCAACAACGCTTTAATTGCATATGATCTGCCTGTACTTTACCAGTTTGAATGCCAATGCCTGCCGCAATAAGCGCAAAAGAACCTCAAAACCACGGGAAACAGGGGAGGCGCTTGGAATATCCGATGGCCACATACCGCCTCATACAGTGGTGATTCTCTTGAAGCTACTGTAGCACGGCGTACTGCACCTCCTGCTGCACCAACCTGCAGTACCGTGATCATGATTGATACCTACTGTACAACCCATCTCACGTACCTAAGGTATGTTACCGTATAGTCCACCTTAGTATTAACTTTCTCTGCAAGGAGAAAGCTAATACCTACCTAACCTAAGCTGACCGCTGAAAGGGACGGAGGAAAAAAAATAAGACACAAAAAAAACAGGAAACCCACCTGTATGGTACACTGTGACCTCATCCGATTTAGTATCACCTAGTATCGGTATTCTTATTAGCACTTGATTCATATCTCAGGTTTTTGCCCTGGTTCCGCCACCCTCTCCCACGCCGAGCATCTTTTCTTCGTTTTGTTGATACTAAACCCACGTTTGCCTCCCTCCATCTTAGGTTTTTCCCCCCTACTCCTTTCTTTTGGAATCCCGGAAACCTGCAGGTGTCTTTCCGTTTTGGCGCTTCGTGGACTCCAGCACAGTTGTGCTGCTGGTCTTTGCAACTAATACAGCGCGCGCTTTTGACCCCTTCGGGAGTATTTGTAGATCCCTCTGCGCCACTTGATTCGGAGCCAAGGGTTAGGAGGCCAAGCTTGTCCAAGACCCTTGCGCCTCTTGTGTCCTGCTCAATTAGCTAGGTGCACGGCATCTGGATTGATTCAGTTCTGAGCGCGTTGGTCATCATCCTTTTGACCAACTACCATCCGCCTCCTCTCAAGTGGAAAGATCCTTCGTCATCCTCAACGTCTTGTATTTGGACTTATACGGCTCATATATCCACCAATTCTTCTCTCCAACCAGCAGACCCATAAGCACTCTCATCATGGTTCTTATGTTATAACGAATCGGTCCCTAGGGACACACGAAGCTCTGCTTCTTCTGCCTAAGAAACGAAGCCTGCACACTGCGCGCCAGCGGTGCCGACTTATACTATTTCGTCTTACCTGAGCCTATAGCTAGGCTGTCCTGCATTACAGTCCTAGAAGGAACCGATATTGTGGTTTCCCCTCGAAACCAAGATACCAGTCATTACGTCCATTAGTTTCAATTCATTTTCTACCCTCCTTCAGCCCTCCAGAATGGCGAACGAACAGGCCAACGATGTGGCCACCTCGAACGTGCTGGCATGGACTTCCCATGGAGCTCGTTTACAGCATTCCCCAGACGATGAGGTAGCCGCCGACGCAGATGAGCCCCCGGACCCAGTATTCGACCTAAATTTTGCCCGGAATGAGTTCAAGAGGGCCGTCGTTCCGAGGATTGTCGACCATGCCGAGTCTCTCTTGACAAAAGCACTTAATCAGTCTGGCGAGGAGAACGTCGATATTCTGCATCGTCCTCTGCCTACAAGACGACGGTCTCTGAATAGTAACGTTAGCCTTGCATCCACTGCCGACCTTACCAGCGACACTGGGCTTACAAGCCCCGCTCGGACAAACACCCCTAGTCCACCACTACCAGCCATTTCCCTAGTTGAGTTGAACAGGGATTTGTTTGACACACGACGAGGAATTGCCAGCCCTAGCGGTGCCAGAAAACAAGCTACGCCCATACAACCAGGCCTAACTCAGACGCAACCGCGTAGTGAAAAGAGAGACACGGCGGTAGACCTGCTTCAGAAAAAGCGATGCATCTCCTTCGCCTGCGGCCCGAAGCCTGAGGTAAAGAAACCTTTAGACCGACCTCAATTTGTAGAACCCCCATCTACAATTGTAGAGAAGCCAGCACGGAAGACCTGCATCAAGTTTGCTTGCCCTGCAAAACCTGTTCCTCGGACTGAGCCACAGCGTGGACAACAGGGGCCCGATTTAGTGTCGAACGGGACACTGAAAAAGAACCGAAACGCTTCTCCTATGCCCCGCAAGCCTCGGTCTCCTTCAGCGAGCCGTGGTCGACGCCAAAGATCACTCACTCCACACCCTGTTAACCAGACCCCGGGACCGACTCGGCCTTCGAACTATCTTACTGCTAATGCCAACGATCTGAACGCTGAGGCATCGCGATTCCATGAGTTCGCAAGCGATGAACCTGTGCAGGAGGATTGGATTCGACAACATCTTCCGTCAGGGTGTGCTCGATTAACCATCAATGACACGCTACGAAAAGAGAACGAGATTCGCCGACTTGGCAAGGAGGCCGAGGAAGAGGCTCTTGAAGAGGAAGAAGAAGATGAGGCTAATCTTGAAACTGAAGAAGATGGTGATTTGACCAATGATTTTGATGATGATGAGGAGGATGAGGATGAGGATGCTGAAGACGAAGTCTATGATTCCGAGTCAGACTATGGATCCGATGATGTTGCTTCTGACGGCTACAATACAGATAACGAGGTTGGATTTGCGGAATCTGAAGATGAGGATGATGGCGAACTTGAACTCTGGACGCCTAACCCCGGCCTGGCTCTTCGGCTGTCACATGATATGTCAACGAGTAACCGTCGTCCCTCCTTGGCAGGCGAGAAATCTGACTCTTCCTCTTCGGAAGGGGCCAGAAGGTCTAAAAGATTACGAGAGAGAAGCCGCCGGATTAAATATCGCCCTGGCACTCCCGAGCTGCCTGATTCCACCGACTTTGTATGCGGGACCCTCGATGAAGATCGCGTTCTAGAGAATGCCTATATCTCTTGTATGGCCGTCAAACGTCGAGAGAAACTCCATCCGATTCCTCAGGATATTGATCCTAGTTTCCCTACTTCGGAGCCCGAAGATGAGGAAATAGAGCTTCGTAGGCGTGGTCATGACAGTGAGGACCAGCTGTGGCTTCATGGAGAATTGGAAGATATCCATCACACACGGGACCGAGATGGGGAGCATCGTCGAAAGAAGATGGATCTCACCTCCCCCAAGCGGTATCATTCCCCACCACCGAAGGCTCGAGGCCGCTCCCCGAGACGCCTTTTTGACAGGCACTCGCCTCGTCGACTCTTCTCGCCGCCCCCGCCCGGCCGTGTCATGCGATCTCCCCCAGCTTCTCTAGTTCAAGGTGGACAGTGTCAAAATGGGCAGTGGAAAGCGTTGGCCTTCCGCCCTGGGCTGACGCACACAAAATCTCTTCCTAGAGCTTCGGCCCTCTTCCCTCAGCACATCAAGAGCCAGCGCCGAATGAGCAAGGCATCGGAATCAGGCGCCCATGTTCGGGGTGCCATCGATATTGTCAAGGGGTTAGAACAAAAGCGTCAGCGCCGAAGAGAGAAATTCAAAGAAAAGTATCTCCAAAAGCACAACAATAAGGCGCGAAAAGGGCAACTGGTCCAGCAGCGACCTCAACCGGGTAAAGGGGCGGAGCGGATGAGAGAAATTGGGCTTCTCTCGGCCGGCAAACTGGATCCCGACCAATATGTTTTGTCTATCTAACTGAACGGCGTAATGTCGTCGTCTGACGAATGCGCACGGATATTGAAGCTTGGTGGTGGCCCATTTCTAGTATATTTTTGCAAAGCGGCATCTAGCGTTTCTTCCGCCACAGAGCCAGCTGTACATATATTTCTCTTCACACTTTACGAATTTTCTTTATCTTGGGAGGGGTTCTCTCACTAGGACTGGGCTAGCGGGTGGTATGGGATACCAAACGGGACAGGCATATTGAGCATTTGGTTGGCGCGTGGTAGCATATACTTTTTAGCATGTATGAAGATGATTTGAACCAATGATTCGCTTATCGTGTCCTAGTGAATGAATGGCGTGTATGGCGGATTGCGAGATGGACCAAACACACAACTTTAGGGTTGTCTCGGACACTAGAGAGTGTATATGCGGTGCAGCACCATGTCTTCTGTGCATTTTGTCTTGGTAGCGAATTGCAGAAGAGGCCTGGAATCTTGAATGCAAGTGTGTGGCTATCAAATTTGGTCGCGATGGTTGTTCGACGATGTAATTAATTTGTGGAGCGGATGGCCAGGTGGCCCCAAGTGGTTGATGGTTGAGGACAGCACTGCCAAATTTGTCCCTCCGAGCTCTGTAGGTAACTCTACCAAGGAGGCATCCAATTGGGTGGTACTACCTGCGCTGATACAGTAAGTAGGTACGTACCAGGGCACCTATTCTACGTAGGGTACCTCAAGCAGACTCAAGGTAGCAGGTGGTAGGTACAAAAGTTAGCGCACTACGCATGCCTGCAGGTAGTAACACTTATTACCATCTATATCTATCTTGCGTTTGTCCACCACTACCTCACAACATCAAAGACGTCAGATCTATCCCAACATCCTCCCTAGTATCGCCGTGTGCGCCCGAAGTCAAAATCTCCTAGTGCCATTATATACCAATTCGCAGAATATATCGCCAACATGTGGATCGTTCAGTGGTGTTCGTCCCCCGTCCCTCCCGATGTCTTTGCATGACACCGGCTGACACTCTGCCCACCAGTCTACGATGTTCTCTCGTCTCTCGGCTTGATGAACAAGCACGCCAAGCTGCTGTTCCTCGGTCTAGATAACGCCGGAAAGACAACTTTGCTACATATGTTGAAGGTTCGATACCCATCGCACGACCGCTGCTGCCACAGCGAAGGCAACTGTCCCCTCATGGCGTAGTCCGATCGCGCCGCTTCATCTCTTCTAAGCTTCGTTGCAGTATACTCTCGACAAAAAAAAAACAAAGATTAAAGAACTGACTTATCCGTGTGTAGAACGACCGCGTCGCAATTCTTCAGCCTACCCTCCATCCCAGTACGTTACCGACCCCGACACCTACGCACTCGACTCCCCCAAACCGAGTCACATGTCACTAACAGCAACTTGCAGCATCCGAGGAACTAGCTATTGGTAACGTCCGCTTCACAACATTCGACTTGGGTGGCCATCAGCAAGGTACGTCGGGATTCTCGGGTGTTTTGGTTTCCCCGCCGCTAATTGTCACCCCGTCTTGCAGCCCGCCGGCTCTGGAAGGATTACTTCCCGGAAGTCAACGGTATCGTTTTCCTCGTCGATGCCAAGGATCACGAACGTCTCGCCGAATCTAAAGCCGAGTTGGATGCTCTCCTATCTATGGAAGAGCTCGCCAAAGTCCCCTTTGTTATTTTGGGAAACAAGATCGATCACCCTGATGCCGTGTCTGAAGATCAACTCCGTCATGAGCTGGGTCTCTATCAGACCACTGGCAAGGGCAAGGTCCCATTGGACGGAATTCGGCCCATTGAAGTATTCATGTGCTCTGTAGTCATGAGACAAGGTTCGGCTAGCACCTACTCCGTGCATAATCATATCCGTGCTAATGTGTCTTCTAGGGTACGGTGAGGGTATCCGATGGCTCTCCCAATATGTCTGAGTGTGCACGTAACCTCGAACACTTGTGCTGTATTCGTCCTTGTTGACAGGCAGCCATCATGCGAACGATGATACGGATGTCGTATGCAATTCTGGAGTTTTTCATGGACAGCTTGCTTGCTTGATTTTGAACTCTAGTCAGGCTTACGGGAATGTTTTAATGGAGTCAGTGATTAGAGGCCCTTGTGCCAAATGCCAACGATTATCAACATACACCATACCACGGAAGTATTTTTTTCATGAGAAATTAGGTTGCATACTTAACTCATAACTATGATAGATGGGTCTTTCCATACAGCTCCTTCGACGAGTAACCGTACAGACCGGCAGCTCCAAGGGAATCGATCGGTGAGATCGAGGCAGATAACTTCCCGCAGGCCACTAGTAATTGATAAACCCGTTCTGTTTTTTGTGATATGTACCCTTTCTAGGGTATTCTATCTGTAGCACGTGCGTGGTGTACACGCTTCACTTTTCTAGTATGATTCTTGTGAGTTTCACCTAGCTATTCTAGAATCGACCTTTGTAAATCCTGATCGTCGTTTGTTCTCTACATACTAGATGAGCATCTAGGAAGAGACAGACCGATACCCGCTCTAAACACAAGGTCGATTTATTTATTTCACCAAGCTACTACCTACCTACCTACCTACTAGTAGAAAAGCAATATCGTATACAGTATATGCATATATGCACTGTAAATATACACGGTACAGTTCCTACCTGGGACGGCAATGACGTCGGACAAAGTTGACCCTCAGTCAGCATCCCTGCAAGTCAACATGAATTGAACCGAAGCTCTCTCTCATTCATTCTTCATCTGTCGTGGGGCAGCGACTTTGGTCTCGAACTGGCACATGACAACACTACACTAACCACTAATGCGACAACCACGAACTGCGGCTTTGCCTCTCCAGTTCCTTTGATGGTGGCGATTTTGATCCTTGCATTGACATCCAGTCAATCAATCAATCAATCCATCAATTGCGAATTTCCCTTCAAACAGGAAAACATGAGAACATGAGATGAGATGATGAGATCTGTTCTCCCCCTTATCTCAGCTCAACGACCATGACGGATGTTAAGCGATCGCTGCTATCCTTCATCACCACCAAGCACCATCACAACTATGGCTACCCTCCCGAGTCCTTCGATCCCGCCGGGCTCCCCGATATAGATCGCCAGTTCCTCCCTGCCGAGCACCTAGCTGCTTTTGCCCAGGCCCTCTCCGCACCCGATCCAACGCCCATATCAGAAGATGCCTCGCCATCAAGCATACGGAGCCCTGCCGATCCGGCCTGGGTTGGCCTCGATTATACACGCTCAGGCTCTACCGCCTCCGTCGATACCGAAGGGCTGCCCGCGTCTGCGACTCAGCCAAACGGCGCCCAGAGCAGCATGTTTATCACGGCGCAGAACGACTGGGCCCCCGTCAACGAGAGGCCCAAGCACAGGCGGCGCAAGAAGAAGAAGATCAGCATCGGCCGTCGAACCATAGACGAAACCCGCGAGGGCTATCTATACGGCCTCCTGAAATGGCCGTTCCTCATCTCCGTTGTGCTGTGGATTATCGGCCTCGGCGCAGCCTATCTCGCCACGAGATTCTACATATACCTTTACGAGCACTATATTGCGTGGACGGGGAGGCGGGAGAGGCTGCGACGGGCCATGCGCGTCTCGGGAAATTATCGAGACTGGGTGTATGCCGCCAAGGAGATGGATGCTTATCTAGGAAACGAGTATTGGAAAGAGGAGAACGAATACGCCTACTACGATTCTAAGACGGTCCATCGAGTCTACGAACAGCTTCGCAAGCATCGTAGGGCGGCTGAGAAGGAAGGGGAAGGGCAAACTGGGGGTGGTGGTAGCAAGCAGGCTATTGAGAATCTCAAAGCATTAACCGAGGCTTGCGTGAGAAACAACTTTGTGGGTGTAGAAAACCCAAGACTTTACAGCCAAACATACTACGGGACGAAGAACCTGGTGCAGCATTTCATAGATCAAGGTAGGATCCTTGTTTCCATGACCGCCCTTATTGAGTATTTAGCTAATTAGGTATACAGTGGAGAAAAGCACTCGGTTCCTAATGAATTCACGACAACTACCATTTGAAGAGAAGCGGTCTTTATTTAAAAGAATGCACGCCAACTTTGGTCGGACAGCCTTGTGTCTCTCAGGAGGAGCTGTGAGTGTCTTTTTTTAGTCACTTTCCCCTCTCCCCTTTCCACTCCTCATCCCTTAGAACCTCCATAGACTAGCGCAGAGATGAGATTTTCAACTAATAACGTCAAAGTCATTTGCGTATTACCATTTTGGCGTCGTCAAAGCGCTACTTGAAGCAGACCTTCTCCCTGATGTTATTACTGGTACTAGCGGAGGTGCTCTTGTAGCCGCTCTCGTGGCAACCCGAACGAACGAAGAGCTTAAGCAGTTACTAGTTCCAGCTCTTGCGCATAATATCAATGCCTGTTCTGAACCTATTACTACTTGGTTTCCGAGGTGGTGGAAGACTGGAGCAAGGTTCGATTCTATGGACTGGGCCAGGCAGGCCAGTTGGTGGTCACGCGGTTCCATGACGTTCAAAGAGGTATGATTTTTCTGGGCTAAGAAATGCTTATAAGCCATCTAACGTACTATTGCAATAGGCATATGAAAGAACTGGCCGTATTCTAAACGTTTCATGTGTTCCGGCTGATCCTCACTCGCCTACCATTCTCTGCAATTACCTGACATCACCCGACTGTGTGATTTGGTCTGCCGTACTAGCAAGTGCTGCTGTACCAGGGATCTTGAACCCAGTTGTGCTAATGATGAAGACACTAAACGGCTCCCTAGTCCCGTATTCTTTTGGTCACAAGGTACGCAATTCAATCAGATGTATCCGTCAGTTTATAAGGCATTATTAACGTGACCTATAGTGGAAAGATGGAAGTCTAAGGACAGACATTCCAATTAAGGCCCTCAATCTCCACTTCAACGTGAATTTTACAATTGTGAGCCAAGTGAACCCACATATCTCATTATTCTTTTTCTCGTCAAGAGGTACCGTAGGGTCTCCGGTTACGCACCGAAGAGGCCGCGGTTGGCGGGGAGGTTTTCTAGGTTCTGCTGCAGAGCAGTTTATCAAGCTAGACCTCAACAAATGGCTAAAGGTGCTACGGCATCTCGAACTACTACCACGACCACTTGGTCAGGACTGGTCTCAGCTTTGGCTACAGCAGTTCAGTGGTACAATTACAATTTGGCCGCAGTCGCAGCTATCCGATGTCTGGAAGATATTAGCGGACCCCGACCCGGATCGCCTGGCGCGTATGCTGCATGAGGGGCAACAGAGTACTTTTCCAAAACTAAAGTTCATTGCGAACAGACTAAAGATAGAGCGTTTAATAGAACAGGGGAGACGTGAGACTCGGCCAGGCGTTAGGCGAGGAAGCATTGAAAGCATCATTAGCGAGGAGGATTTGCGCAGTCTCTTGCGCACAAACAATGTTACGGATGAGGAGACGACGGAAGCGGAGAATGACGAGGCGGTTATCGACAGTGGTTACCATGACACGGTTGAGAGTACTTGAGGAGAGTGCATACATAGAATATAGCATAAGGTACAGAGAACAGCATAGTCAATGAACTCTTAGAGCTTATTCCCGCATACTATTTCTAATCGATATATGTGTCATGATGAACTCCGTTATATAATCTCAGCTTCTTACACTCATGCAAGACGGGGAAAGGAATGCAGCCTAGGACTATAGACAAATAGAAAGAGGGCATGTCCCAGTGCCACGTGTTATTGATTCGAATATATAATAGCTCAAGGCAGGCTGCATCTCAATATACAAGAACTAGCCTTCGCGCATAAAGCTGTTTGTTTGCGTAACCCGGCGGGCTAGAGGTAATGGTAGCTTACTCCGAGTAGTCACATATCACTGCATATTAATATTTATAAGGGGGCCTGTTTGTGTCGCGTTTGTTGTTATGGATAGAGAGACTTGGTATTATCAGTACGATATCGCGCAAGTAGGTGAAGTGCGTATCGGAAGATCACAGCATCTGTGGCCGAGAGAATCAGTAGCAAGCCGACAATCCGCAGTTCCTCCGCGAGGATAACTACGCATTGTTTGAAATAACTCGCTTCTTTTCAAAGCCTTATTGGAATAGGAAAGCAATGCTTTCAATGGTGTGACTAGAGCCCTACAAGCTCTTCCATCTGACTTAGACCTTTGTCCTCGAGGAAATGTGATTGTCGACCGGCAAGGAACAGTGATCACATGTAAGTCGGTTTGATATTATGAGTGCCAGATGGGACAAATGTAGTGTCAGATCGTACAGAGGCCAGAGTAAGGTCTGCATTGGCAGGATAAAAAGGATATAACTGTATAGGTAGTGAGCCGTGTTTGTATCCCTGAGTTTCAAGTTACCTTTTCTTCGCTTTCCGGCATCGACTGTCGGATAGTGATATTTGACTCATCGCTTTCTAGAGATTGATGGCATTCCATGATTAGTAGTTATGATTATGAGATGCTTGACGTTTGGGCTTTATAAACGGATTGAATTCATGCCACCGCCAATGCGCTATGACTATGGAGTGAATAGGCCTTGATTTCTAGATTCTTCCCATTTATGTGGAAAGCAAACTCCGGAGCACTACGTTTAGTACTTCATGCACCCTAGATCTACAGTTACCTCTTAACTACCGCGAGACGATCAATGCACATTCTCGTATGAACCGAGCTATGATTCAGTTGCATAGAAAGGCTTATCTGGTATCTATATAGTTACAAGGCGGTGATGAGATGAGGATGAATGGCAAAAGTGAAGACAACGCAGAGTACGATGCTCATTTTACGGATCGTGTCATCGCTGCCACCGGCCGAGATGCAAATCCGCGATTAAAGCAAATCATGCCAGTATTGCTCCGGCACTTGCATGATTTCGCGCGAGAGGTTGATCTTACTGTGGCAGAGTGGATGGCTGGGGTAGAGTTGGTAAGTATACACATATTGTTTTCTAAGCTCCCTTGAATCTTTCCTGTGTTTCCCTGTATGTCTAGTAAAAAAGGATAAAATGCCAGGCTCATTAAATAACCTGCTCTTCTCCTACTCACCTATTGTATCGGTCTACATGCTTACATATATATCCAGATCAACGAAGCCGGCCGCATGTCAACAGACAAGCGCAATGAGACGCTGCTCATCTGTGATATTCTTGGCCTCGAGTCGCTAGTCGATGAGATCACCTCAAAACTGCTGTTACGCTCTACCGGGAGTAACAATGCAATAACACCATCTGCCGTGCTGGGGCCCTTCTATCGTGCCAATGCGCCGTTGCTGGCCAACGGGAGCAGCATCATCTCGGCTTCGGCGCGAGATACGCCATGGTACGAAAACGCAGCACCGCTCTTAGCACACATCTCCGGCCGGGTACGGTCAGCTTCAACGCACAAGCCTATCCCTAGCGCCATCGTCGATATATGGCTTGCTGCTCCCAACGGCCTATACGAGCAGCAGGACCCAGACCAACCGGACATGAACCTACGCGGACGCTTCCGTGCGGATGAGGATGGTCGATACGAGATCTATGCCTGTAAGTAGTTTGATGAGTCCTTCCCCCCTTGCAGTTTACACAAAGCTTAGAGCGCAAAGACTCTAACGTATTTCTTAACCCGATATAATACCCTATCTGGCAACTTCTAAGATTTCAACACACTCGTGATCATGCCCAAAACAGTAATAACTAACTCAGCCTACTATAGTACGCCCTACGGCATACCCAATCCCATTCGATGGGCCGGCGGGTCGGTTGCTGAACCTGCTCGATCGCGGCCCATACCGGCCGGCACATATTCATTTCATCGTTACGGCGGACGGCCACGGGACACTTACCACGCAGATCTTCGATCGCGAGGATGCACATATAGCAGATGATGCCGTGTTTGCAGTCAAAGAAGAGCTGCTTGTTGAGTTCGAAGAGAGGAAGGATGATGATAAGGCGAAGTGGCAGCTCACGTATGACTTTCTTCTTCGCGAGGCCTGAAGATATGTAAGAATGCCTGGTAAAAGCATGTGAGGATGGTTCATGGTAGGCTACCTAGGTAGCCACAAGCCTCAACTTACATAGAACTTCAAGGGCATGTGTATTCAGGACAAGAAAGACAGGGAGGAACAGAACAGAGACATTAAAGACGTCACCAATCGTCTCTTAACACCTAGATACATGTATGATACTGTTAGCATGGCCAGACCGGCTGTCTTAAAGTATAATACACCAGAATGGGAAGGTATTCGTGTTATGTAGCTTGCTACTATTCAGCAAAGAGGTAAGCTCTTTCCATATGTCTTCTATTCCTCCTCCTCAATGTTTCACACAAATCAACCGGAAAGTGAGAGGCGAAAGATCGCAAGACCTACTGGTATTTCATGTACAGTACCTAAATGTAGGCACATACTGTGAAACAGCTGAACAAATCTCCGTAGCTATGATTGGCTAGGTCTCGGTCGTGTAAGCCAGAAATGGCAGACGGTCCAGTGGCCCAAGCTCCTCCAACAAAAACTTTTGACAGGGGCGTTGGGTAGCTGCGGGCTGTTACAGGCGGTACAAGGCAGCTAGGAAGTACATGGTAGCTGAGCATGCGTGTATCTGCAAGTATCCGAGTCGCCGCTTCACTAGTAAGTAGCCACTCCGATCTTGCTATGTGGCATCTCCTTTTTTTTCTAGGAAAGCTGCTAAAGTTACCTATCGATGTCGCGCTTCACTGCAGGGACCGTAGTGGCCAAGCCAAGTTCTGGCCAAGTATCCATTGCTGTACATGTACTACTCGATATGCTTAGCTTAACCTATTAGATGCTGTACCTACCTACAACTATATACCTCTAATTTCTAAAGGCCTAGAATACCAGGTACTGTAGCTTAATCAATCCTACAATCTTCCATGTCCTACCTTACCTAACATTTTAGTTCACATACATCCATACATACCTACTATGTCATTCTTAAAAGATGTCCACGAAATGATGGTGTCGCATAGCTGAAGAGACATTCCCAATTCCCCCTAAATCAATTGTTTGTCTACTATCTACCTAGTAGTCCAACCCTTCATCCCATCCTCGACAGTGACCATGGTGAAACAAATACCCAGTGCCAACATCCAGCTCACTTATCCGCTGTACTGCTGCGACTTTGCAGATCCCGACCACCTTGTCGTTGCTGGCGGTGGCGGACCAGGACGCAATGGAGTTGGCAACAAGATTGTACGCGCCCTCCCTGCCTCCCTCTGCTATTTGTGTCTTTCTTTTCATGATATCTGTCTTTCCATTCTTGCTGCTCTCTCTGTTTTTCTTTCTTATTATTTCTTGCTTTCTCTCCTCTTCTTCTCTCCCCTCTCCTCTAGTTTCCCGCCTGTTTGTTGTGTCAAGGTACAGAGGACAGAAAAGGCCGATGGATCGGGTCAGCTAGCTAACAGTTGGGCTTCCTGCTCCGCTTTATTCTGCAGACCCTCCTCGACACGTCGGATGCTTCGCAGCTGACTGAGGTCACCGAGCTGGAGCTGAGCCCCAACGAGGACAATGTCATGTCCCTCGTCGTCGTCGGTCCACAGAAGGAAAAACACACCTCGACGACGGTGCTGGCGGGCGTCAACTCGAGCCCCCAGGACGTCAACAAGGGCAAAAACGAGCACTTGCGCGCGCTAACCATCTCCCAACCGGGCAAGTCGGCTAAGACTGGCGGTGTAAAAATCTCCGAGGTCGCCCGCAATGCGCTGTTCGTGCATAGGGACAAAGATACTTACCAGCGGATCCTCAGGCTCTCGCCCCCTCACGAGGGCCTCACATCCTCCCCGCGTTTAGGCGCTGCCGCCACCGGCCTGTCAAAGCACCCTCAGATTGCTTTGTTCGATGTACCCAGCACTAACAGCCCGCGGTGGAAAACGAGGGGCAGGCTGGACCCTGCCGTGGAAGCCATGGATCTCGACGTGATTCAGACCGGCCCCGACACCTACCAGCTTGCCTACTGCGACGATCATGAGGTTTTTACCGTCGAAGTCTCCAAGGCTGAGGTCTCGGAGCCCAGGTGTGTATACACTATCGAGCCCGAAGAGGGAGAGACCGCCAAGGCCTCCTTCAAGTCGCTACGTTACTTGACCAGCGGTTTCCTCGTCACTGTCGTAAACAATCCCAAGTCTCGCGGTGTTGCTCTGCATGGTCTGAGACTACCCAAAAATGAAGAAGAAAACGCTCGATTGGCCATTCGCGCCAAACTCCCTAGCACCGTATCTAAGGCCACGAGCCTGGCGGTGAGGAATTTGTCCCCCGTCGCATCGCCGTCCGATAAACAGGGTGAAGCTCAATTCGTCATCGCAGTCGCCGGAAACGATTCCTCGATATCACTCTACACTCTGGAGCATAAAAGCGCCTTCGACTCGGAAATATTGTCCGACCTCGCGCCCTTCCAAGTCCTCAAGTCCGTCCATCCCTCGAGCATCACGAACCTCTCCATCTCCACCTTCGCGCCTCCCAAAGGATCAGCAAAATCGTCTTCGGACCTATGTGTTAAGCTCGCGAGTGTATCGGTCGGCTGCTCAACTGTTGTCCACAATATACCTATCAAAAAGCACGTCGACAAGTCGGCGTCTACTAAGACGGGGAGACCTCCAAAGCCCTCGCGCTACGTCGTCGCCCTAAAATCCAAGGGCGAATCACCCGTCACAGTCATCACTTTGGTGTCGCTTGTATTCCTCATCTTGGTATTAGTCGGCCAGGTTGTCATAGAAGCCAAGCACCTCGGCGAGCCTATACTTGGCGTTAGGAAAATTCTGCCCGCTTCATGGACAGCACCGATACGAAAGGTTCCAAGGATAAAAGAGACAGAAAGTGAAGTAAAAACTATCGAAAACCTACTTGCGGATGTCAACGCACATCACTCACAACAGATGGTCATTAAGCACGACGACTTAGGAGCTATCGGGCCAGACGGACTCCCAGCTCTTCACGTTGGTGTTCATAACGAAGAAGCTCACGGACCAGCTACCTCGTGGGAAAACCTAGAAAAGAAAGACCAGGATCTCTGGAAGCAAAGACTCCAGAAGTCAGGCCATTGGATGGAAGATATGGGCGAAAGCATATTCAAAGGTGTTCTATTTGGCGAAATCGGCGGCGCTATTGGCAACATCGTGGGCGAGGCGCTTTGAATACAATAATACCCCAGCGATATAGAAGGCTATATAAGTAGCCACATACAGCTAAAAACTCAAACTTCAGAAGTAGATATTTCACACGATTTCGTTTATTTGTACGATCAATCGTGTACGATATAGCATCAGCAGCATACCCATTTTACCAGAATACAACAGGTCGGAAAAATACAAGCATATATCAGAGCCCTTCTCATTCGCACTCTACACCAGGCCAAGTGACTAGTTTGACACTAATCCATCTCGATAGCATACATATATCTATTCACTCACCATGGCACGAGGTTCGGAGGGAGTATTGGGTACACGACTCCGTCGATAATCTCGGTCCCGTATCCTAGATCTTCAACGCCGACGGAACCACTGTCCATCCCCTCGCCCCCGCCGTCTCGTTTCCAGCTTGACATGCAGTCCCCCGGCACGTATTTGGCCACGTCCATGGCCAGCGTCATCTTGACCTCTGGGCAGTATTGCCAGATATGCTGGCGCACGCGCGGGTCCCCCCAGATGCCCGCGTGTAGCATCGTGCCGCTGCCGCCGGTGTGGTAGCCCATGGGCTCGTAGAAGCCGTCGCGCCAGTCGTCCACGCCTTCTATGTAGTATCCCTCCTCTTCTTCCGTCTCTAGCGGTGTTAACGTCGGTGTAGACGATGGAGGCGGGGGTAGGGACGTGGGTAGAGATGGGGAGTCTGCTGAGGCGCCTTCTGGCGACTGTGGGATGCTGTCACTCTCTGCCTCCTCGTGATGGTGGTGGCTGTGGCTGTGGCTGTGGGCTTGCACATTCTCCCCTGAGTGCATCTCGCCGCTGAAAGTCAGCGAGAGCGAGCCGTTGGCCATCCGCGCACCGGGTCGGTGCCCGAGACGCTCGGTGAGCCATACGTCTTCGGGCTCGGAACCGTCTGCGCGGACTTGGTCGCGGAGGACTTCGACTATATTCGAATAAGGGGTGTTAATGCTTTGTTTCCTCCTCCCTTAATAGGTACAGCATGTCTTCCAGCGGCGAAGGCGAATAAAGAGATCTTTTAGGATGCATGGACTTACTAATCGCACTAACTCTTCTTAATGACAGCCCCCCGTTCCCGCCGAATCGGCCGCTGGGATTCCACGGCGCGCCCACCCAGTCGTAGGCGAGGAAATCGTTGAGGTTTTGCCGCGAGTTGGCGCAAAGGATGCTGTCGGTCTGGAAGATGAGGAGCCACTCGGCGGGGCGTAGCACGGTCTCGTATAGCCACAGGGTCGTCAGGAACCGCGAGATCATCTCCTGCCCGTTCGTGCTCATGTTTGTCGGGATGTACGTTAGATCCAGTTTCCCGGAGTCGACTTGGGACCGCACCGCGTGCGAACTGTTCACCCACGCCACCGACTCCGGCGAGCCCATAAAGCGGAAGCGCCAGTCTGGGGGCACTACTGCGATGAAGTGGAGGAGTAGCGGTGCGAGGAGCGGGAGTGGGCGATTCTCAATTAGGAGTGCTACTTTTGAGGCGTTGAAGGGGGCGTTGTGCGGTCTGAAGGAGGATGGCACGCTTTGCAAATATGCTTCATCGTTGTATTCTAGTCGTAAGCGCGGGACTTGGACGTGGTGAAGACTCGAATACGTTATCATCACGCCCGCCACGGCCAGGAGGAGAAACACTATCTTCCAACGCCGGCCTATTCGCGCCCATGTTACCGCCACTACTTCCCTGCCCTTCCTCCAGATACGCTGTATGTCACTGGCGTGGATTTCTATAGTATTGGCAATTTCTGGTTGCATATTGTAGAGGTGATCTCTTCCATTGCTGTCTGAGTTCATCTACCATTACCCTTATAGAACCTTATGTGGCATTCTTCTGGGTGCTATATCATTTTCATGTCCCTTGGCCCGTCAAACGCGAGGCACTAGTCGTACCAACTCTTTGCCATGAAGAGAAGGCGTCACAAAAATTTTCCATGGTACGTAGGACAGGGGAGCACGAAACGGCCTATCTTGGTTGACAAGAGACACAGCCGACATGCTACATTTTAGTAGCCAATTATTCTCGTTCGCGGGTGCGTACTGAATTCGAATGAAAGGGGCACGACCTTTCAGACAGTTTAATATCTCGTTATAGGTTAACCACCTCACTTTCAAAAGGGCATTGTATCGTTATGCTAAGGTTGACATCGTAGTCTGTGGTATTCAGCGTGAAATGGAGCTTACGTGAAGCTACTAGGAATTATACTCATGTTGAGAGAAGTAGAACTAAGTTTCCCCTAAACGCACGTAGCAAGGACTCGGCACGTGGAATATTTGGTCATAGGGCGGCCCGAATACCCTCGCCTCTCTTAGGATCTGGGTAAGGCAAGACTCGTAGTCCACAACCATACGGTTGGGTATAACAGGAAGCCTCAGGATCTACTCTAAGAATAGCAATCGCCACGAGGGTAGCACATTGTGGCCTTATCGTTTCAGTAGTACTAAAACCGCCTTAAGTATTGTATTCTCATTTCGTCGGATATCGAGTTGGTAAGCTGGTTCTCGAATACCAAACTACTTATTTGCCCCAGATTCCCAGGTCCTCCGGGTGAAGCGTAGTGCTTACGGCATAGTGGATTCATTGGAGGAAACATATCATGGAGTTGCACGAAGATTCAAGAATGGCGCGTGGAAATCAGCAAATAGTAAGACAAAGTCTTAAAGCAATAACAGATTAAGTACTTAGTCCAGATAAAAGAAGACAACTTCCAACTTCGGCGTCATGTATTTGCGACGGGTTTCAATTATGAGTCGATTCGTGATTCATTTTGGTACTATAGTCGGTCGTTCTATAGGACCCCCAGAGGCGAGCACGAGGAGTACGTTCCTCGCTATTCATGCCTCACGCCTTTGCCACATCCATTTTTAACGACCACCTTGGCGTCTCCCCAGATTTCCCATGAAAAGCGGTTCCGCGGCTCACTCTACTGCTGGCATTCGAAGCCGGCGGCATCTCCAATATATTGATATATCCGTAACCGAACGTTGGAAATGTAACTGTTGCCAGACCAAGTCTGTGGGTTCAACGTCTGTTCCTATTATTGGCGAAATCTGGTAACGTTACTCTTAAGCCGTGGAGTAGCCGCGCAGCCGCAAATCTAGCCATGTCCGGCCTAACATCACCACCAACTTCGGCGCCAGTTGCGGTTACGCGGATGCGAATTCTTACCTTGCTTTCTTTGATCATTACGTATGCTTCTCACTCATTCACACGTAACCTTTGAGTTTACCCTAAGCCAAGCATGTTCAGAAATGGCTGATTGATAACTACCAGATGGGCAATTGCGAGTCTACTACCACACTACACTCCTACAATCAAAGAGCATGTAAAGTCGAGATTAAGCGAGGCTAGGCAGAGGATACCTAAGGTCAAAATCGACTGGCAGCCACTATGGCCGAACGAAGATCCGCGGAGACGTTTTAACGCATCCAAAGTGGCGCTTCGTAAGCAGTTTATTCCCGGTATCGTTTTCCTTACTTTGGTTGCTTTGAGAATATGACGGTACCTTTTCCATTTTCCAGGGCAGGATCATGTCTTAGGGAGGCTCATTGAGGCTGAACTGACGGTAACTGATTCCGAATATCGCAGTGATCGAGCCGCGGCCGATTCCACATCTTGTACCGCAGATTTTACATATGATATCCGTAGTACCGCCGGACTGGCGCTTTATATTTGTCGGCACGAACCGGTCTACAGCTAGCGTAGGCCGCAGCAATGCGGCTAAACACCAACAAGCTGTCGGAAAACTCGATCTTTTGGTCCTGCCTACACCATGGGAAATCGATAGTAAGGAGAAGATTTTCCGTCTCCTTACTGACATCCGCTTCTATGACGAGTTCCTCCCTGGCGTCGAGTGGCTGCTCAAATACGAGTATGATAGCATACTGTGTGCGAACTCGGCCACGAGCCTCAATGAATGGCTTGATTGGGATTGGGCCGGAGCGCCAAGGTATGAAGACCGAAACATATTAGTTCTTATTTTCTTTTCAAAATGTTTTTTCGTTTGTTTATCTGATTCTCCCCGCCTTTCGCAATCCCTTGCTGACGGCTGAATCTCGGTGTCTCACACAGGTTAGAAAACGATCGCTTCGCGGGAAATGGCGGCCTATCTATTCGCCGCATATCGGCGATCAGGCGCGTGCTGAAGTTCCAGGAACGGTACAACGACACAACCCCCGAGGACGAGTGGTTCGGCAACCGCGTATGGGTCTTGCCGGGCGCGAAGGTGGCGTCTAGCAAGGCTGGTCAGCTGGCCGTCGAAGACCACTATATCCCGGATCCGATGGGATTTCATGTCAGGGATGGAGGCCACGGACTCGCAGATTCGGTGTGGAAGGACCCGAACCGGCGAAGAGCTATATTCGACTATTGCCCTGAGCTTAGCCTCATCATGGACATGAAGCTGGAGCGCGAGCGCTGTCCGGGGGATAATCTAGATGGGACCATTCAGGAGAGACACGCGTAAGCTAGTGGGGCGGAAATGGTATATTCATGTGGAATAAACAGGAGAGAAAAATAGGAGGTATAGCGTGTTGAGAGTAACTATTGTTCCTTGCAGGATTAGCAAGCCATTGAGAGTGAATGCTGCTTGTCAGCTCGAGTTAACGCTCTACGCCAGGGATAGCAACGGTGGTGTAACATATATCTAGACTAGGTGGCGGCGATCACCTTGGGATGTCTTAACCTTGCAGTTTCGTATGGTACCGACCTGTTCTGGGTTGAGTTTTCGGAATTGTCGGGAAACCCATGCATGGTAACTATCGGTTAAATTACAATAGTTGCCCATTTATTGAAACAATATACTGAAGGCTCTGAAAGGAAACTGAAAGCATAGTGAATGACTAGGTGATAAATATTGTTCATAATTCGTGTATACGAGGTATCCTTGCTGGCCTGCGTTTCGAGAATAGCAACGTGTAGAGAGTGATCACGACATATCCGTATGAGATGAGGCTTGCGAGAGAATGATTGTTGGCACAATGAAATAACGTAATAATATTTATTCTAGATAGCCTGCTGACGTATACGTGAAATAACGGTTGGATGTATGTTGGATTCTAAATTTATTTCTGGCTACCGCTTAATATATCAACCACACGGTAGATATTGTCGAAAATATGTATGAACTTACATCTCGGTTAAAGTTCGCTGCCACCTTCCATTACCAGATGTCCATCAGGGCCAAGACACTTCAGCCCACCGGAAAGCGAGCGCATAATGCGATTGCTTTTTGGATCTCAAGTTCATCGTTCATCGGGTTTGGCAGCAGCGCTTCCTCGTCTTGGCGGCATCACATCAGAGTGTGACTCGTCAGCTCGCAAAACGAAGATATTTCCAGCGCGCAGGCTGAGAGCAAGCGAGAACGCCGAGTTACAGTGCAGTTCCCGAGGACGTAACAATCCATTCCAATTAATTTAAATTTACTGCCGCCGCGACTGCAGGTAGTATGTAGACGTTTTTTTTTCCTGCAAGCCTCAGTGACCGGACAGGTACGAAGAGTGGGACGATATGCTATGCAGGAGCAGGGCTGTTGCTTTTAGGATATTTTAGAAAAGACTATTGAGCTTCCCTGACCTGCATTTACGTACCGCGTCTCCAAACCCTCCGCTGGACGGTCAGAGTGGGCTGGAAAGCGAGGCGGATCTTGGCAATACGTCGCAATATTGATCTGGATTGGGTGTTAATGGGTTAATGCTTGGGGACCATCGACTCCACACAGATCATAATATTCCCCATAGTTGGCTTGTCACGTTTCGATGTGGCGGTGGGCGTCTCGGGACTCGATCTGCCGACGGTTAGGGCTAGGTCTTAAGATGATGCTCTTAATGGTGATTTTCGTTGACACTATTCCCGAGTGGCTTTCCCAACGAGAACACGTGCTTCCTTTGAGTGCTTCTTTGAGCCGGGTCGTGGATAAGTTGAGGGACACGTAATATCTGTATACCACATCGTGTTTTTCGTGATCGACTTGCAATATTGCCAAAGCTGGTCGGCCCTCCACGGCACGCCATACTTCATGCCATGTTCCATGCTTCCTGCAAAGCTGCGGTTGCTCGAGCGATGAGATGGCGCTATGAGCCAAGACAAACAGTCTAGATCGCTCATATGTCATCGTATTTCCCTTAAGCAGATGCGCGAGCAACTACTAGCCCCCAAGAGGCGCCTCTAGAATCTTGCGATCTCGCTAGGGATCCGTGCCCGACCATTGGCAGGGTCCTTAGCTAACCACTCACACTGCGACGGTGCTCCAATTGGTACATGTCACCCAACACACGTCTCAGTGAATCGTTGGTTCCGTATTGTGGGCGCGCTGCCGTGACGGTAGTATCCGGGTATATCGCATTCCCTATGAGAAACCGGAGCTGCAGGTCAAGGGGGGCTAATTTATCCCTACAAAATTATTATTTGACTGCAGTGACTTAAAATCTGCGTTTTGATCATCGTGCATTTATATTTTCGTGATATCCTCTCTCTAAGATGTCTTGGCTCGAGTCATTTCGCTTCTCTTTGACAGCGTCTTGTGTCTCCCTTCAAGTCTGTGGTTCGGGTCCGCCAAGACTCGGTGATGGTACAGGCTAACCGTCGTATATAATTCAGCTCTAGTATATATCCTATCCGGAGTTCCTTGTTTTATAGCAATGCGGTTACTGAGTGCTATTTCCCTGGCGTTATGCGCTGGGCAGACAATTGCTCACCCTGGGCTGGATGGCGATATTCCGATACCGAAGCTCGCCGGCGCTCGAAGATTCCTAAAGGAGTTCAGGGGTGAAAGAAGATGGGACCAGGGTGCTCGTTCAGCACCTACGGCTCACTTGAAGGAGGGCCGGCACGCAGATGTCTTGGAGGAACGAGGGAGTATTGAAGAAAGACAGAATACAAATGGGAGATGCGGTTCCCGTTATGGCTCCTGTGCCACGGGATACTGCTGCTCGTATGAAGGGTGGGTGTTCAAAGTAAATCACAGTCTCTTTCCTTACTAACACGCTCCCAAGATATTGCGGTAGGGGTGCTGATTACTGCGAATCGCCTGACTGTCAACTCAATTATGGAAGCGGGTGTGATGGGAACCAGAAGCCCACCGGCGCCGACACATCGACCATCGCACGACCTAAACTCGGGAAAGTCGCATACGGAGGTGTTGGTATTTATGACTGCGTGAACGACGGGGATATTGCAGTTACCTTCGATGACGGCCCGTGGAACTATACGGACGACCTTTTGGACAAGCTTGCGGTATGCAGCAACCCCCTCATGCTCCCAACAAAGCGCTGACACTGGGGCTCAGAAATATCAAGCCAAAGCCACGTTCTTCATAACTGGTACCAATTTGCACAAGGGGATGATAAATGACCCTAGCACACCCTGGCCATCTGTTATTCAGGTGGGAATCCTAGCATTTAGAATTTCTTGAAAAGTACTTACATAAAATAGCGTATGGCCGCCGAAGGTCATCAAGTTGCGAGTCATACATGGTCCCATGAAAATTACAGCCAATTGACCACAACCCAATTCCAAAACCAGATTTATTGGAACGAGATTGCCTTGAACGATATTCTTGGATATTTTCCCACCTATATGCGGTATGAGCTGTAGCTGTCGCACTCACTCTTCGAGGATCGTATGCTGACAATTGGGTAGACCCCCTTATTCGATCTGTCCGACGAGTACCTGCGGGTCGCAGTTGGCTAACCTTGGATACCATGTTGTATACTTCGACCTAGATACGGAGGGCTACCTGAACGATGATCCGGTCGATATTCAAACTAGCAAAGATATCTGGGATGATACAGTTCCTGGCACCAACCCGTGCCGAAACAGTTTCCTGCAAATTGAGCACGACATTCACTACCAAACTGTCTACAACCTTACGGATTATATCCTCACATCACTGTTCGAGAGCGGATATAGGTCTGTGACCGTAGGCCAGTGTCTGGGAGACCCTCCGGAGAACTGGTACCGGGCTGGCAGCAAAGCCGTGCCTAGTTATACCTTCACCACTCGTTCACCAACTGGCACGTTCTCTTGCTTGTCACAAACATCAACTGGGCCGGCCACGCCGACAAGCACGTTGGTGGTGAGCACAGAAGGTAACTGTGGCTCCGGCATCACTTGTCAAGGGTCGAGGTTTGGCAACTGTAAGTCCTCCGTTGCATCTGAGATTGGCTCCATGCTCAACGAACCTTCCAGGCTGCTCTGTCAACGGTTACTGCGGTTCCTCTATCGACTACTGTGGTGTAGGCTGCAATGTCCTGTTCGGTAGTTGTACTAACGGTGATAGCCCGCTACCTAGGTCAGTATAAAATGACTCCTATTCCTTAGACGCATCAAAGATACACCATATAGGTGAGAGGAGGGAAGGGACTAATATATGCCCCAAATAGTGACACTCCTTTACCGACTGGGTCTGATGATCCGCTTCCATCTTCAACTACATCGGGGTCAGCACCAACCGGCTCTCTCCAAGTTTCCATTGATGGAAGCTGCGGCAACGGATTTACGTGCGACGGCTCCGGATTTGGGAACTGTTGCTCCCAGTAAGTGCGTGCCTTACCTATTAGGTAAGGATTGATGGTTCGTCAGCGCTTTTTTTAGGTGCTCTCTTCTCATCATGATCCTCGCCCTTCTCTCTGCCATTGTTCGGCAACCACGCCAATGTAATGGGGATATACTGATCTCGACGTAGATATGGATTCTGTGGAAGCACTGATGATTATTGCTCAGCTGGCTGCCAACCCGCGTTCGGTAGCGGCTGTCAGGTATGGTTTCTTCTGTTCATCTCAAACTCCCCGTATAGTTCCAATCCCGCGCTGGAACCCCTTCGCTAGCACAGGAATGCTGAGGGAGCACTTCGGTCCACCGGGGCTGGGCCTATCGATTCTGCGATGTTACGGGGCTAATAGGGGCATAGGGATCGGGGACTACTACTACGACATCGTCATCTCGCACTACTACGACATCGTCGACTCGCGCTACTACCACTTCGACATCTCGCAGTACCAGCACTTCGTCGACTCGCACCACTACGACAACAACCACTCGCACCACGACTCGTACTACCACGTCGAGCCCAACCCCGACTGCCAAACCAATCTCGCCAGATGGAACATGTGGGCCAAGGTACGGTTATACCTGCCTTGGTTCAGGATTTGGTTCGTGCTGCAATGGCTTGACCAACCGCTGCGGACTTCTGTGCTTGATTGGAAGTTGTATACCAGATTATGGCACGTGTCCACTCGGGTAGACGGCTCACGGGACGATTAGCTGTTATTTCATACATCATGGGAGGGGCGAGAGGATCCAGCGCTCGGGAGTGTTTCTGGCATTAATCATCATAATACTGCATTTTCTGTCGGGCTCGTAATGATAAAAGTTGTCTTGCTTTCCAGTTTCGGTTCCGTTCATCCCAAAGGCGACGACGTTACGTGTTTGCAACCTCGTGGACCCGTAGCTTTTCAGGATGTCTAGAGGTCACAGCTGCGGTGGCATGCACTTACCTATATGAATCAAACGCAGCATGTAATAGTACCTACTTAATCGATAAGTCGTCTCGTTTTTCCGTATCTGGAAAAAATATGTTGTACTTGGTCTGATTTGTGATATTATATAGCTGTAAGGAGCTTGCCAAACTTTCTCTCAGGAAGCGTCGGCCGAGAAGGGAAACATGTTACTATATGCAGTGTAAGCATTTTTTTGAGCTAGGCCTCTCGTATACGTACTGGTAGGACATGAGAGAGATGAAAGATGTCGTAGGTATGTAAAAAAAATATTGGGCGGAGGCGACACGCCGGACGGGTCCGGAGAACGGAGTGCTTTGAGTACCTATGCCTAGGTATGCTTTCCGCACTGTGGTAAGAGTGGAAACCCGCCCCTTAGCACCGTGTAATACATTGATACCGTATTCTTTCTTACCCCAGGTTACCTATCTCGTAACTACATACCTTCTTCCTAGAGTAACCTTTAGTGATCTATCCATCCACCTATTTACTAGCAGCCCTAGAGATACTGATGTAAGTGGTGTGGTGTAAGACTTATTAAACGCCAAGATACGAGTAGATGCAAAGATGTCCCAAAGAGTCTAATAGCAGGATGCACGGCCAATGGGGAAGCTTAACCGGCGTAGGTCAGTAACTGGAAAACAACGAAAGATGGGAAAAGAAGGCTTTTGCATGTTCGTTATCGAGTTTCGACGACTAATGAATTCCATCCGGCCAAATGCAAATGGCGCTACCACCCACCGGAAAGGGCCATGAGGGTGCTGGGACGTGCTGGGATACCGCTGGGAAGTCGCTAGGATGTGCCTGGGAAGCGGCGTCTTCCGGGCCTTGTCTTAGAAAAACCCACTGCGGAGAAGGAGCTGCTGCCATCAACCCAGGATCCTTCCGGGTCCCTCAGGCACTCGATGGCAACTGGCTAAGGAGCTCTCCGATAATAAGCATACAGAGCCGATTTGCGATGTGCAGAAGAAACAGCAACGCAAGCAGTGACTGACTGAGTGGATCATTGCAGCGGTACCGAACGCGCGCTGCCGGTTCGCCTGCCAAGGTTCCCTCCCATTCGCCGAAACGAGAGGCAAGTTCAATGTTTTTGTGCTGTCAGGGGTCTTCGTTTCCTGCGCGGCGTTTGGAGCTTCTGGAGCTAGACCTGGGGAAGATACTTCCTGATACACACACACACACACGGTCCTGGGCGCGGCTCCCGACGTCGACTGGATTGCAGGTGATCCCATCTCGGGACAAACTGAGGCAATTAGGAGTTAGACAGAAAAAGCCATCGGCTGTTGGGATACTTACTTCCCCTTAGGTAGGTACCTACTTACTAACCTTGCCTTTACCTGCCTAGGTAGTGAGATCTACAATACAGTGCCTCTCTTTCTCTCTCTCTCTCTCTTCTTCTCTCCATTGTCCGCAGAAGGTAGGTAATATAAGACTAACAGCCACGCCGCCTCAATTCTGATAACCGACTTGACCTTGACTTGACAACTCAGTTCTCAACTCAGCTCAACTCACCCACTCTTCGCTAAACATTAGTAGTGTTCTTTAGTCTTCGTTCCTATTCTCCGTTTCCCCGTTTCCCTGTGTGAATCACATCGTCGGATATCCGCAGTCGCACTTATCACTCCATCTCTTCCCCTTCATCTTACACAAACGCACACACATTCGTACTATACATACATATATAGATAACTCTATATATTTATCGTAGCGTTACTTTCCTGTGGACCACTAGATAACCATCGCTTCTTCTCCTGTCTTGGAGTACGTCACACCAAATTAGCCTTTTGTACCCTTTTTCGCCATCCAAACATACATACACACAAACGCACACGGACACACATTGACACCGGTCATTCATTCCTCGCTGTCCTCGCTGCTGCTGTTCTAGCGAAGACATTAGCCTATAAGAGCTTGTGTTCTCCTCGAGCGTTCAGAGGAGTATCTTACCTCATCTTGATTTTTTGAGGGTCCACACAATACGCAACACTCATATTGTGTAAACTTTTCCAACGTTATCATCGTCACCATGCCTGTTCTCACCTCAGCTCGATATGGAAAGGACAATGTCCGCGTCTACAAGGTACAACGGGACGAGGCGACGGGAACGCACACGGTGACGGAGATGACCGTGTGCTGCTTGCTGGAGGGTAAGATCGAGGAGTCGTACACAAAGGCGGATAATACCCCTGTAGTAGCGACAGACTCTATGAAGAACACTATCTATATCAAGGCGAAGGAGCACCCGGTGAACCCGCCCGAGCTGTTCGCCGGCATCCTGGGGCAGCACTTCCTGGACACGTACCCGCACATCGACGTGGCCAACCTCAACATTTCGGTCAAGCGATGGACGCGGATGATTATTGACGGCAAGCCGCACCCACACAGCTTCTACCGAGACGGCGACGAGACACGCAACGTCGAAGTACGGGTGTCGCGAGCCGACGGGATAGAGGTCCGTAGCGCGATCGCTGGCCTTCTCGTGTTGAAGAGCACGGGATCGCAGTTCCACGGCTTTGTGCGCGATGAATTCACGACGCTCCCCGAAACATGGGACCGTATCCTGTCTACTGAGATCGACGCCACGTGGAAGTGGAAGACGATACCCTCGCTGCAGGCACTCCGCGACAACGTCGCTCTTTTTGACAAGGCCTTCGACGACGCTCGGAACATTACTATGAAGACTTTTGCTGAGGAAGATAGTCCCTCAGTCCAGGCCACCATGTACAAGATGTGCGAGAAGATCCTGGAAGCTGCACCTGAAGTATCTTCCGTCACTTATGCCCTGCCTAACAAGCATTATTTCGAGATTGGTGAGTTTCCCCTTATTCTCCGTGCTGTTAGACGTAAAATGCCGCTCTTACACAAACAATGGACGTTGCGCTAACCCCCCTATTACAGACCTCTCATGGCATAAGGGCCTCAAGAACGTTGGTAAAGACGCCGAAGTGTACGCCCCTCAATCAGGACCCAACGGCCTCATCAAGTGCGAAGTTTCGCGCTCTTAATGTTACTAATATGCTATGTCTCCTCTCAATCTAGCATCTATTTATGACTAAACGGCGTATATGGGGCGGCTATTGTCTGTTTAATGTCTTTTTGGTTCTATTTTCGGTCTCTAGATTGGCATTTCGCTTGGGTAATGACTTTTGGGAGGTGCTCTGACTGGATTGGTGGCGTTGAAACGGATCATAATATCTGCTATATCGCTAGCCATCACAGCATTGTCTCTATTAGATACCAAATAAAACAAAAATTTAATAATCAATCATTAAGTCTTGGTGGCTAGACTATTCGTGATTATTTTTCTTCAGGTTAGCCCACACTCATTGTACCTAATGAATCTGCTCCTTTACCCCTATCTATGAGCACTGTAATCCCGAAACCGAGTATATTGATTATCTTGTTGAACGTATCATGAGGGATTTCATTATAAGCGTACACATTGTGGTACAGAGCATATATACATAACTAGCTAGCTCGCCTTACCAGCTAGATAGTCCCATCCCAGGATTATAGTCTAGCTCTCCTCTCAATTCTCTGCCCTCTTTTTCATAGAAAGCGCTTCCCATGACTATAACCTCAAGCTATCCGCCTCCCGAATAGCCTTCACGGCCTCGGCCCAACCCTCCTGTCCAACCTGAACACCACCGAACCGCACTAGATTCTGCTTATACGGGTGCGCGTCGCCCTCGAAGGCCTTGAGGCGGGCGAGGCGCTTGTCGCGGAGGCGATTCTTGGGGAGCATGCCGGAGACGGCCTTGCGCAGGACCTCGGCGCCGCCGTGCTTGGCCATGAGGACGTCCATGGTGACGGCGCGCAGGGAGCCCGGGCGCGTGTTGTGGCGGTAGTACGTCTTCTGCCACTTCTTGCGGCCGGTGACGTGTAGGGCGGCGCAGTTGGTCACGACGACGTAGTCCCCGCAGTCGGTCGACGGGTCCCAGATGGGCTTGTGCTTCCCCATCAGGATGGTGGCGATCCGCGACGCCAGACGACCTAGCGACGGCGGCGTCACGTTCGGCTGCGTTGAGAGAGTCGGGTGTGGTGCCGAGGCGGAGATCTGGTGCCAGGCGCGCGAGTAGGCTAGCTTCGTCTGTGTGGGAGGGGTTGTGCGTGTGAGTAGGTATTACTATTATTCACTCTATACTATACGGAGATACAGGTGTCGAGCGAGTGGTGAGGGACGGAGGGGGTGTCACGTACTAGCCCGATGGTTTGTGACATGTTGGCGGCTCTCGAGGGAGCTGCTCCCTCCTTATCGATCAATCAGTGGCCGTGTTGTTCTAGGAAGCTCGTGACTTGGCCGTAACTGTCTGAATAAGGTCAATTGGGAGCTGGTAGGCGTTTTAATTCGTTTCGTCGTGAGCTAGCTGGCTGGAGGTTTGAATGCCAAGAATGTAGCTAGAATTTGGTCACTACCTTACCCTTCACTGTAAATCACGTGGGGCTTCTTATCGATAGATAGCCGGGTGCCTTTTCCAGCAGCGCTACAGGTATCACAGCACTGTAACCGGAGCGGCATTACACTAAAGTATGCTGTACGGTATCGGATTTAACGCCGAGTACCTAACCGACTAAACAAACATCCTCAGGTTGCCGACGGACCCGTTAAGTTGGTCCAACTCGATTTCAAAGCAATCCTGTGAGTATCCAATAAGGTGAGGAGATGGCTATCGTGTAAGTGACTATTTTGTACACCTCGAAATTTATGACTCTTTTGCCTTGGTGTAGACGTATACCTAATATTGATAAAAATTACTCACTATCTATTTCTCCGTCATATTTTACGACGGCGAGGACGGCTAGCTACTTGCATACCCCTCAGCTTCGTACTAGCATCACACCCTTACTCCCCGCATCGCATCGTGAAAGACAAGATAGAGAGTTAAGCAACGGTCAAAATAAGCAGCAGCCTCATAATTGCCACTCAACCCCATATCTTCTTCAGCTCCCTCAGCTCATCAACACCATGACGCAGAACAAAGTCAAAACTCCGTTCGAGGTTTGTTCGGACCCAAACCATCCTCGTCATCTCACATAATCTTTTGATTTAGAGCCCGAGAAATATCATGTTTAAACTATTCTGCTGCATAAGCCATTACTTATATTCACTTATATCATTACACGTGGGAGACTGACGAAACATGCAAACCAAATCCATAGACCCTATTCGCTGTGCACATGACTTGCGACTCATGTGTCAAGTCGGTTTCAGATGCTTTATTCAGCCTTGACGGGATCACCGATGTTGACGCCAATCTTAAGGACCAACTAGTCGCCATCAAGGGAACCGGTAAGGACCCCCGTCTTAGGGCTGGTAGTTGATTTTTGCCTGTTCGCATGAGCAACAAAACCAAGTATACCAAGTATACTAGTGTTACATTTTTCGTATTTCATGTGCCTTTCTTGCTGTTCTTCCTTTCTTCAAAGGATCACATCATCTGAAGATGAACCAGTAATGCGGTGGCTAACATCTGATCTTTTTCGTCCCAATAGCTGCGCCATCTGCCATCGTTAGCGCCATCGAGGCCACGGGTCGAGACGCCATTCTACGGGGATCAGGAGCATCAAACAGTGAGTTAAGCCTGTTATTTCCCTTTGCGAATCAATTTACTCCAAGCCGGCCTATTACAGCATGGGGGCCCCATGACGTCTTTATGCGGCATGGGCGTCTTTTTTATCTGCCTGCGTCCTGCTATTAATCACCCTGGTTTGGAGCATTATCCTGCTATCTACGCTTTTGAAACAAGATGCGCGTTTGGTGTTTATGACTAGCCGACTGACTGGTAATCACTTCGGATCATGATCAACAGGTGCAGCTGTCTGTATCCTTGAGACATATCATCGAAACGAGAGAGGTGGTGATGCGTTGGTGCCCGCCTCGGACCCCGAAGCTTCGACGAAGGATTCGGCAGTCAGCGAGAGAGAAGTCAGGGGCTTAGCTCGCATGGTACAGGTGTCCCCCACGACCACGCTGGTAGATTTGACCGTGCGGGGGGTTCTGCCTGGAAAATACAATGCTAGTATACGAGAGTACGGCGATCTGAAATTCGGCGCAGCTTCTACAGGTCCTATATGGGCCGGCGGCAATGACACAACGCAGCCCCGAGGTCTTCTAGGCTCAGTGGAAGTAGGCCAAGATGGCCGCGGGGCAGTTTTCCTAGACCACCCCTTTCAAATCTGGGAAGCCATTGGTCATGCTATGGTTCTTTCCAGCCAAGATGAGGATCAGGGAGAGCTAAAGAACAACGAAAACACCGTTGTCGGTGTCATCGCTAGGAGCGCCGGGATGTGGGACAATGACAAGACCGTCTGTTCCTGCACTGGTAAGACACTATGGGAGGAGAGGAAGGACGAGGTAAAGAAAGGCATGATCTAAGGCATAGGTTCTTTCGCTATGAGATCCTATTCGCCATCCAGACAAGTGGGATGAAGAACGCACCTCAGCCTTGTGATCAACAGTGTCAGGATTGCAGGTCCCATTTAGACATCGTATCTAAATACCTGGTAGATTGGAAAGATTAGGATACATCCCCAGATCATTATTGGAGATCTTGTAACTCATCTTGCCGAATATGTGAACGTACATACGACCCACAGGAAAAACGTGGTTCACTTGACAGCAGGCAACCATATACATCTGAATACAGGAACGCAGGAAACCAAGCCGTCAGCGAACTCCGGCACCGCTCTTGGTATTCTGGCGTCATGCGATATCTTATAAGAATGGCACCACGCGTTCTACCACGCCATTTCCGTGGGGCCACTACGGGGGAGGCGGCGCTTCTATCGATAATCCTTCAAAGAACGAAAACGACGTAGGAAGATCCGTTTGGGAAACCAAGCGTCCAAACGTCCAAACCCAAGCCGGCCAAGCGCTCGAAACGATGCCCATGTCCATCAAGGCTGCATGTAGAGCCAACAGAGGTTGATGACATGTGAGGCGAGCCCCGGTAACGGGTAGGGAGGAATGAATGAATAAGCTTCTCTACGTACGTCTCTGCAAGCTCTCTAGATGAACTAAACTAGCTAGCCTGTCCAGCCACAGTTCGAAGCAAAACCATTCCCTAGGGGGACGAAACATCTTCAAACGGCCCACACATCAGCGACCGGAACTGCCATCATCAGACATTTGAGGAGACATACCCATGGTCCGGATCCTGCCGAAGTCCACTTTACCTGATGTAATGAACTCGTTGGGAACTCTTTAGCTCAACTCACGTTCATAGCGCATTACGTGGATGTAGATAGATAGGTAGGTATGTAGATTGAAATCGGATACTAGCTAGATAGATACATCGTAGATAGATGTTTCTGATTAAGCCATTAGTACAGCATATAACATGGAGTGCTTACATACATACATACATACATAGTCTAGTTGATAGCTGCAGTCTGCTTCGCTTACGGTGTTGAATTGTTCTGCAGCAGTCCTAGGTTATTCTATTGCATGGGATACTCGGTTCCTGGCTCGATATAGGTCTTCTCTACGTGGTACCTCCCTGATATGGTTCTCCTGCCCGCAGCAACACGATGTGAGTGGCAGTTTGACCTGGGACGAACCCACGGTAGCTATGCATTGACGTGCCGGAGAGCCGCGTGTTAGCTTTGCATGCTAAGTAGCTCCAAATTCGATCAATATGCATTGCGGTCACAGGGGGGTCTTGTCCCATTCTTCCATACAGCCACTTTGCATAGGCTGGCCAGCTTTCATCAATCCAATATTGGGCAACCGGACGCGGACGACGGGATGTAGCCTCATCGTCCCTCGGACCCTGGATTGCCTTTCTTTTGGCCTTTGGTCTTTGGTCTTTTCGTCTCAACCGCTGGTGCGTCGTGCATCTTGCATCTCTGCGTGGTGGTAGCTGATCGACGGCGACGACGGGAGATTGCAACCTTGTCGTCAGCGCATGTAACGATGGGTACTGTATTCCATGTACGTGTGTACGCTACGGATGCATGGAAGTGCATCACATCAACATACCTAGTTACTGCCGTACGACGCTGCAGCTATAATCCTGGATATTCTCAAATACCTACCTTGGGCAGCTGGAGACGAAGGAGAACATTTTCTTCCTTAGCTCGCTCTCTTCTCTTTCTCGCCTCCGAAAGCCCGACACAATTCATCGACTGAATTACCCGAGAAACAACTTTGTTTCCGGGAGGATCATTCGAATCCTCCATTTGTCGACTACTTACTACCTAATATGTATGTAGATGTCGCCTACGAGACAAAGATACTTAGCTGAGTAGTCTATGTATATGGGATGCACGAGTCTCGGTGCTATCTATCTATATCATAGATGTGATGATGTTCTCGTCACATTCGATTACCTAGTATCGCCGTAAATAGCTCAACGTTAGATAGATAGCATATGTATCCCTTCTTACACTAATAGCATCATCACTTCGCATATGTGGTCACATCATCAGGTCACATGAGAACTATTGACGTTGTCGGCGCTTAGATTCTTGGAGAGGCCAATTGAAGCTGGAGAAGCCTACGACGTCTTATAGCATCGCGCTGGGTCTAAGTGAATAGACTTACATTAGTAGTAGTTTCTATTTTAAACTCGGATTTCTGGGCATCACCGAACAGGACCGAGAGAAGGGAAATATAGTGGATATGGCAACGGCCAATTACTCGAGTCGGCGTTCTTAACCGACGTCCCAATCTCAACGTTGCCTCCCTAAAGAAGCAAGCTCTCACGATGAAGACTAAAACTAGGTAGATAGATATGCTTCACTATCACGATGCACCCACTCAATCTATCTACTTAGCTACAATAAGGCACTCCCCTCCCCCCATCCCACCCCACCAGAGCGAGATCAATGAGTGGGGGGAGGGGAAATAAGGTATGTGTAGCTAGCCAAGGACATGGTAGACCAACCCCCTTACGTCCTCCAATTGGCTAGTGACTTACGCGCCCTGGAACACCTGGCGTCCCAGACCAGCGCATCGTGCCGAGGCGTGCCACCCAATCACTACCCTCCGTCGACCATCCTGGAACACTTACCGCCGGAGAATGACAGGGCTTGGGTCACTGCTGTTCCATGTCACATTTTTCGCGATGAGGAAGTCATGCACTATTCCTCTCTATACCTAATGTACGCGGTAGTATGCTCTCGATTCTGCAAACATACTTGTGCTGTGCTTACACTTACATACAGAGATGCCTAAGTTGCATCTACTTGTAGGTAGGTATTCAAGTATTCAAGTTGTGAACATCCAAGATTTCCATCCATCACAGGGGCGTTGATCAAATCATCCACGCCAATTGGACAATGTAGAATGTGGCCATAGGTCGAATGACCAAGGCCGTCATGAACGGTGCAAACCACTCCTTGAGCCCTATCAAGAAGAACTTGGCTCTGCTCTACCTATCTCGCCTCGTTCTCTCAACTTGACACGGAGAGGGGTTGTATGGGCTGTACTGTACTGTACTAGCAGAGCGGCTATCATCCTCCTGTGGCTGTAGCAAGATGTCTGAGGCGAAGACAGGTCGATGAGTTGTTCCGTTTCTGTTTAAGAATAGAGTTCTGGAGAATCAACGTGGAACACGAAGGAAGCAACAGATCTATTGCTTTGTGCGTGTCCAAGGAATTAATTATACCAACAACATCTCTCTTAAACAACAATTAACAAAAAACACGTGCTGGTGATACCATTAATCCCATTAATCCATTCCTCCCTTACTCCGTACCTATTTTCTCTGTGGCTTTTTTTCACGAGGGAAATTGAACAAGGCGGCCCCTGCACCCTGTAACCCTTGCCCCTGTCCCCTCCCGATTTGACCCTGGCTAGCATCAACCTCGTTTTGAGTCCTCCTCGACTGCCAGGTCCAGGCAGGACCCAGGTACCCCGTACCCTTAATTAGCGTTGCAGCGGGCAGTTACTGTACTATTCGCTGGCTTGCTGGCAGGTCACGGCATACATTAGTAGTGTACGTAGTGCACACTGCATGACATCCGGCCAGACAATTCATCCCGTCTATCTACAGCACGTACCCTGAGCACAAACCCTGCCTCTGCATCTACCATCTACCTACCTAACCATCCATCTATTATCTACCTATGTAGTGTACCTATCCCGCTCGGCACAGACTTACTTGCCTTTGCCCTTTCTTAACCCTCTTAAACTATTACTGTCCTTTCCGCCCCCGTCCATCTCCCGCCTCTGTATAGGCGCTGGCCTTTTCACCATCGTCGACGCTCTTCCAATAATTCACTCCTTGGACCCAACTACATACTTACATTACAATTGCTTATTACCTACGCCACTATCACACTCAGCTAATTATTGCAACGTGCTCCTGCTCGATCTTTGCTCTTCGATACGGATATAGAGTTTAAAACCCAGTGCCTTGGTTCCCGCTACGAAAAAGAGTTTCCCTGTTGGGTCGCAGCCGTCGTGCATCCTGTACCTACACAGCCCTGCGCAACCGCCAGGTCATCCATTTCTAGCCGCGCTGACGTTTTTAAATAATACGCCTCGATTCTTAAGTAGAAACCTGCTCTTGTTTCGTAAATCCGACGACAAGACAGTCCACGAGTACTCGCTCTCTTACAGACTATACACCAATCAACGAGGCCAAGAAATACGAGAAGCGGGGGAAAACTACTTAGTCCCTCTTATTACTGTCTTGCACGAATTTGTCTGGCTACTTAAGCAAGGGATAACGACGCGGACAACTGTCAACGCGGGGTTCTTTTTTCCCCTCCAAGCAAGCGAAATTGTGGTTCAACGAGCATCGAAATCGAAATTCCACGGTATTGACGACGAGACGACGCTAGTATCTAGTATCTCTGGTCGCTGTAGCGGCTGTGCGCCACTGCTTTCTGGATAAAGCTACCCGCACAACTTACCTTAACCACCATTAAGTGATAATGTCTTTAAAGCAGGTGAGTATCTCGCCAGGCTCCTCAAATCGGAGAATTCTCTCACATGCTAATTTGTGTACCACTGTAGGAGATAGAAACGTGGGTATCGGCCCTCGGCCGGTACGACAACAATGAATTCGAGGATGCACTCAGAGAATTCGAAGCAATCTCGGACACATCCAAGATCTTATTTAATATGGGCGTTATTCACGCAACGCTTGGCGAGCATGAGAAGGCTGTTAGTGAATTATACTCATTTTTAGCTACGAGTTACTGACAGTAAAACACAGGTCGAATGCTACCAGAGAGCCATTCGATTAGACTCATATCTTGCAGTTGCATACTTCCAGCAGGGTGTATCCAACTTCCTACTCGGCGATTTCGAAGAAGCCCTAGCGAACTTCAATGATACGCTGCTCTACTTACGAGGAAATACTATGATCGATTATGCACAGCTGGGTCTGCTATTCAAACTGTACTCATGCGAGGTGCTTTTCAACCGCGGTCTCTGCTACATATATCTACAACAGAAGGACTCTGGTATGCAGGATCTCAACTATGCAGTGAAAGAAAAGGTGGTTGAGGACCACAATGTGATCGATGAGGCTATAAGGGAGGAGGCAGAGGTAGGTGACCTTGTCTACCCCGCTCAGTTTGTGCACTTCTAACAGCTATCTAGGGCTACACCGTGTTCTCGATCCCAGTAGGTGTAGTGTACCGACCTAACGAGGCTAAAGTTCGAAATTTGAAGACGAAGGACTACCTTGGAAAAGCTCGTCTGGTGGCCGCCTCAGACCGGTCCAACGCATTCACGGGATTCGCTGGATCCGAGATTAAGAACGCAGGAAGAGGCGTGGAGAAGGACGACCGCCCTACTGACAACATCTCATTTGCGGCTACGAACCTTGTAAAACCAGGGCTGCAAAGCAGAAGACAACAGTCGGAGCCACCCACCGGCCGCAACGCCTTCCCTCCAACACCACCTCCGGAGAACGACAAGCCATCAGGTATGAGCCGGGGAGCCTCGGTTCGCAATGGACCCAAACCTATGCCTGCGAAGCTTAACATCCCTGATTCAAACGGACGAAGCAACAAATACGAGAAGACGAGCTCCCCACAAAACGACCGTAGAATGCCCGCGAGGGCAGCTTCGGAAGCGCGGTCACCTCCCCAGAGGAGCTACTCGAGGGCTGAGCCACCTAGGAGCAGAGGTTCACGAAATGATGACGATGGAGGTTATCCAGATGACGTCTACGACATGTACAGTGGCGGTAGTAACGGTGGCGGACCACGCAGATCGCAAGGCAGCAGACGAACCCAGCAAAAGTACATTGAGGAAGAAGAGGAGGGTAGCGAATATGATTCCTTTGACGAGGGTGACTTTGAGATGGTATCCAACCGACGGCCCGGTGCCTCGTCGACTGGCTCAATACGCGGCGGATCAAGGCGTCCGGACATTCGCAAGGTCAGGGTCAAGGTGCACGCCGAGGATGTTCGGTACATAATGATTGGTGCGGCTATAGAATTCGTGGACCTTCAGGACAAAGTCCGCGAGAAGTTCAACATGAAGCGTCGCTTCAAAATCAAAGTGCGCGACGAGGATGCACCGCAGTCCGATATGATTACGATGGGCGACCAGGACGACCTAGATATGGTGATGATGAGCGTGAAATCTATGGCACGGAAAAAGCGAGAAGATATCGGGAAAATGGAGGTAAGTTTGTCTGCAACCACATCAGTAGCACAACTATTGTCCTACAACCCTACCCATCTTCCTGTTCTTTTAGGCCTTAAGCTAATTTACTCCTTTTAGATCTGGATTCAGGAGATATAGACAGCACTCACGCATTTGGACGACGGCAGCGGTGACGACTACTACTAGTACTTACTACATATCAACCCAACGATACCCAAGCATTGCGAACTCGGCTTCATACGATGTAATGACAGGAAAACCCACTCTCATAATCATGGGTGCATTCTACCATTTTCTTTTTTGGTTATTTTTTTACCTTGCGCACCATTTTACATATTTGTTTTCTCTGGCATTAAACCCCGAAAACAGATTTTGTTTCTGCACATCTACCATTTCATTTCATCCCGGCAAAACGAAACACATGGCAACTAGCCGAATCGTTGCGTGCCACGAAAGGGGAAAAGGAAAAGGGGAAAAAGAGGACAATCTATTCGCAGGCTCCAGTCTAGACAGTTGAAGAATCAACACGTTGTCATAAAAATCTTCCTGCCTTCTAGGGATACGAAGTTTAGATAGATAAAGGGCATTGCCAATGTTGTTTCGAGAGACAAAAAATTCGTAGCGATTTGCTTTTTTATTCTTAGAGCTGGTTAAAGGGGAATCTGGTATCTGCCTAGCTAATGCTTCTGGTTTTTGCTATTGTTGATTATGGTGTTATTAAGGGTATTAGATAGCACCTCACGTTAATACTAACTTTGAGCTTATGCTCCTTGTTGTATTCATTTTCTTCCAGGTAGCAGAGTAGTAAAGTGTTTGAGAAAATAAGTCTCTACTTTAGTGACGCTACTAACACGATTGAATTAGATAAATAGAGTGATAGCAATATATATTGCTGTCTTATTCTAATGTGAAACTATTTGAAGTTAACGATACTTAATTGTGTTGAAGCTTTATTGTCTGCCCTAACGACCTGACAAGCATTCTAGGCCTTGGGTGCTGTGCTGTAGATTTATTTAGGTGCTGGCTAGCCTTGACTGGGGCAGCCACAGCAGAGCTAGTGGGTCAGTACCACCATATGTGCAGTACTACATGTGGGGGTTTATGTCTTGGCGACTGGGTCCCTTCCTTGTGTTGGAGGGTGGAGAGAGTCCCTCTGGGATCTGATCCACCAACCTCGCCAGCTTAGGACCTTGACTTCATATCTCGCCGTATCTATAGGTAGATTCGACTATCTACATACTACATACCTAACATACACACATACACGCAGACCTACCTACACTTATCATCATCTCGATGCTGCAGTCCAGATTGTGGTGCTGAGCACTCGGACAGACACGTCTTCTCCTGCCTCCTACTTCCCAATCGTTTATAGTCGTTTGTTATGCCTCTCATGGCTTTATGATACCATTTACATAGAATCCTGCTGGTCATCTTTCAGCGAGCTCAAGCTCACACTAACACTCACACTCACACTACTAAGTCCTTTGAAAGGCCTAGCGACTTGGTACCTACCCAGCCACTCGTTGCACGTTGATCCTGATTGATAGCTTGCTTGCTTGTTTCTTCCTCCTCCAAATCCCGCGACGGCAAATTGCATGCTTCACTTCATCCGAGCCTAGTACTGAACACATCGACGCCTCGCGATCGACACTCGGCACACGACACACTACACACGACAACACCTGCACCGTGCCCATGCTACCCAGGTAACGGTCCCCTCTATGCCATCTCATAGTGCCTTGCGACAACTATCTATGAAACCACGGCCAGCACCGCAGTCCCCGGAGGGCATTTGGTTGGGATCGCCACCATGTTAGGTACTTCAGCGACTCCCACCCAGAAGTCGTTGAATAACCAGGCCGCTGCCTCTCTAAATCCCTCCATTGCACCCTCGCGACCGAGCCTCGATCGACCTGACCGAGATGGCAATCTCCAGCCTCCGGCTCCGAATGCCGCGGCGGGGCGCAATCTTTCAGCCTCCTCTGTGTCCTTTGCGCCCCGTGGTGCGTCTCTCAATCCGTCCTCCGTAGCCCCAGGCTCCTTCAGCTCAGAGTTACGTAGCCAGATGACACAATCTCGAGCAGGCTCGAGAGCTGATGTTTACAACTTGGAGAAGCTAGACGAGGGTGATGAATCGGTGGCAGAGCATACTCTTAATACACTCAAGGACTCCTTGAATCGCGAGTTGAAAATCAAGGAAGGGAGCGAGAACCTGCTTGAGGCTTTGAACACGAAGAAGGCGAAGCAAACTAAGGAACAGCGTAATAGGGCCGAGGCCGAGCTAGCTGCCTCAACCCAGAGGATTAAGGAACTAAGGCAAAAGATCACCGATGCGCAGAGACCCAAGATAACGCCCAGTACACCCGCCAGAAGTCGGGCCGACGGCCTTCACCAGAGCGGCCTACGATCTCCTCCTAGTGCGTCGAGAAGTGGCGTTGGTTCCGATGTCGACGAGCCCACCGAGTCTCCTACCTTTATTCTCGCTGAAATATTACAAGCCCTGGAGGTCGAGGGAATGACTCCCGGATACTACGTTGGACGGGCAAACAATCTTGTCGACCTGTTCAAGAGGTATCCGATATTGAAGTATGATTTAGTATGGTCAGTCTTTGGCGATCGCATGCAATTGATGCTCCTCAGTGGCAGTCGCGAGGTTGTCGCAGCAGGCTATCGAATGCTTCGGTATGCTATCTCTGACCTCGCGTCTTTGAGGAATATTCGCGCTTTAAATACCGACTATATGGTCGTCGTTTCGCTCGCCAAGGATCGGAAGGCCGACGTTGAACGCGAGCAAGCACTCAAATTTGTCCGGGCTTTCCTAGATGTTAAGGACGGTGTTCGTGAAATATCACGGGCACTTATTCGAGCCATCGTCTCAGTAGCCGAGCATTCTGAAGATAGATTGCGTCCGATATGTCTCGAAACACTTGCCGAGGTACTCCTTCGAGACCCCGCGTTACTCACCGCATCTGGTGGCCTTGGACCTATATCGGAAGCCCTTGCTGAGGGCACCTACAAGTCCCCCGAGTCTCTGTCTGCCGTCTTTCTGTTTCTTCTGGATGCCCCGCAAACACGCAAATACCTCCGAGCAGGGTACGACTTGGAGGTGGTGTTCACTGCTTTCACCGATGTTCTCTTTTCATATGAAGCAGTTGTCAAACAGAATATTAAGGCTATCGCGTTAGCATTGAAGACATGGTCTGGTCTCATGAGTCTAACCATGTTTAATCTTCGAGCGATAAGATCTCTCGTCTCAAGCTTAATGCTATCAAACAATACCATCCGAGATACCGTCCTTGATTTGCTCTACTCTCTTTTGCGGATCAAGCCCCCGTCCTGGGCGACTTCATATCTTGCGGGACGTCGTTTGACTACTTATGGAAGAGTTGCAACCCTGAAATCAGATGCTCCAAATAAAGGCGAAATGACTTACGAAGAGGAAGGCATGGAACAGAACTTCGTTGAACACTACACTGCTCTTCTTTTGGCCATCTTCATTAAGTCAGGCTTAATGCCAAATTTGCTACTAGTAGCGCAACACGCCGAGGATCCTATGTTGAAACGCAAAGCTACTCTTCTAATTGGGGAAATATTAAAGCTCGCCAGTCGAATCCTTCCACCTTCTTGGAGTAGTGAGCTCCAACTGCTACCAGAACTCTTCGCCGCCGCTACTAAGTTTGGTGACGAAGGTCGCTTCAACGCTACTAGCATTGTATATCAGATTAGTAGCGTTAGCCGGACACTTCATCGGTCATCCGCCTCGGGATATACCCCCACCGGTCTGCCCTCCATCGGCGCCATGGAAATGGCCAGCTCCTTGGATGAAGCACACAAACATAGTAGTTCGGTCAACACTGATGACGCTACATTTCGCCAGATGTTAATCGACTCGGGCGTCCTCAGCAGCTCCAATCCGGTAAAGTGGAAGTGGGATATCATGCTTAAGATCATTGAGGGCCCCTTAACAAACAGCAAGCGCTTAGAAGAAGCGATAAAGGCATCGAAATTCATCAAGAGTGTCATGGGGTTCTACCGTCCTTTTAAATATAGATTCTCCGACGTACCAAGTACACGAAATATGCAAAAGTACATCAGAGTCGGCTGCGCTCTGATGCACACTCTCTTACAGACACCAGAAGGTGTAAAGTACCTCACGGACAATAAGCTCCTAAGGCAGATTGCTGAATGCCTGGCCCAATGCGATCCGGTGAGCATCTCCATTCCGTCGTATCTCATTCTTAAACTTTTACTAATCGAAACAGACGAGCGGTCTTACTGCCCAATACCCAGTGTTTTCAAGAGACCGTTTGACAGATACACTCTCTGCGGGCTACTTTCCAATGCTAGGTGTGCTTAGTAGTGATCCAAAGGGGGTCCAGATGCTCGAGCGATGGCGTATATTCAACATGATGTATCACATTATCGACTTTAAGCAACGTCCCGATCTTATAAAGCTGATTCTCTCCAATCTCGACTATAGTCTCCAAGGGCATCCTCGGATCTTATTGTCAAAAGCCCTCACAGCCGGCACCAAAGATATGCGAATTCACGCTACTAACGTCCTCCGTAAATACGCCATATCACAGCGGATCGCCTTTTCTGGGCAGATCATTTCAGACGCCAAGTGGGCAATTCAGTTGCTCGTCACCCAGCTCTATGACCCAGAGGTTGAGGTATGTGCTACTGCTGTCAAAATTCTAGAGAAAGCTTGCAATAGCAAACCATTACTGGAATACATTGTGGAATGTCGGCCAGGACTTGATCATCTTGGAGAGATCGGTGCCCCACTACTCCTACGCTTTCTATCAACCTCTATTGGTTACCATTACCTTGATGGGTTAGATTATATCAGCAATGAGATGGACGATTGGTTCTTAGGCCGCAATGACACATATGTCAGTCTCATCGAAGCAAGTCTTGCACGCTCTTTTTTCGAGAGCCCTGATGATCACTCGAATCGTTTGAGCATGTATGACGAAGTGGACGTAGACGGAGACCACGATAGTCACATGCCACCGCACTTTTACCGTGAGCTAACGCGCACGAAAGAGGGATGCCAATTACTCCAAGACAAGGGGCACTTCCAGGAGTTCGCTTCTATTATCCGCGAACATGGCATGCAATCAGACGACCAGGAACTTATTACAAAGGTGAAAGGTTGTCTATGGGCTGTGGGCAACGTGGGTTCCATGGAGCTAGGAGCCCCATTTCTTGAGTCGACTGATGTTGTTGAAAGAATTGTTGAGATTGCAGAGACACATCATGTGATGAGCCTCCGGGGCACCGCGTTTTTCGTCTTAGGTTTGATCTCAAGATCAATACATGGGCTTGAGATACTCTCTGAACATGGTTGGCTGTCTAACACGACTTCACTCGGAACGTCTTTAGGTTTATGCATTCCTAATGAACTTTCCAAGTTTTTGTCCTTTCAGCCTTGGAAGCATGAAGCCCCATTATCAATTAGATTGCCAGGCACCCAGACCACAATCCCCGAGCCTGCGTCCATAGTAGTCGATGGGACTAACGACGCGAACAGGCGAGCCCTGGAGCTTATTCGGATAGAGCTAGGTGACATGGTTCTCTACAAGAAAGCTAGGGTTGAATTGCATCAAATGAGACATCAGAGGGTACCGGGCTTCCACCAACCTACTATGTTTAGGCACGTCTTGGGACTCTTGGAGGGCCACCATTACAAGCTTGCAGACCGGCACTTGATTATCGAGCTGTTCGACAAGAGCGTATTACGGCATATCGTGTACGGCGAAGATAGTAGTGACGAGGGAGACGGCAACTCAGGGGACGAGCAACGAACAGAGAGACAAAGAAGTATCAGTGACCCAGCCGACTTTGATACGGTAGCAAGGAGAGGCTATCAATTCTCAATATAATAGGACGCCCCGTAACTGGTTGAGAGTGGGTCACTTGGATACCAGTTATAGGATGTCCCGGAATCCTTTGTATGGTAGCAAACATGCCATGATTTGGTCATGTTACTTCATTGGCGCTTACATGGGTCGCTCATACCTCGCACTGCAATTAGCATTCCATTGAAATAATCCGGCGTCTAGGAATCATAAATCCCTAACAGGGAGGCTCGGCTGAACACTTAGATAGTCGGGGGGGAGCTGGGGAGTTCCTAAGGGGTTTGGTCGGACGTACTATACCAGTCGCATTAGCAATACCAATATGATTAGAATTTATCGGGCGCATGCCTTCAATACTTGACCAGGTGTTTAGCAATAACTTTATGGGGTGATCAATATCTCTTCGAACTAACAAAGTTGCGGGTGCTCTTTCAGCTGTATCCGTACCAGGCCAAAGTAATCCCGGGAAATCGAATGAAGCTCCCATAGTGATTGTGAAATCTTAATTAAGGTAATGCTGTTTTTATGTGTAGGCGCATGTTTGATTTGTATAGAATCATAATAATTAGACAATTGAGTGACGTTACCAGAAAACCCCACTTCGTTCATGACGGCTCTTGTGCTGAGTTTTTTTTATTTGATTTTTGTTCTACCCTTTTCACCAAGTTAGGCCATCCTTAAAAATTAAATTTGGCCTTTTTAAAAAGGTAGAATTATTCGGCCTATTGGCGAGATGCCCGACAAGGTGATACTCGTCGTCGCGGGGAGCGACTCATCTGGTGGTGCGTAAGTTGCAAAACTCTATGAGGTATTTTATCTGGATTACGAACGAGGCGATATGTCTATACTAGACCAAAAAACTAGGAATGGTTTTAGCTGATTGGAATTCTGTATAGGGGTCTCGAGGCAGACCAGAAGGTCATCGCGGCTCATGGTTGCTATGCGATGACGGCCACGACGGCGCTGACGGCGCAGAATACCATGGGCGTCGATGACATTCATCAGGTTCCGCCTGAGTTCACGAGGAAACAGATCGATGCTGTGTTCAGAGACATACCCCCTAGCGTGGTTAAGACTGGTGCGTTGACTCTCGTTGGCTTCGACTCAGGCTGTGTGATGTGCTGACCGACGCAGGAATGTTGGGTTCGACGGCCACCATCGAAATGCTCGCTCTGGCACTAGCTGATTATGAGGTCAAAAGGCTGGTTTTAGACCCGGTAGGTTTGGATTCCTTAAGCCATTACTTTATAGATCGCCTTTGTAGCTAAACAATGGTTCCTCGAAGGTCATGGTGGCCACGACGGGCGCCGAACTCTTGCCCGCAAACGCAGTGAACGAGTTGCGCAAGCTACTGCTGCCTCTAACTTTTATCCTAACGCCGAACATACCAGAAGCTAAGCTATTACTCACGAGCAATGGTGAGTCCCCAGGGGACGTCCGGCGCATCGGGGACCTGGAGGATCTGGCGAGGCGGCTCCGGGCGCTCGGGCCGAAGTGGGTGCTTGTCAAGGGCGGACATGTCCCCTTTACGAAAGACGGCACTGCCGCCGCCTCGTCGGAGCAAAGAGAGATTGTCGTTGATGTGCTCGTTGGTCCCGATGGGGAGGTGACGAGGATAGAAAGCCCTTATGTTGAGTCGAAGAACACGCATGGCACCGGGTGCTCGCTCGCGTCGGCGATAGCGGCGAACCTGGCACGGGGCCTCAAGACTGTCGATGCGGTGCGCGCTGCGTGCCGGTATGTTGAAGCGGGGATCCGGTCTGCGCCTGGCTATGGGAAAGGTCATGGGCCGCTGAATCACTTTCACTCGACGTACATGTTGCCGTTTACTCCGTGGGTTTTGTCTATCTATCTCGCCTCTAGCCCTTCAACCCCCTAACCCCCCTCCCCCTTATTCTCTTCACAGTACTCCTGAGATAGGTCTCTAAGGCACGGGCTAACCTGATTATATGTATCAAGAGGACGGTTCGTAGAATGGCTGCTCTCCCGCCCCGACGTCGCCCCCGTGTGGCATCGCTTCGTCAACCACCCCTTCGTGCTGGCGCTCGGGAACGGCGAGTTGCCGCTCGACTCGTTCAAGAAGTATCTCATCCAGGATTATCTGTACCTTGTGCATTTTGCGCGTGCGAATGCCCTCGCGTCGTACAAGGCGAAGAATATCCGAGATATCGCAGCCGTAAGTCGAATGAGTACACAACTAAAATACTTGGGACAGTGAATAGCAGACTGATTCTCGCCTGTCTAACTCGCTATTGCAGGGGGCCAAGATCGTCCAACATATTCACACCGAGATGAAATTACACGTTGACTATTGCAAGAGCTTTGGCATCGAGATGGAAGAGATCGAGGCTACAGAAGAGCATCAAGGTACGTAATAATACTCCGTCTCTATCCATCCGTGTAAGGCATATGAAATAGCATGCTTGAGGTAATAGTGTTAATAGTGTACTTGCTGATGGATCACGTTGGGTTGTTCGTCTATAGCTTGTACGGCTTATACACGATACGTCTTGGATATTGGGCAGTCTGAGGACTGGCTCGGCCTGCAGGTCTCGTTGGCGCCTTGTCTTCTGGGTTATGGTGCTATTGCAAAGCAGCTGCATGCCGACGTACGGACTAAGACTGAGGGGAATACTGTAAGCGGATTGTTTTCGTTTATATACACCTCCTATCCTGATCAGGCCGAACTCAATACCCCCGAGCCCCCAGCCGATTTACAAACTCTCTTTTTTTAAGAATAGTGGCGTGAGGAGCAAGCGCTGATTACGAATAATCGTAGTACTGGCCTTGGATTCTTAATTATGTCGCGGATGACTACGTGCAAGCTGTGCAGACGGGTTGCGGTAAGTTATCCCTAGCCTTCTAACCCCCCCCGGCAGCGACCCCTATTCATTCATGTGAAAATGAGTATTTATTGTCGTTGACATACATGCGTGGCCTAACCGCGATACAGAGCTCATGGAAAGAAATGCCGTCTTACACTCTCCCTCCAGAATTGAGGAGCTGGTCAAGATATTCATTCACGCTACAAAGGTAAGATACATGATACATTGATTTTTTTTTTTTTTTTTTTCCAGATGAGAAGCTGCTAGAGCTATATTGATCTAGGGTAATTGAGCTAATATGAGCATAGATGGAGATTGGATTCTGGGAGATGTATCCGTCTGCTTGATTCTCATAGTCGTGGTCATGGTCATAACGCGAGGAAAGGAAGGAGAAATCGTAGACTGTGGCTGGGGTCCATTTTAGATAATGTATATACATACCTCCTTTTCAAGGCTATTTCCTCCTGTAAGCATCCTCCCAAGCGCCTGCTTATTTTGCTCGCAACAGTCAACAGTTTCTTCTTTATCATTTCTTCGCACATAATCTCGTCATTAAAGTACGGTACTACATAAGGTATTCACCTTATTATCCCCATTATTCCCCGATATATCTTATCGATAAGCTGCGCACAGACCATATGGCAGTACTAGTCACCTCTTAGTGAATGTTGGCCGGAACCCATCACCTACAGTAGGCAGGTACACTTTGTCAGCGGTTGGTTGTACTATAGTAGCTCCGAAGGTATACTACTACCACATCTAGGCTGACGGGTACCTACTTACCTAACTAAATCTCGCTCCGTGACATCTGAAAGGTTGTGGGGCGCTCCTAACTTAGTGCCAAAAAAATTGTCTTAAGGGAATTTTTTTTGCCTCCATTAATCCATCCCATTCAATCTGACCAGAAGAGACAATTCCATCTGTCTTCTTAATCAATCACACCCTTCTCAACCACTTCCATCCTCGCCCCCATCATCCATTTTCTCTCACATCCCGCTCATTTCTGCAGGTCGCACTCCTGCACTTCTTTCTCATCAACCTAACACAAGGTCTCCTTTTCGACCCTCAACTAACCGGTTTAATCTCTTTCGCGCTCTCTGAGTACTTGATTGTACTTCGCGTGTCCACCTCTCCCAACAGCATCCAAGACTTTCCGCATCAGCATCACCATGTCTTACGGCGGTGGTGGCTACGGATCGCGCGGTGGCGGCGGCGGCGGCGGCGGTTATGGAAATGACGGCTACCGCTCCGGCGGCCGTCATGGTTATGAGAGTCGGGGGTAAGCAATACGCGTTACTTTCTTTTCTACCTAAAACCTTTCGTCTATTAGCCAGCTACAAGTATCAGTGATCATCGCCGATATGGGCTACAACAATTTATCCAACGCATTTAAATAGATTTATGCGGCTGTTATCTCAAACGCGTTAAATTTCTTGGTACTGACTACTTCCGAATAGAAGCAACGGACACTCCAACGGCTACGGCGGCGGCGGTTATGGCGGCGGTGGTGGTGGCTACGGTGGTGGCGGCGGTGGTGGTGACCGAATGAGCAACCTAGGCGCCGGCCTTAGCAAACAAACCTGGGGTATGTTTTTTTTCTACACGACACGATTAATCATGGTCATGCTAATTTAAGCGGATAGATATTAGCACCCTCCCCAAGTTCGAGAAGTCCTTCTACAAGGAGGATGAAGCCGTTGCTCAGCGACCTAGTAGCGAGGTTGACCGATTTCGACGCGACCACCAGATTACCATCGCGGGCCGAGATGTTCCCAAACCCGTAGAAACCTTTGACGAAGCTGGTTTCCCTAGATACGTTATGGATGAGGTCAAGGCCCAAGGCTTTCCCGCTCCTACCGCCATTCAGTCCCAAGGTTGGCCTATGGCTCTTTCTGGTCGCGATGTTGTCGGTATTGCCGAGACAGGCTCTGGAAAGACGCTTACGTACTGTCTTCCTGCCATCGTTCACATCAACGCTCAACCTTTGCTCGCTCCCGGCGATGGTCCCATTGTCCTCGTTCTAGCTCCCACAAGAGAGTTGGCCGTTCAGATTCAACAGGAAATCACAAAATTTGGTAAATCGTCACGAATTCGCAACACGTGTGTTTACGGAGGTGTTCCTCGTGGTCCCCAGATCCGAGACCTGTCTAAGGGCGTCGAAGTCTGCATTGCCACACCTGGACGTTTGATCGATATGCTTGAGGGTGGCAAGACCAACCTTCGTCGGGTTACGTATCTAGTTCTTGACGAGGCCGATCGTATGCTTGACATGGGTTTCGAGCCGCAAATTCGAAAGATTATTGGTCAGATTCGACCGGATCGTCAGACACTCATGTGGTCTGCTACCTGGCCTAAGGAAGTTCGAGCTCTTGCTTCCGAGTTCCAGACCGACTTCATTCAAGTCAACATTGGTTCGATGGATCTCTCCGCGAACCACCGTATTACCCAGATTGTCGAAGTAGTTTCTGAGGGTGAGAAGCGTGATCGCATGATCAAGCATTTGGAGAAGATTATGGATAACAAGGAGAATAAATGCCTTCTTTTCGTAGGCACGAAACGAGTTGCCGATGAAATTACGAGGTTTCTCCGCCAAGACGGTTGGCCGGCGCTTTGTATGTTCCAATCTCGTAATATTTACCTACCGTTACTAACATATTTGCAGCAATCCATGGCGACAAGCAACAGAATGAACGTGATTGGGTTCTTGATCAATTCAAGACCAACAAGAGTCCCATCATGGTTGCCACCGATGTGGCTTCTCGTGGTATTGGTATGATTAAAACTCCCCCTAACCCGTCCCTCCCCCCCCAACTTCCAGCAGAGTTATATCCGATGTGCTTGACTGTGATGTCTAGGGGCTTTCTTGATTGCGCACATATGTCTAGCCTAATCGTGTCTCGTGGTTCTCCTTCCCCCCCAAATGATCGGGATCTCTGGTATGGCCCAAGGGCCGTGTCGATGTTTCGCCTTATACCTATACTCTATGGTACAATTAGGCGAAGTTGAGCATTTCTTGATTATGTCAAGATTCCCGAATCCTGAGGACCCGGACCAGACTATTGGGATCAATTCCAGATTGGCAGTGTTGATGCAACAGACAGCCCCACAGCTTCATTCTCGCTGGAGAGAGCACGGAACAATATGCTTATGACACCTATGTCCGCCGCTGGGATGGCAACTCGTTTTCTAGAGCTAACCTTTCGTGATAAAGATGTGCGCAACATCACTCATGTGATCAACTATGACTATCCGAACAACTCGGAAGACTACATTCATCGTATTGGTCGTACCGGTCGGGCTGGTGCCAAGGGTACCGCCATCACGTTCTTTACTACTGACAGTATGTCCCATCACCCTATTTCTAACTTGAGACCAGACTAACCATATCATTAGACTCGAAACAGGCTCGTGATCTCGTTGGAGTTCTTCAGGAGGCTAAGCAACAAGTCGACCCAAGATTAGCCGAGATGGCCCGGTACGGTGGCGGAGGCGGTGGTGGTCGATATGGTGGTCGTGGCTACGGTCGTGGTGGCCATCGTGGTGGTAAGTTTGTCAATTTCGCTCGTATTACAATCAAAGACTAACTAATTTCCTAGGTGGCGGTGGTGGTGGCGGCGGTGCTAATGCTATGCCCCTCGGTAATCGACGATGGTGATTGAATTCTGCTCCAGACGCTCACACCATCCTAACCTATTGATACCACTCCGATCTTGATAGGACTGTTGGCGTCATTTTCCCCCATAAAAAGCAAAACCGGCGTTATCTAGAGGGTTCGGCTGATTAGACATGGTAATATCGGCTTTCTTCAAGTTGTGCATCTCTTCACCGAGATCTGCACTTGTCATTCTTCACTTGATTTCATTAGGAAGTACGACGAAGTTCAGGTCATTAAGAAGCACACTGCTACTCGAGCTTAAAACCGGACACGGAATTCGGTGTATCTTACAGGGCCTCTTCTGAGTAGCTAATTAGCAGCCTTGCCTGTTAAGATGTGGAACATTGGCTGTGAAACTTGCTGACCCGTTTCTAGATTGAAACTGTAAGCTACATATCGACTTCAAAAGTCGTTCGTGTTCAGATAGATACAATCGTCTGAGTTGTACTCACTAGGAGGCAAGTCGGACAGGCAGACTAGGTAGCATTAAACTATTTTCTAAGATTGGTCGTGCAACAAGTGACGGTGGCCTCAATAGTAAACAAACTTCGTAATCATCATGGGCTGTTATCTAAAGTCAAGATGTTAAGCTTCGTAAGTATAGATGCATCTACATAATGCTATACTAATTTTACTACCTATGCTCTACTTTGCCGTGCTTGTCCTTGCTGACTACGGGCAGTCTACGGTGGATAAATTTTTATTGAACGGTCCCTCGTTAATAGACTCGCGCAATATACCCGACGCAGGTATTTACCCGGTTCTCGCAACTCACATTCCGCCCATACTATCTTGCTATTTTTGCGTCATCGATGTCTGTCGGTTGAACGTGATGGCTTGCTTGCTTGTGACCCTTCGGCTCATGCATACGGGGCTTGTTATGCCGTTGTCACGACGGCGGTAGGTAATATTCTGGGCCATGGGGAGGAACTATTTCTGTTGAACTCCCCCTAATTAATGTCCTGAAAAAGAACGCCACCGTTAGCACAATCGACCTGTTAGCGAGCATACGAGGTTTGTAACGCCGAGAGCTCATAGTTAATCGCCATCGTTCAACCCGCTCTGAAGATGAAGGCCACGGCAGCACTTGCGTTCTTTGTTGCGGCTGCTCAGGCAGCGCCTCATTGTAAGTACGGGGATGGAGTTTTCATCGGTTTTCTTTTTGGTTGTTTGATATGTATCATCGTCATATTCGTCCTAGATTCAAGGCGTCACATATGTTTTTTTGTTCCTTCTTATCGACGTAGGAGTCGTTGCTATATATCAGTATTATTCGTTAAACTAACAAGTCATCCAGACACATTCCCTAAGCTCGCTGGAACAGCAGACTGGTCATCGGTGCGCCAGGTCAGTATTCCGGGCTCGTTGTCCGTCTCTTTCGCAATGTACCTCCAAGGGGGAGTTGCTCTGTGGGAGATTTTACTGCTGTATTCCCCTAACCTAGGAAACTGTCGACATGTCTTTGTGTAAAAGTTTCTACTACTCACGTACTAACAGTTCACTGACATTAAATCCATGTATAGACGGCTAATTTCCAGAGCAATGGCCCCGTGACGGACGTCACGAGCGACGCCATCCGATGCTATCAGCGGGCGGCAGGCGGCGCGCCCGACATCACGAAGGTGAATGCCGGTGGCCAGATCACCTGGTCCGTGGCGCCGAATATCTACCATCCCGGCGCCCTGTCCGCGTACATGGCCAAGGTCCCCAGCGGCCAGACGGCGGCCACGTGGGATGGCAAGGGCGCTGTGTGGTTCAAGGTCTTCCAGGATATGCCGTCTACCAGTGGTGGGCAGTATACCTGGCCTTCTAATGGTGAGTGCTTTCTTCCCTGTGCTTTGTTTTCAAGTTAGTGATTCAACTCCAAACTTGGGGATGGATAGGAAGATAGAAAGGGGATGTACCTAGGTGGTTGAATGACTATGAGTATTTTACTGATACGTATCCTCGCTGTAGGAAAATCATCGGTCGCTTTTACTGTCCCCCAGTGCATTGCTGATGGCGACTACTTGTTCCGTATCGAACATGTTGCCCTCCACAGGTCAGTTTAGTTCAGTTCTTTTGAAAGCGTTTTTTTTTCTATCCGGCCGTGTGTTTCCGTCCCATTTGTATCAAGCCTTACTCATTTTCTTAACCTTGTGAAATGAGAAGGTATCTTCCTTTTTCTTTGTCTAGGCTTCAGGCTCTTCTCCTTGTCTATGTTCTATGTCCAATGCCCTGTTGAAGCTTTCGGTTGCGGCTTCACAGCCCTGCTCCATGACGTTGAACACAACCCGTCTACCCTTATCTATGTTTAGCTACCCTCATATGAGGCGTGCGAAATTGCTCGTAGAATTTCTTTACCCATAAATAACTAACGCGGTTGCTATATCCAGCGCGAGCTCGACCAACGGCGCGCAGTTTTACATCTCATGTGCTCAAATTACGGTCTCTGGCGGTTCCGGCTCTAAGACGCCGTCGAACCTTGTCTCCTTCCCTGGTGCTTATAAGAGTAGCGATCCCGGACTTCTCATCAATATTTACAACAATGGTGGCAAGACCTATCAGCCTGCCGGCCCGGCTGTTTTCACATGCTAAGGGGCGATGGTAAGTAGGAGGAAGGAAGACAGATAGTTAGTTGTAAGGATGAGGGATTTGTGTCATGTATTCACTTTGAGCGCATATAGCCATCTAGATTTAGACGGCCAAGTGTCCTAGTTGACGATGTTCCATTTTTGCATTTTTGATACCGTAGCAGTCAGTATAATGTTGCAGTCCTATTTCGTGACGCTTGGTGTATCGAGATCACACTCCGGGTCCGAGTTGGTGGGGGTCCTGCTAATGTGTTTTCTACGTAAACCGCTAAATCAAGTCCACTCACTCCTTTCGTACCAAACCTTCTCTAGGCTAGTTAGCCATCTAGATCCATACGCTATATCCTACGGCAGGCATAATCACCAACTCTTGATTTGGTGAATCAGTCACCTGGCCTAGAGACATGAAGGTCTCGCTATGCCGCCACGTGGTTCTAGATTCATCATGGGGTTATTTGAGAACTACTTATTTATTACACCGTCTAGTTCCGACGTATATCGCCGTATACAAATAAACACACCTAGACTTTTTTGTACCACAAAGAACTCACGACTTCGTAGCGCTTACATCTATCTATACTAAAAATTTAATCTCCACGAAACAACATTATGCCACATTCTTCTTTGTGTGAGAAAAAGGTGTGTGTGGTTTCAAGGGGGCAAAAGATTACAGATACAACTCTCGATCGGGGAATCGAACCCCGGCCACCTGCGGCTTGTTCTTTGACATTACTAGTATCCACCATCGTGAAAACCGAATCAATGATTGAATGACAAGCAGGTATCCTTACCACTAGACCAATCGAGATGCGGCTGATAGGATCGTTGGGGGTCTCGGTTTCATATCTCGAGTCAGGTTTGCAAGGTTCGGTGGTTGGTTGGAACTCCAATCCATCATGGATGAAGATTTCCGCCAGGAGTAAATCGTCTTCTGTGTACATAGTAGAATCCTTTTCGATAAACAGTCAAGGGTGTGTTTGTATAGGTATTCCATGTTGATCAGATTCCCACAAACTCTACTGTCGTACAATTAATTAGACGCTGGGAGACGCGGCAGTTCTTAGCAACGTCATTTAGCTTACGAAGATAAACTAGCTGCTGTTTTGGGAGCCACGTTCCGTAATTCTATGTTTTACGCCCCTAGTATGCTTGGATCGTGGCAAGTATAGCTGCAGTACCCCAGAGCCTAATGTTATTAGTGATTACTTATCTCAACAAAGCGTCCAAGACGACACAATCCCACATCTCCGAGACGCGCCATGTCCAGCCAAGCATCACGCATATTACAATTAGAAATCGAACGTATGGTACGTTGAAACAAGAGACATGAAAGTTTGTGGCGGCAGGTCATGGGGCGTTTATTTTTTGCCTGCCGTCTCCGTAGTGTGCCTCGCGCGATAGCTAAATTTCACTTGTACGCAAGGGAAAAATACATATGGCTCTCCGTGGGCTGAGCAGGAGTATGTACACTGGAGAGTGGAGCTTTAGGACTCCCTAGTCAAGGTACCAACACATAACATGAAGCTGAAGACAACAACAACAACAGGTCTGTCGGTCAAGCAAAGGGTTAGTGAGTACCAGTATATAGGTACATATGTGTATCTTGCGCGGAAGGAGTTTAGGGACCCTAGTGCCGTCAGAATGCAGGGTCACTTGGTGATTCAATGCGAGGCTGTACCGTCGTATTGATACCTGGGGTACACGATATAACGTGACGATTATTATTATTATCGGCTTCTACGGACGACGTAGGGCATACGTTCCGGACCGTCGATATTAGCTCACTCATGGGGAAGTTTCCCCATCGTCTTGGTTGTTTGACCTCCATGACTCAGCCTTGCCGGAGATTTGAATGCCATATAGGCAGTCGAAGGATCTAGACATGAATCGCCAGGACCGACATAATACATAATATGCCTTCATACGGCACCGCCGGAGGCCCCGGTTAAAGTTTTCCTCATACGACAAGATCACCAAACCAAACCCCGGGCACCATCTCGGGTTCGCGGGGTTTGTTTTGACTCCCGGTCGATTGCTGCTGGTACATCAAGCCTTGGACTTCTAAAGTACCCACACGTACAAGCGCTGTACCACGGAATGACCGCAGGAAACTTTGCCAAGTCAGCAGTCAGTCTGCCTTGGACACGATGAATATGACGGATGAGAGACATTGAGTAGAATGATTATGTGGGACATAGATATATGTTTGAGTCTGGGATCAAAGGACCCAAAACCTGTAATCTGTAGTCATCCATTCATGAGGCATGGTCGAATTACCTCAGCAATATGCAAGATTCTGGAAGAACCGGCCGCCTGTCAAATTCCTCCGTACCTGTAGAATTAAGCATTGTCTCAGCTGTGAACTATGTACAGCCTCATACTTTAAGCATTACCGCGTAATGACTCTAATACACAACTCTCATCCTACCTAACCTCACTACTGAGCGGGAACTACGTATAGTTATGCGTAAGTACTATATATAGGCAAATCGTGCTAGGCTTTGTTACTATACCATGTTTTGGCCCAAACCGCGGTTACTAGCGCTAAGCTCACGAACACAAGTGCTTACCAAAGTCATTGAAGATAACTGGTAATTCGGCAGATGTTTTTTTTTTTTTGGAGTATTACTAAGTTTGCTAACATGCCCGTCCGCTCTGAACCCAGTGCTAGCTATGGCGGGGGTATTCCTAGCAAACGCCTCAAAGTTTCCCTGATGACTATAAGACACGTAAAACGGTCAATACCCACGACAGCCTGTAGCCAGTCCCAAATGACACGTCAAAAAGGCGGCTTCCGATACCGCCATAGTGGTATAGTATTTACTATACGAAGGTAATCGAAGTAATGTCTTCGTATATAATTGATACATTTATGTAACTGGCAAATTATCAATATCGAAACGGAAGCAAGGGCGTCGTGTAACAGAGTTTTCAACATCAGCCAAGCATTTTCTCAGCTCTGCAGTTGGCTGCGTGGCTAAGCTGTGCTCTGGAGAAACCTTCCTGATTCTGCGAAATGCTGCATGCGTATACGCATGGGATTTTTGCCATTGTTGATTGCGTCCGTACCCAAATCTTTGGAGTAAATTGAGACTGTTCTGTGTGTTGATCGGCTGGTTTGTTGCTTTTGATTTACCACGTAGGTGCATCGTGCTCATATTACCCAGCCCGGTGGCTTGGATAACCAACGAAAAGTCTCCCGTCGTGCCGCGCTTCTCAGCAGCAAGCCACTTATTAGCACACATTCCAGCCAAGCGGTAAGGACCCATGGCAAACACGCGGCACCTGGAATTCCCATCAGGACTGATAACTGAGAACACGGGCTGGCTGGGCGGTATGCACGCCACCCCTGCTTCTACATAGTATATACTGCGTAGGGCTTCGATGGCTGGTTGGTCTATAGGCCTCGGCCAATTTGCCCGTCTAACAGCTGAAATTATACTGAGATTTGGTGGTGACACTCACCATGGACCAGCCATTACACAAACAGACAAATATGGCAGTTTGACAGCCATGGTAGTAGGTAGCATATTACAAAGAACAGGGCATTGTGAAACCTGCCTAAACAGTAGAGTAGACAGACACACCTACTATAACCCGCAACTCTATCGATTCTACTACATAGTGTGTAACGGGATCTAGCAGGTTAGTGACAAGCGACAGCACGCACCATCTGAGCCAATGGCTGTCAGATCCCTCCGGTTCCTACCTTAGACCGATCTCGTGCGCGACCCAAGAGACCGACAGACACCGCTAGTGTTGCTGTAGTGTACACCTCTCTGGTACCGCCAGTCTTTTGGCGTTACGGCAGGCCATCCGAAACTACACTAGGAACCATGAAATGCGTGCATTGACATGTTTCTAAGCTCTCTTCTTCCCAATGCTTATGCTCCGCTCTCTATCCCTCCATCCCTCTTCCCTGCCTCGACCTTTTCTCAGATAATCCGGCCCACCAGTCTAACGCATTGATGATCGAAAGTAGAACAACCCGCATATTTTTACAGAGATTGGGTACCTAGGTTGAAGGATACTACCTCATTCGAACAAAATCCATATGAGGTTAGATGTCATAATGACTTGTGTTGACGCGGGTCGGACGTGCCGAAGACGGCTACGGACCGAACAAAGAAGCCAAAAAATTGAGAATCAAAAATTGAAAATAGAACCGAGTGGCCAAGGCCCTGACCCTGATTCGAAGAGCTCTATTCCTTGTCGCGTTGAGAGGGGACTTGGATGGGATTGTGGCTGGATCGTGGGTCGCGTTGTGGACGACGAAGATCAAGCAACGCACTACTGCCGAACGGTCGACCGAGGCAGCAGCAGCGCTTCATTTCCCCTTAGTGCGAACCATTGACATGACTTGGGACATCTAAGACACTGTACAGCATGCTAGTAGGTAGTACATACGCATACATGACAACCCTCGCCTTACCGGGGAAATACTTCTCTGCACTCTGCATAGGAAGAAAGGAAGGAAAAAAAAAACCAAGAAACCCCCACCTCACTGCATATGGCATATGTGAGGGCATCGGGGAAGTTGCCCAATATCGTATCTCTTCCTCGAGATTCGACTTTCGGCTACACCAAATGGACACAGAGGAGGAGAAAAAAAAAACCTTAAAATAAAAACTCAATGAACATGGTGGACGCGGCTGATTTGAAACTTTGCCCTTTTGTTGACGTCAATGGCGGGAGCTGCGGTAGCTGAGGCCGTGTTTCTTTTCTTTTTCCTTCTTCGTGTTCTTCTTCCTGTCGAGTTTCAGAGTTCTGTCGTGAGAATACAGTATAGTTAGTATATGCTGTAGTCCGGTTAGGTATGTATGTATGTATGTATGTATGTAGGTAGGTATCTATCTGTATGTAGGTGACCAAGCGCCAACCCAGCCCAGCATAGCACTAGCATTTACCTACCTTACCTTACCCCTACCACCGTACACGTGTATAGCTGGGCGGGCGCTGTACATAGTATCCAGAGAGATGGCTGGGAGCTGGGACCAGTGTGTGATAGCAGTCAAAAAAGGGATGGTAGTGTTGTGTGCATTGATCGCCACTGCAGCTCCTTGGCAGCAGGGGTCCTTTGTGTGTGTATGTAGATCCAGACGAGTGGGTAATGGTAATAATGGCCCAGGGATCGCAGAGATATGGATAGGAATTACATTTGCCCAACCCATCCTCAGAGCACACTCACTCACTTTGACGCCCGCCCGCCCCGACTGGCGGACGAATTGAATGACAAGTTGACTGACTGCCTGACTGACTGACTGACTCCCTGCCTCTGGTGGAATTGAACGTCGTCGCCATCCATCCATCGTCGGCTTAGACGGAATGTAGGACTCTGACATACATACATACATACCTATTACCTTACCTATTTACTCCAAATGTCCCCCAAATCGAACCACATCTCTAATACCTACTGTATCTATATTGAGAAATGGGCGGTTCTTTTGTCCGTGAAGGGGTTAACCCCCGCGGCCGAATTGCTGCGAGCGACCATGCGCGCCGAGTTGGTGGAGAGGGTGGACTCAATCAGCTGAAGATGCCTGACCGTCATGCGTACTACGTAATCCGCCGGGTTTTCGTCCGTCCCACGAGAGCTTTTCTGGGCTCACCCGCTCGCCCTCTTTTGGCTTTCTCTCTCTCCAGTCTCCAGGGGACTAGGTAGGTACCCAACCTACCGCAGCAGACTTACACACTAGCCATGCCATGCTGCGCCTATGCTGCAAGGCCATTCGATCCCGCAACTAGCGAGTCTACTTAGACTATACGCCTATTAGCGAGAGCATGTCAGGTGCCATCCCTAATGTTAATCTGAATGGTGGAGCGACTCGCGTCGCCTTGCACGCATCGGCAGTAGGTACTTGATAAGACTCAGACACTGGATCACAAGTAAATAGATAGGATCACGGAATTACGTACATATGGATTCACGTACCTATGTATTTATTACCTCGGGCCATATTGTGTGCGTGCGTGCGTGTGTGTGTCGAAGTGCCGACGTCGAGCATGCTCAGGACATGACTCGAGGCCATCGTCCTAACATCGTTAAGGTTGGGACGTACGCATATGTAAAGTACAGATAGACGTATGTATGCCGGTGGGTCTGAAGATGCTGGATGCAATGCAAAGCCAACGACGAGCGAGCTTCTTTTGCTCTCTCTCTCTCTGGATTCGGCTCCCTAGCGAATGAGAATGCGTGTGCTTATAATCTCGGGACTCTTTTATATCGAGGGAAATAATGGCGTTCAGCGCCTTTGGCGAGGGCGGCCTGTTGACAGATCGGTGTGTATCATATGTGTATCATCGTATTGCATGATTCCGCCCAAGTATTTCATATATCCCAATACGGCTTGCAGCATCTGTAAAGTGAGATCGAGGAAGCAAGGGTCCTTTGGGTGACGGAAACGACGACGATATATTTCCCCCCAAACTAGGTAGAGATGCCAAAACTATAGTGTATGCGTTCTATTGATTGGACTAGTTTACGAGCTAGATAGACTAGACAGCGGGAAGCATATGTAGATGCTAATAGTCCAACAGCACACACGCACGACTTGTCTAGTAATTACCTATAACCATAACTTGGATGTGATGCTGATGCTGCGGCTAGATATCCTCGGTTGATATTGACACGAATGTTACACTGGACTTTTTGCACTTGCATACGTAAGTACCGCCGCGGCTCGAGTGGCATTTGTACGGCACACATACATACATGCTTGCTCGTTTAATTTACGTATACCTTATGACATGTCAGGCATCGACGGGAGGTAACTCTTACGATCCTACCGTTTCTTACGCCTCTCTACTCGTGGTTATGATATGGCGGATTCGAACATGTTCAGTAAACGGCCCTCGGCTTCCGTCATCACGCTGGTAAGATTATAGATTTAGGCATGGTCCCGAGCGTTGGTCCCGGCCGGGTTGCGGTTTTCGGGCGACTCCTTGGCTCTCTGCTGCTGCTGCTGCTGCTGCTGCTGCTGCTGTGATGCTAGGTGACCAGCATGTGACCATTCGACAGCCAGCCATGTAAGCCTGTCGTGGCGGCATGTGTGTCTATTGAGAGGAGAACCTTGTTCAACCCAGGGAAAATAGCAACCGAGCAATCATATCCCGTTCCCACCAGTCTCGCTCATGGTCATTCCATGTTGATAGGACGTCGCATATCGTGATATATTGGGTATGTATGCTGACGAAGCCGACGCAGCTCATCACAACGGCAGCGACCTACAGTACGGTAATGGGACTTATTTTATCCCTATGTCCCACGAAGCGAGCGCCTCTTTGCCACGATCACCTGCTTTCGCGAGAGATGCGGAATGGCATAAGGGGAAGGGGGAGTGGAAGGGGGAGGAGAAAGGGGAAATAGAAAGAACAGAAAGAAGAAAAATTCAAGCACGCCAGAGACATATGCGTAGAGAGGGAGAGAGGGAGAGGCGAAGAGACACCTGTAGAGTCCCGATGTCAACTGTCGTATTCGTCATTTGTCTCCCGCAGGTGATATATGGCGGTGTGCGAGATGGTGGGGAGTGCTGTCGAAACCAAATGGAGCGGGTGAGCGGAACGGCATGGTGGTGGTAGTGGTGGTGGTGGTGGCGTGGTGGTGGAGGAGGAAGGAGAGGAAGAGATGGATGGCGAGGCAGGTATTGGCCGTTACATCACATTGGCAGCGATGCGGTGATGTTTTGGCGTGGCGGTCAATCACAATTAGTTAAAAGAAATAATACATAATCATAATAAAAGACAAATAAAAATTAAAAGAAGACGCAGAATAATCGTAAAAAAGTAATGATGTGGCGGACTGTGAGAATCACATGGCATAGTGAGCGCTCGCAATTTTATCTAGTAGCGGTAACGGTTCGTTAAGTATACCTATATGTGTGTAAGTATGTTGTTGTCGTTGAAAATGTCGTGATCACGATCGTAACGAAGTCGAAGAAGCTACTTACTATGTATATGCTGCATGTATGTATAAGTAGTCAGTCGATAATACACACTACGTATACGGACGGTAATGGTTCGTTCGTTATTATTAGCTCGTAGCTCGAACCGGCAAAGATTCAGACTACTTGGTGCTTCGCCTCGCCTCAGCATCAGACTCACGCTTGTTTAGTGCCTCCCAGACGTTCGGGACGAAGGCGAGATCTGGGTATCTCTCACCTTACCTACCTAGACTACTTACTTACCTATTATACAGCATACACACCCTACACACCCTACAACACACGCTACCTACACTAGATAGACGCGTACCGTACTATTGTATCGTGCTGCCGACGCCATTCCAGGGCCCTGACAAGATCGCGTTTACCAATGTCCATTAGCGGGAAATCATTCCGGGGTACCTAGGAGGTATGTATGTCAGTATATAGTATGTACTACCTAAGAGCTAGGTTATGTATACCTACCTACCTATATTTGTATGTAAGTAAGTATGTATGTAAGTAAGTCTGGGCTAGGCTGTATGTATGTATGTACTTACATAGCTGTGGTGTCGCATACCTACACTCCTACACTCTCTCACTACCTTACCCAGGCTAGAACAGCACAGACCCTGCCACCTGGCTGTGATTGATTTGGGTTGTGTCTTGGGGCTTGCTTGGGTCTTGGGTTCTTGGGCAGCTTACACAACAACAGTGCAGTACTGTGCCGGGCAGAATGCCGAGTTTGTCTGGGCCAAGATCACGAGGCAAAGCTGCTGCACCGCTCTGCACCGACCGATTGATCACTCATTTCCGAGCCCTGCCGATATCCTGTCATTATGTTGCTGATTTTAGCTATCTTCCATGCGTCTTAGTCATCGTTGGGGCAGCTGAACTGACCTGATGACGATGATCGAAGGCGACATTTTAGAAAAAAAAAATATGGTAAGAGAATAAAAAACGAGAAAATGAAAAGTGATCACGGGGTTTCGGCTCGCGTCTTCCGATCGCCTCACCTCTTCGTTCCGTTGCTTCTCGGTTTACTCGTTTCCCTTGCCTCGCCTGAATTCCGTCATCACAGTGATTCCCAATTCCTACCACACCTTGGAGACCCTTACCAGATGAGGGCGAGGAGAGAGAAGAGTATCGACTGACTGAGCTGAAATTCCTTTACCCCTTTCCTCGGTCTTGCTCGGATCCACGCCGGTACGTACCCACTTGCGCCTATAACTCTTCCCACATTCTGCCCACATACTTAGTAGGTACCGTATGTACATGCATCCATACTATCAAGGGGGGTATTAATTAGCCAATAATCAAAGACCAGCGCCCCGGGAACCTGGCCAGCACCCGCCTCCAACAATTACCTAAGGTAGATAGTGTGAAGCGCGGTAAGGCCATACAATACTCTCTAGCGCTAACCCGGGTGGGGAGTTATGAGATCCTGATCTCGCTCTCTTTCTACATACATCTTAGGCGCCTCTCTAATATAGGTAATATGTATTGTACATAGGTAGTATTATACGGATACGCGACTCTACCTACATGCAGGCTTCTACTCCAAGGTCATGGTACACTACACTCCCTATACATGCGCATATATGTACATACATACATATAGACATGCATAGGTTTAGCTGTGGAGTAACTTGTGAATGGCATGTTGGTAGGTAGGTATTCCTCTCATCAGCTTTGAGATGTCTACTTACATACCTACCTCCTACCTACTTACCTACCCTACACAGATGTAATGTCCTCCCGGCTGTCCTGTCCCAGTCTCCACAATCATATACGCATACGCATACATACCTCACGCCGGCGGGTTACCGCATTGGTTTTTCACACAAATTTCACATGGTAGGTAGGCTTCGGGTTCCCCCTCTTCCCTCTTCCCGGAAGAAGCCATATAGCAAGGTCACTATCAAGTGTGTAACGAAGGCGGCCAGACTAGCCTTTCTCATGCCTATGACATGCACACAGTACCTACAGTAGGCTGGTAGTTTAACCTAAAATATGCTTTACGCTACTGTATCTACCTATATACTTGTACGCAAGACCAAATAGCAATATAAGGCTCATAGGGCTTACTTTGATGTGTTCGAAAGCCTCTGGCTTGTTTTATTTTATGTCGATACAATCATGTATTTGTTTCCCTTACCATATCTACCTGTCTATCTATCTATATCACCAACCCAGGCAAATTGTACGCAGAGATAACAGTCCTAATCGTGGACAATCTCAATCTCCTTGGTACGCAACGCTACTTGTAGCTACATTGTCTCTCTTTTAAGGTGATAAGAGAGGTTCGTGAGCCGATACCTGACTAATACTGTACCCAGGTAATATCTGACCCCGGCGCCCAGCAGCAGGGGTCCTCCTCAGACACCAAAAGCAGAACCATATACATACATGTATGTATCTACGGTATATGTACAACAGGTAGGGATACAGTATGTACAGTTGGTACACTGTACAGAAGCATACCTAAAGCATACCCTCCATGACACACCGTCTTTCATAAGCCGTGTCAATGGGCATAGGCCGCCACACGTCATGTATGGCATCGCTTGGCTGGCTGCCACGCGACCGATCACCTGTTGGCTCCGTGGCTAAAGCTCACCACAAATACCAATACCAATAACCAATGCCAATAATCGCCCCAGATCTCGTCGGTTGGATGATTCGACTGTCCATGTCCATTTCTCACCAGCATCACGATTCCAACAACTCACGCCGATTCCCTTCCCTCCCCTGGCTTGGCCCATCGGCGACTGCCTCCTTATTTATTATAAGCGGCCATCCACGGCGAAGAGCGCAACGAGACGAGGATAAGTGAGGTGACGCAACGGAGCGTCATGCATATTTATCATATCTCCACAAATCGTCCAATATCTAATTGATCCAACATTACCAGACTCCAGCCCATCAATCCTTTGAGGGAAAAAAATGGATCCAATAGAAGAAGACATTGTTTCGTCGCCAGTTTTGGAGGATCACGGTACCTACCTACTTCGATCACTCGAAATGGTCTCCGTACATGGATAGCGGTAAGAGTTGGGCAAGGTAGGTTAGGTCTGAAGCTCGCTGGATCGAGATTTCGCGAATGGCATCCAATTCCGTAACGCGACTCCAATTCCCAAAACTCGTCCCAAGGCTCGACATACCGAGTCTGAAACGGGTATTGTCGTTACTCGGTCTAAAACGCGCTAGACATATCGCAAATAGCAGAAGATATACCTGGCTCTGCCTAGTCTGCCTCCTCCTCCCCTTGATAGCTAAAGGACTTGGCTTGCATGGCGTAGGTATTTCGAGTTGGTCGTGCAACCGAGCACCACAACCGCACGGCAGCACACAGCCAATGTAGAGCGCAACAGCTGGGCCACATTATTCGTATGCACTGACATTATTACGTACGATATTTGACAGGGGCTATCTGCATAGCGAGTCATTCACCAATCTCCCGGCAACCCTGACCGGCAAGCCAATCAATGAACGTGCCAACAAAAGCTACCTATGTCGAGTGATGCGTACGGTACCGATACCATCTGCGCGAAGGTAAATACATGAATTTACAATTGACAATCTGTACATGTGCGAACTGGGGAATTCCAGGATCCTGATGTCAGCCCAGGAGGGGCGACCTCGGAATCGAGAGGATGCAGCAGGATGGATACATGTCATCAATATTCTTCACGCCTCTAGACAGACGGAACGTGTTTTAGGCTCTGTGAACCAAGTTGCCGGTATTCCTAACACTTTGCAATTAAGGGTTGTTTCTTGCCTTCCCCAGATATATACTAGTCACACTTCGTTAGGTGCTGGTGTTGTGCGACCTTGGCGTGATTAGAGCTGGCAGCAAGTCAGGGGGGGTAGCTCATAAGGACCAGCTACCTAGAGATTTCAATCCACCAGTTAACGAATGGCACCGTCTCTCTCTCCCCCCTACAATGTACACGGTGGATCTATTCTCGAAAGCTACACATCCATACATAGACACCATGCTATCATACCGAGTACAGTGATACTTTGCGACCTTTGCAACCGTGGTCTAGCTCCGGCTCCAACCCACCCCCACCAATACGCTCTACAGTACCACAAACCCCCTCTCTCCGTGGTGTGTATTGCCTAAGGGACATGGGGCTCATCGGCGAGCTTCTTTGCCCTCGTGGGTGTCAAGCTTTGTCTTCACCATATGCCTTGTTAGTCTAGCCCATCTTATTCCGTATGTGTACCTACTGCTGTATATATGGGTCTGTCTGTTGGTCATTTTCCTCCCATGGATATCTCCGCGCCGTACCCTACATACATAGTACAGCAAGATCTGATATTCTTACTGTTCAGTAGTGGATCGTGAAGCGTTTCTCTCCTCAGCCAGCTCACAGTTACAGCTCGCCGATGCCGCGGCAAACCAGTTGGAATTCGGCCCGTTGCCACAATGCATCTCCAGGCGCCTCCAGGCGGTATGACATGTTTGAATAAGTATCTTCGGCATGAGCGCTGCGAGCTGGAATTGCAAAACGATTTTCCCCGTTAGTGCATAGCTTTGAAACGGAGACAGGCTTCTACATATTCTGTACCTCATTCATCCATTACCACTAATATGATCGACGACACCAATACAGAAAGACATAAGGCTTCTAAGAAATGGAAACTAAAAACAGATATCTCTCTGGCAATTGCCCCTGCTGGTATACACTACTTCTTAGAAAATCCTACTACCTAGTACAAAGTATGTATATAGCTAGGGGTACGGGTTATAACAGAAGTTATCGTGACCATACTTATGGTAGGTATGTATGCGTAGGTATGTCAATTTAACCATGTGAGGAGCGGAGACTTATTTTTTTAAGTTAGAAAAAAAAGAGAAACCATGTGCAAAGGAGAATCAGACAGGAGTACTTTGTACATGGTGTGTGTGTGGGGGGGGCATCAGTCCCATCCATCGGAAAAATGCTAACGTAAACAGGTAAAGGTTGACCTAGGTACCTAGTAATGACTTAAATTTGAACAATAAAGGCTTATCAACACAAAGGCAAAAACACACAGCAATTTGTTGACTTGGAGAGAGACAATCTTTGATAAGTTGGTGATTGCGAGTATAGACATCTTAGCCCGAGGTTTTGTCTCGAGAATTTACGAGTTTGCAGACATACAAAAAAGGTCGCTTGGCAAGTAGTCTGCCCTGATGCTTGAGCTTGAGGGTTGCTGGGCACCTGTATTGTACTGTGGCACGTTCTTGCTACATGGAGGTACCTAGTGACTTCCACATTCGCATTCACTAGTGTAGGTACCTAAAGCTTGTACCGTCCCCAGTACTACCAATGTACATTTGTACTTGAAAGCCATTAAAGTACCTAGAAGGTACAACTTACCTGAGGAACCAGTACACACACCGCTGTGCCCACCTGTGTATTCTGATAAATCTTTTTTTTGTATGCCTTTCCATCCACATCTTTCCTCCCCTTTTCAAATCACTCCCCAGGTCTGGCGTCTACAAGCAGTCAATTGAACCAGCTTCACCAACCGATTGATTGAGCCTATGGCATTTTTACAATTGATCATACTCAGTTGACATTTCTATACGCTTGTTGTTTGCGCCCCTTTGGTGCGTTTTCACCTGCATAAAAAATCGACGCGTTCCTCCGCCTACGGACTTGCGCTAGCCACCTCGCTAAACCTCACTTAGCCCAGACTAACTATTTTGAAGGCGCCAGTGGTGCACAGCGCGCATCTTCACATTGTGTTCCAGGACTTGCGAGTTAGACCTACGGCACTAGACAACGACTGCGTCGCCAAAGCTAAACGCACCAGCCATACCTACTAAACTCTCTTTCCACTGGAAGGATACCTCACCACGGCAACAGAGGACAGGACAGGACATAGGACAGTACCTACTGGACAGGACCGGACCGGAACTTAGGCCACGCCAGAGCAACGACTATTTCCTTATCAAATTCCTGAACTCAATTAGAGAGAGCCTACGCCGAGGTTTCTTCTATCTAATCCAACAACCAGCATCCACATCACACAGCGCGCAGCACGTAGAGCCGTTGCGACGCTGCTCAGAACTCCGCGTAGTTCGTTCTTGTCTGTGTGTCGGGACGGGTGCCAAGACATCCTTGTCCTAGCTACCTCCCAAAAAACGAGTCGCGCACATTACCTACTGCACGTCACCATCACTGGCTTCGTGAGCTGTGGCCATCGCGCAACTCGCCATCATTGACGACGAGGCAAATAAGAGTCAGTCTAGCTCTGCTTGAAGGCTAGTGGCGTTACGCTCCAGTACAATTGGGTCGCCTTGGTCCTCCCGAGAACCAGTCTACTCCCTACACTAGTCATATCCTGGCCAGACTCATTCCTCTAGCCTACACCTTTTGCCTCCCTGTCGTTAATCAATCCCCCTACCCCTGACAGCACCCAGGTAAAGCCACTAGCCTTCTCGGCCTAGTCAGCTTTGGGCATCGCTTTACATTTCCCAAAAAAAAAAAATTGCACCCCCATCGACGCCATTTTAGACTGCCAAAATCTCCACCTCCTACTACTACTAGTCGAGTACCTACCTACCTATCTGTTCTCGAATCTACGCTATTGAGTTCATAGGGTGGTCGGGACCAGTACTGTACAGCTAGGTTGATCGCGTCACCAGACAAGTGCTTTTGTACCATTGTGTGTCCTGACGCCGGAAACCGTCCTTCTTGACGCGTAACTCTACTAGCCCTTTGACTTCGCCTGAGTGCAAACCTGGTTGCTCGAGGTTCTCACTGTTGAGATTGTGGTCTTAACCCAGCCGCTGTTAAAGTCGAGGACATTTGTATCTTTGTGTGGTGGTGTATATACAGAGATACTCCCCCTCTGCCGGTCATCACAAGAGTCAGGATCACCGTGAGGGGGGTGCCGGTTTTTTGAAAAGCTACCAAGGATCTCCCATCCTTGCTCACTTTCTTTTAAATCGACTCTGGAGCACTCTGGGGCCACTTTCCTTCTAACATCTTCAGCAACAACCTCTTGGTGGCTGTCAAGCTGGGACTACTGTGTGGACCGGATACGACACTACTTTGCTAGTATCGTCTTGACCAACTTGGACCCGTAATACGATCTGCAACAATCATCCTCCGTCAGAGAACAGACTACTTACCACGGAACTAAATACACAACCCAGCCGCAGCCTCGAGTTGTTGGTACAGCTCTATCCTTCTCTCTTTTGGGTTGCACTACCATCTCGATCAAATACGCCGGCCTGCATCTCTTAGACCTGGCTCGAGTACTAAAAACTTGGGCCATTTACTTTCTCATCCACTCTTGGTTGTCGTAGCATGTTCGTAGTGCCAACGCAACCAACACAGCATCACGCATTGGCTAGCAATTGTGTATCGCTACCCCGTGCACCCAAGCAGCAACTGAGAAGTTCGAGTCCAGGAGCGAAACTTGGCAAGCTCCTGAACACCTCCGACAGCCCTATGGAACGAAACGTCCACGATTATTCGCAGTCAGGTTTGCCTTCGCCCTATCCAAGCGTATCCGGCGACAATCAGTCTGAAGCCTCCTCTGCAGATCATCCGTCTGCTGCCCAGTACCCGAGCAACCAAGAGGCGCGTCCTGCCAGTTACTCGGCCTCCGCAACACCCAATTCGGAGTACGGTGCCTACCCGCAATCCGCGAGGTCTACAAGTTCTTTCCCAGAACATAGTCTGCGCCAGTACCATCCAGCAAGCAACCATAACGGCAGCAGCGGAGGTATGGCGCAACAACCAACAACAAGTCCGTCCATGCCTTTGCAAGATGGACGTAACCATCAACCCCAGCAGGTCAAGTCTGACAGCGATGTACCCATAGATCCGACCATCGCGGCACCCAGCCCCACGTACCCTCACAACCAATACGCTCAATACGCACCGCCGCAAGAAATGGCGCACAGCTACCCACAAGGCGCCGCCGCCGCCGGAATGTACAGCCAGCCTCGCCCCGACTGGGCCAACTACGGCCACCCAGCAGGACAGATGCCACATCATGCTGTACCTTATTCGCACCAACCCGCCTCGGCTCCGCCAGGGCGGCCAGCTCAGGTAGGTAAATTATGCACTATAGGAGTATCTTTCGAATAATGCTTTGTTTTCATTGGAGTACCGAATACAACCTTGTTGTGTTGTTAATTCCTATCGTTGTTTGAGTTGATCTGCAATCGGGCGTAGTGTTTTCTTTAATACACGCATGAGATGGCTGATAATATTGACAGTATGGTGTGCAACAGGTTTATTCCTTTGTGCCGATCCCCGGAGCACAGCAACACAAGCGACCACGCAGACGCTACGAAGAAATTGAGCGGATGTATAAGTGTGGCTGGAACGGTTGTGAAAAGGCCTATGGAACACTAAACCATCTCAATGCTCACGTCACGATGCAGAGTCATGGCCAAAAACGGACACCCGAAGGTAAGGAGACACAAATAAATGCAGTTTCCAACTTTATTGTTATTTTTATTTCTTGGATAAGGATTGGCTAAACAAGGGATTCCATGGTGCTACGTGTATGAAATATACGCTAGCAGCTTCCAAGACGTCCCCGACGCTTAAAAATTAAGCTACACACCATCCCCATATTCTTCGAGGAGCTCCCAACCATCGGTACCAACGGGGACAAGAGTGGGCCCATTAACTAACTTGTTGTATAGAATTCAAAGAAATCCGTAAAGAATGGAAGGCCCGTAAAAAGGAGGAGGAACAACAACGCAAGGCCGCGGAAGAACAAGACCGTCAACGCCATGCAGCGGCCGCCGCTCAGGCTCAAAATGGAGGTGCTGATCCCCAAGGAACCGAAGCCGGACAGCCTGCATCGTCCTACGCAAGCAGACAATTGCCTCCTATTGCCTACGGACCCCAATATCCACCCTCATCAGGAACTGTGCCACAGCAACCGATCACTCAGTACAGCAATGGTGGCCATATGTATGCGGAGAACTATCAGGCCTCACCACCGTATGGCGGCCAGGGCCCGCAGATGTACAACCGAGAATAGGTATTTAAGCCACTACTATTCAATATGCACACGCTAGCTAACCGGTTCGAAATTATAGGCTTCTCCTAGGCCATTTTCACGCTCCATATCGGGGATCGAATGACGAGCTCCTTGTATGATATTCCTTAGATTTACATGGCGCCTTTTTAGACCGGCGCCTTAATTAGTTGTGTGCGGCAATACCTCATTCAGACGACATCCCAGACGTACTACCTATGTGGGATGAGATGATTGATCGTTCTGACTCGACAGGGGGAAAACAGGCGAACTGAGAGAATCACGATACGTTTAACTACTTTGCGCTACCGCCAGCTCATGGTATGGGAAGGAAGGTCTGGAGAAAAGATATTGGAATACGGCCAACCGCGATGCAATGACGCGAATGCCACAAGCGACATGTCGACTTGGCTCTACATATCTGAGGGGGGAGAACCTGAGTCCTACTGTAGCAAAGCACTCAGAGATAGTTATATGAATTAAGTCCCCAAACGTTTGTTCCGTTAAACGAGATTAATTACACGAGGCGATGCGACTTGTGTTTTGTCTAGATATAGTGTGGTTGTCGCATTTTTCTTGTGATGTCGTTTGTTACTAAAGCCAAGCGGCAGTAAAGACGAGACTAATTCCCGAAAACCTGGTTCCAGGAACCGGACGGTGGTTTGCGCCATGCATGGCCGACTTCTGCACCTAAAAAACCACTAGCAGGTATGATGTAGGCTACATGTACGTATAGGCAGGTTGGGGGCAGCAAGGAAGGGCCTAAGCGAGAAACCGAACGGCAAGACTAAAAATTTTAGGCCGGGACTTCGGTTCTGTGCTACGGTAGCCACGAGGCGGCGGCGGCAGTTCGTTCGTATCCTATTTCCTGGGAATGTGGGATCGATCGAGCAAGGGGGATAGACGGCTAGGGTGGGAATGATCTAACCTAGGGGACTAAGGTACAGCGTAGGAGGGTAGAGGGAGGTACATAGGGGAGGTGATGATGGGTGGTGTGCCCCCTTGTTCTTTTCTTGTTCCCTCTTAGTGTGGTTACACAGCATTAGACGGACTCCAGGACCCTGGGATGGAGAGAAAAGGGGAGCTACAGTGCATAAGGTTGATCTGATCTGATCCATGATGTCGGTCGCGCTGGGCTGGTTCTTGTAGAATAGGCAGTGCGAGGTGGTCCGAGAGTGCTTGCAGATCAGAGAAATATGAATTGATGAAAGAGAGTGTATACAATATATTGGTAGCCATGGATACGCGGTTTAGGCGGGAACGATTAACCCAGCGAACGCCTAAATAGACAAGGTATCTATCTATCTCCTCTTTTTTTAAGGCATACTAACCGATTGTTTGCTTGTTAGTTGTCCTAGTTGTAAACAACTCTGGTGTTCGCTCCTTCGACGGTTCGGACCGCAGTACGATCCCACCCCCTCCCTACCCAGCCGGTGCGACGCCGGACGGGACGGATTGAACCCCCTTCATTCGAGCCGCGTGGTACGGGAGGATACATGGCCGTTTTCATTCAAGACGTGCCCCTAATAGGTAGGTCTGCGCCGGTCTTATACACTACCAAGTAGCCCATATACCTACGCACGCGACACTTATCCTCCTCCCTATTACTGTTAGCTTCGCCCCTCCTTTTTTTTGCCCCGGACTCTGGACCGGGGCGGTGCCGGACACTCTTGTCGTCTGAACTAGGGCCGGCCCCGGTGGCAGACTACGATCGTCCCAGTCCCGAAGATACGAGACAAGGCAACCCACAAAACGCTAGCTTAGCAGTGCCTCGTCGGAACTTGACAAGACAAGCGCCCCGTTATTAGTCGGGCTTTTCCGACATATAGTTTTCTTTCATTCCGAGTATATTTTGGCTTGATGCCACAGTAACCTTGAGAGGGCTAGCCAAAACTCTATTGGTTGCTACAGTAAACGAAGCGAAAATCAGGTGACGCCAGCAGGTAGCGGTTCCTATGCAGGTCCGACGCGCCGACTTTGTCCTAGGAGAGTTTGCGCGCCTGACAGAGGGAAAACGTAGGTAAGTATCCACAGAATAAAAAAGAACCTTGAAGGGAAGGGAGGAAGGTATATAATTAATTAATTGATTTTGGGCAATTCCCTCATGCGTACATGTGATCGGCCAGGCCACGGACGGTACGTGCGCCCTTACTCAGATGCACCCGTTTTTTCGCCAGGGTAGAAGTGCCGAAAGATTTGTGTCGCAGAAACGGTGTCGGGAGCGTACATGGCTTTCCTTGCATTTCGCAAAAGATTAAAAATTCTCCGATATGCGTGAGACCGTGTCGTTTGCCTGAAGCTTATTTCGGTTCCTCTCTCTGTCTCTTTTAATTTATTGTTTCTCTCTCTCTCAAGGATATTGATCTTTCTTGGTTACCCGGTAACCGTCCTGGTTTTGCTTTGCTCGTACGTAGAGTAAGACAGGTACTTGGTGCTTGCATGCATGCATACAAGGCCAAAAGTATATACTTAGGCTGTACCTCTGCCCCCTTAGTGCCTATACTTCGTCTATACGAAGGAGATACACGGCAGGACATGGGGGACAAGGGCAGTCTAAGTCTTTTTCTGGGTTTGGGCATGCCCGATCTATTTTAGCGAGGTTGCAAGGCATTTGGGCAATGCGTCTCGCCTTGCCTTGCTGGCAGCGGCAGCGGCAGCGGCAGCAGTAGCAGCAGCAGCAGCGCGGGCGGTATAGGTAGATCTAGCTATTCCCTGGGCATAGCGCGCGCCCGGGCTGGCCCTCAAGCTCCTTGGCACGTCCAGCCGAAGCAGCCAGATCCTCGCAAAGTGGGAGATCCGGGGTAGAATATGGGACTTTGTCGGGTCGGTCGAGGGACGAAGGGGACGAAGGGGGACAAGGGGGTGGTTCGTTGCGTGGGAGGACGAAGGCTCCTTTTTGGTGGTGATGGATGGATGGCGTGCGGTTTTTGGTGGTGTGGCAGACAGGCCATAGACTAGACAAGGGGTATTAGCGCGCCGACAAGCAGTCCGGGCCACGCTACGGCAACACTAGACAAGGTCTTTAAGCCAAGCCCCCGATCTCGTTACCTACATACTCTTTTTGACGCCGCCCGCGTGCTGCTGCTGCCACTACTGCTGCTACTGTGTGTAAGGCGAGGCGAGCTACCTACCTATGTATGTCTGTATGTATGTATGTAAGTGAGTGCTGCAGAATGCACATATGCATATATGCAGATGCAACCTGCAGCATCCCGAAGGATGTGAGGGATGAGAAGAAGAAGCTAAAGCCAAAGAGAGAAAAAAAAAACGGCCCCCTTAGAGGTATGTATGTACGCAAGGTATGTTCTACAGTAGCACAGCACGCCGGCACTGCGGTGCGGGAAGAATCCATGACCACGCCAACACCCGCTCTCTCGGTGCTGGGCTAAGCTTCTTATTTGCGAGCCATGCGTGCTTTGCGTGCCCATGCCTCACTACTGTTGGCGTGATGTACACATACATCTCGTGTCTTCCAGCCGCTACATCGACTAGTCGAAAAAAAAAACACACCCAAAACCCGGTTCAACCCATTCCCACCCCTCCATCCCTTCTTTAGTGTAGTTTCATCCGGGGTGCATCATGTATGTAAGTATGTCTTACACTAAGGATGCCGTAGCTTATTTATGATCATTATTTTTATTTTCTATTATTTTATCTATTTATTTATTATTATTATTTTTAGTCTTCGATCTGCACTAACCCATATATAAGAGCAATAGCATGCCTAGCTCTATGCAGCCCTAGGATGCACCGGTGCCATTCACCATGCCACGAGGCACGGCCCAGGAAAAGACTAGATTAGGTTGGATTGACTGTTTCTGTTTTTACCAACATGAAGAGAATTAATTAGGTACTTAGCTATTGTACCCGGTACTTCAGTCGTTGAATACTCCTTCGATCTTAGCGTCGATTCACGTTTTGCTGCGCATTTGCTGTGCAACGTTGAGTCAATTTAGTATAAGGGGTGTCATCATTTGGCAGATTTTTTCAGCTCTCATATTTTTTTTACATCTCCCTTTGTGCGTATGTACGGGTGCGCGTACAACCAAAGCACCCTGGTAGCAACGTCAATTCTATCCAATTGGATTTCATACATGTCGAGGATAACGATGTTAAGCGAAGAAATCATCAACTAGTCGTAATACAAGCGAGATAACGACGGAGGGATGAGTTCATTTTTTCTTTCTTTCTTTACCCCATTCCAGATATGTCGTACGTGTGTAGTCAGTCGCGCAGTCACGACGTCGGAGGTAGGTGGTCGTTGGCGAATATGTTCCGTCATCCAACGGCTGCGGGGGAACAGGGTAGCCCCCGGCAACTTTCGAGGTTCAAATAAGGATCAAGGAACCCGAATGCAGGTGCAACGGTTTCCGCCAATGCCCGGTCCTGTCGGATGCATCTCTGTCTTTCCCGCGGGTCACTCTACATTACTCGCTTACCTTTCAGTCTCTATATATGGGCAGATGGAGGACAAGGAACAAGGGGAAAGCCGGTTCAGCCAGATTCGACCGTGATACAGTACTCTTGGCTTGATTCAACTTGGGATTGAGCTCAGATGCTCTTAGATACTTACTTATCTAGTAGACTCATCAATGCTGTACGTATACTAACTATAAAACAACGAACCGGGAAATGAGCACCATACCTATATTGTATTAGCATTTTCAATTGAGTTCCTATTTCACTTCAGTACCTTAGCTATCACAGGCTTAGCTAGACCTTATTTCTTAACATTTGTCCATGGTGTCTCCAACAACATCAACAACGCTACCTTGCTGCAGAATCAATCTAAGGCAAATTCTCAGCCTTCCACATTCCTTAATCCCTAGATGTAATTATTGTTACTTTCTCTAGAGCTATTCGGATAACCTCCTTTTTGGCATTCAGGCTGAGTCCTCAACAACTATTGCAATTGCTCCACTTTAAGTTAGCATATGCTCACGACACACGTGCTAGATATTTCGCCCTCGACTTCGTAGCTGAGACACATGGCGGGCACTTGGGCATGAACAAAAGAAAGCAGTAGAGTAGCTAAAGTCGCGATGTCTAATTCAGCGCCAGAATCGTTAACTAAGACGGTAGGTAGTTAGGTAGGTTGGTAGTGGACCGTGCTGCGCTTATCGATGTCTGGGATGGGCTGCATCAGCGGGTAATAGTGGGAATAGTGGGGTGGAAATGGTGAAAGTTGACTTCCATCTACCCACTATTCAGAATCGACACTTCGCGGATCAGCACTCCTCCTATCGCCCCTGTATTCATTCCTTTTTCATCTTCTCTTCTCAATAAGTAGACTATCACAACCTGTGGGCTACCATTAGGCTCCTTCCCTTCTCTTCCCTCATGCTCGCCATATCAGTTGGTTAGATCTATTGCTTCAATTGGTTCTTTTCGCTCTAGGTGTGAAGAAACAGGCCCGCTCCTCCCCGCCCCTCTCCCCTCTCCCAACACTCACGGATTTTTCACCCGATGGAAGATTTCAATCCTAGCTCGAAACTTGCATTTTTGAGCGGTGGAGATGCCTTCATTTTAGACGAGCTGCCGGCTAGCTTCACCATTGGCTGCGACGCGACATCCTTCAGTAGCACTCAGCCTTTCACAGGGTTTCGAGATATTCCCCCGGGAGTTCATCTAATATGGGTCGCACCCTCGGAATCAACATCTTCAAGGAGTGGCTATTGGATATGTACTCCCGAACGGGAAGATACGCAGCCAGGGAGTATCTACGTAAAGCAATGGGACAAATTCAATGAAGTCTTGCGTGATCGTGATCCCAATAATCAAGCAGCCGAACAATCTCGAACAGAGAACCTGGAGCAAAAATTTGCCCAACTCTCTCCCTACCATCTCCGTGCAGCCAGCACAGAATCTTCACATAAACTTGCCATCTCCCAAGGAGACGAGACTCCGCCAGATCTGCTCGGTGATCAAAATATTTGGTATCAACTCACATTCGCAATACATCCAGATCTACTGAACAGGATTACGGGTCAAGAACAAAATATATGGCACGTGACAACATCAGACAGTGTAGTCGGGGAAGCAACCTTGGCTGAAGAGGCTCGACTGTATGCTTCGGAACCATCTCATTTGCGGTTTACGTTTCCCATGGATGCGCGTCTGATTAATCCCGAGGCTAGGGGAGCGGAAAGGACGCGCCAGGCGCTAGACCCAACCGGTTGGATAATCGACAAACTTGAGAGCCCCAATAGTGACCACAAGCCGGAGGATTTGACCGGGGAATTTCAATTCGCCTTTCTTGTTGGAATGCATCTTGGGAACTTTTCTTGCCTGGAGCAGTGGTTCTTTTTGGCTACCCAGCTCGTCTTTCGATCTTACGGTTTAGTAATCGACAGGCCACAGCAAACGCGCAATCTTATTCAGACATTCCACGCTCAGCTATTATATAATGACCGGTACCTCCAAGGAGATGTCCTCGAGTTGATGCCAGAACACTCGCGTAAACTCCGGCTAGCACTAACTACATACAAAACTCATTTAGATGAGAAGCTCTTAGCACTTGGTGATCTCTGTACTCCCGATCAGCACTCTGTTGGCATGGCCTTTTCGTCTCTAGAGTCTTGGCTGCAGCAGCTCGGGTGGGATCTCAAGGGCGATTACGTTAGGTCTGGTAATGTCATGCTTGAAGATGGCGAGATGGTGCAGGCGGAGCTTTCCGACTTCGAAGATGAGGACGAGAGAGGCGAGTTTGCTCCCACGGTTGTCGAGATAGAAAATGGTAGGGAGGCTGGCTTACTATCCTGGGATACGTAATACTTAGGGAGCGGGAAGCTTTATTACGTAGGTTCCCCCATCCACCCCCTCCTTCTCGCTTTCTAATCTTCTTTAAAATGCCTAGGCTATTACCAACCTCCTCCTTTTTCGCCTGCTAGAATAAACTAGAAAACTGTTGAAACTCGGCACGGTTAACACAACCCACTTTGAATCTTCATTAATTATTGTGTGATGGTAGGATTCGAATTGTACTCTTTACAGTTATCATTCGACGTTCATGTTATAATTCCCTTTGCGAGAAACGACTACTTTTAGTCTATAAAAGGTAAAATTGCTTCTGCTAATGGAACCTGACCTGCTAGCTTGTAACGGCCGGTCTAAGTCAATGCAATCTGGGCATCCCGAGGCTTAGCTCCGTGCTATCTCGACGGGAGGTTGTTAGACGCTACTGCAAATACGGTCCTTATGACGAGTGCCTAAGCCGGCAGGCATTGCACCTGAGTCCAGATTAGACCTGTCGGCTGGATGCCTATGTTATGCCGTCGTAGAGCGGCTGATATAGGCTACGTGATTCGGTTATTCAACCATCCTTCTGATTATCCCACTAAGTCGTGGCCTTTTCAGTTCATGTCCATATTTCTAATATTTGTTGCTGAGGCAAGTTTTACCGTCAAAGGTACCTAGCATGAATAATGTACCCTGCGGGAAATCTGCCATCACTAATACGTTGCCAATACGTTACCACTACATCATTCGACCACAAAATGAATCTCACTGCTTATCCATCATCATAAACGGCGGATGTAAATTATAGTAAGCTTATAATACATTATAACTAAGCTGTAAGAGATCACAAGGAAACGACGGTATTTTCCTATATTGAGGGCTTTAAGCAGGCTATGACTGCAAAGCTAGTCTCGGCAAATGGATCAATGGCTACGGATATCTTCCGAAGTCTCGATCTCGGACCATTCCTCTAAACGATGCTGCAAGCCAAACCAACAATGGGATCTTACGGCATAATACGCTCTGGGCTTCGTCATATTATTGGGTGCTATTCTAGCCGGCCTCACCGACGTCTCTCAGCCGTATGCATCTCTATCAACTTCTGATGTGTCTAGATTCCAAGATTTTCATAATGAGACCTCGGCTGGATGGGTAGTATACGATTGCGGTGTGCCCTCGTGCCCCGCCCCCACGGAGTATCGAGGTTCTCTGTCTTGCAACTGCAGGTGGAGCTGCAATTTCGAGCGTTATCGTGGGATTATTATAACTCATCACCTAATCACAAACCGTGACCATGCCCGGTACCATCGTCATGTATCGTCATGTACCGGCGGAATGAGGTACCTACAACAACATCGAGTGCAAAAGGGCCGTCGAGATGCATGTGTGCCCAACGCCGCGTCGATCCACAACCATCGGTTACACACAGATTTCCGGCAATCATAGATTTGGCGGCTTGCTTTCTTCACCGCATAGGACGACGCTCCATTTGGTAATCCGTAGCTTGCTTGCCTTTACTCTTAGCTATAGGTTCCATGATCGTAGTAGAGCCATATCAAACCCTACGGGCACAATAATCTTTTAAGATCTAACCCCGATTTAATCTCGAAAAGCCCGATGCCTACGGAGCTTCTGCTATGATGCACTAAAGTTGGCGCTAACAAGCGGATCATGCCTGCTGTAAAAGAGATCTAGATGCTAAAGAGTGGATGGTATTATTGGAGGAGTTGCTGTCTCTCACCTCGGTGACTTAAAGGGAGTTGGGGGTTAGTTAAACGGACCATAATTATGTAGTTAATCTAGATGATATTCTTTTTTCCCATGTCAAGCTAAATAAATATCTTGTAGTCTATAAGTCGATTTACCTTTAGCAAATTCTTGGTGGATATGGGCATTCTAAAGCTACCTACCTACCTAGGCAGCTAACTCTGAAGCCCTCGGAGGCAGACAGCCCTAAAGTTACGGCGGTTCCCGTTAGTGGCGGGAAGGAGCATCGCTGGCCAGCCAGTACAGTTAGGTATGACCTGCCTATAGGGGGAGGTCCGTTTTTTGGACACGCTATTGACAGAGGTGCTGGCAGGCAGGATGTCTGCCTTTGTACTGAAGGACTGTCCTAACGTTACGCTGGCTCGGCCACTGCAGTTCCAGCCTTTTGATGATACGCTGTTGTATAATGTTGCAAAAGAACACGACGTCGTAACGACTTTGGAATGAAAAAGGGAAGGCTGTTTTAATTTTCTTCCCTTTTTAGTAAATATAGTTATAGTTATTAAAATTACAGAAGGTCTAATCTAGTAATAAAAACCGGTCATACGGTTCTTAGGACACCATGATGCTGCTATACATGCAAGGCAATGCTAAAGCTTTGAACAGGCTAACGCAGTAACTACTTAAGCTTCAGCGTGTCCGAAAACACTATTCCCCCTCTACAGTTAAGTACCTAGGTAGGCAGGTATTTAGAATATGCTCGCGTATCGACACCTTTCCCAAATACTACAGGCCATAGATGCTAGTTTGTTTAATTTAATCTTTCCACAATTGCTGGCTACATTAGTACCTATCCTAGAATACTAGCCTGGCCGAAGCGCGTGCGAATAAAACGAAACTAGCCCGTCATCACCAGGCGTCTATTGAATACGTTATATGGAGCTGTGCTCCGGCGACCTGGTCTGGAGAGCCAATGGCTCATAAACTCGAAGAACGGCTAGGATCTCTTAGAGTGCTCAACCTGATAAAAGCCACTTGGTTTTTTACATTTAAATACATCAAAATATAAGGCTATATTAGAGGCAAAGACCTGGGGATCCCGTCTAATGAGGCCGGGTTGGATATTGTCACAGGCCTTCCGATACGGATAATGATGTACAGGTAGGTCATGAATACTTGTTGACGCATGGAGATCCCTAACTGCTACCTCATGGCAAGCGATATCAATATACAAAAGGCCTCTTTGTCTTGTACTTCCAGGGGCAGATGTAGGTGACCACAGGTAGCCCAGGTCGTCCCAGTCTGGATCGTGACAGATATTCTAAATGTTGCGGAATTTCTCTGTGTAGCTATGACCTCCTACTTAATTGTTAATAGATGCCTATTCTTCACCATATGTCTAAACGAGTTCAAAAACGTGGAAAACTATATTTATCTTCTTGCTCTCTGTGATGGTAAAAGATACCAAAACTATTTAATGCGCCCTAGAATCTAATATAGTGCGGAGTAGGTGGGCGGGCTTACACACCGCAGCACACAGCCTTGCTCTACCACGCCTGGGGATGGTTTGACGATAATTTCTTGTCTCTAGACTATGGATAAGCCAACGAACGGTTTTAATAGCTGATGGATTGTCTCTAAAAAACACCTATTTGACTAAAAAGACGATTGCAAGCTGAAAATATATACATGCCGTGAATTGTGCGGTCGTAATTAGGTCCTAAAACACCACCGGCTATTCGTTCTTACGCTGTGATCACCCGGGTAGCATTTTCTTTGTGTTACGGGAAATAGGTAGGAAAATCGCGTTGCATTCATTTGCAATGATACTCTACTGCGTCACCCTTCCCCTGCGAGGCTTCAGTATCCCATCCCATCACACAGGCACTAAACTTTGTTACAGAATTTCGAGATCTATCAACGCGACAAATATTTTTTCTTATGCTGATTCCGTTTCGATCCTAGTTTCCTTGAACATAAAAACTATTGAGGGCACATAGAGTGCGAGGATTTCTCTAACATAGATACGCTATTGACACTCTCCTCATACTTCTCTTTCTAACTAAAAAAAAAAGAATAATATTCGAGGACCTGAAACACAATTATGGCCTAAAATTGCGAACGAGATGTTTGGGGTTTGTATGTAAAGAAAGCGAGTTTAAATATCGATTGAGCTTATTATACTATCTGATTTTCCTAGAGAAATGATTACCTATCAAAATTGGATAGCGAATATAACTGTTTATCGTTTGCGTCTATGGGTATCGGGCTGAGATACGGCTTTGAGCTAGTGAAGTTGTTCGATCTCTATCATATTGAACTTGCATGGTGATTTATATTAGTGAAAGAAGTAGAAGAAAGAGACCGAGGCTAGTAGTCTTGTGGCCTGGTATCGACATAGGAATTTAACCAGTAAAACGAGGAATATAGATCTTGAAGGCAACCAGTGAGATATGATCTCTGGCGATGTTAAATCCTTTCGATATACCTGAGCCGTTTCCTTATCTATAGGTAGCAGTTAGCTTGGCGAGATTGATATTCGAACAAGTTAAAATAGAAGGCTGAACCCGATCCTAGTCGCATTAGAACTAAATCCTCCATGTGAATTAAATCAACCCATTTTACCAAAATGTCGTTTGACTAGCGCAGTCTCTAAGTTAAGACCTGAATCATAGTTTCGTGATTCATCTCTACAAATCTTGCGAGTACTAAATTCAAGTTGCATGTTGCAAAATGCTCAAGGGCATCCTTTACTGGGACGTGGATTGTACTTGTTTGTTCAGAATTTGTGTCGTTTCATTCGCCTAATCCCTTTACAACCAGACAGTATTTCCCTGCCATGTAAATGCAATGACCATAGGAAAGGCATTCGGGACCAATAGCCTTGCCGGATTTCCTTTTATAACTCCTTCAAGTCCGACCATCGCTGCCATTCCGAGCTCACGAAGAACCAGGAGAGACAAGACAAAACCAGCCCTGCATGGATTGATATGACCCATCGCCCCCATGGCGTGCTTCTCCGTACCAAAGGACTGGTCCGCTCTTCCCCATCTGCTTCCCCTCCACAGCCACAACCGCAAAAATAAGACGTCGCTGGGCGCTTCTGCTTTAACGGTAGGACTTCTGGTACCGGGCACGGGCACCCGGACCACCGAACTTCTTGGGCTCACATCGTCGGTTATCGGCGACTAGGAGGGTACGGTCGAACTGGACGAGGGCCTGCTTTAGCAGGTTCTTGCTGTGCTCATCGACGTATTTCTGGTAGTAGGCGATCAGGGCCTAGTTTTCCGTTTGGTTAGTTGGCATATTCTCTGTCTGTCTCTTTCTCTCTTGCGATCCGTCGGGAATAATAAGTCGATGGGTATCGGTGTCGTATTTACCTTGCTGATGGCCTGGCGGACGGCGTAAACCTGGCTGGTCTGACCACCTCCGGTTACGCGCACGCGGATGTCGACGTTGGCGAACTTGTCAAGGCCGATGACGAGAAGGGGCTCGTAGACCTTGAAGCGGAGGACGGCGGGTTCGACGAGGCTGAGGGGCTTTCCTGGAATGGCGACGCATTAGAACTGTGGTCAATTCGTAGGCGAGTAATTCGGGTTTTGCTGTACCGTTGACCTTGATCAGACCGGAGCCAGCCTTGCAGGCCTATTACACGTTGTCAGCATTTCCGTCCATCATGTGAAAGTGGGATGTGTCGTGAACCATACCGCAACTGCTGTGGCAGACTTCTTCTTCTGTTATGTCGCAAATTCCGTCAGCATCTCTGCCATTATACCATATCACGTTTTTTAAAAAAAGTGTCGGGAACGACTGGAAGAATTATATGGAGGTGGGGGGGATATCGTACGCCGAAGCACTCTATAGCACGCGCCTGGTTAGCAAAATATGTTCTCTTCTTTCCCTCAGCTTTCAAGGGTGCACATACGAACTGATTGGACTGAAGCCATGTTGGCGGTTTCTGTCTCTCTCTCGTCTCGAGGTTGAGGATGTGGTGTTGTTGCGGGCTGAGGGCGAAACTGGGCTTGTCGAAGTGGAAACGCAGCGAGCGAACTTCAGGTCAGGAATTTTCGTGGTCTTTCGTGGTGGAGATGCGATTTGTGCGCTTTGGTGGGCTCTTTTTTTGGCCTGGGTCTCGCCAGCGTGTGGCTTGCCCAGATGTGGCTCAGCCTGCGGGCATCGAGCATTTAGATAACCAATTGTGGGGCTTCTCGATTGAGAATGGGTCTCCTATCAATTACCGAAGATTAACCGAACATAGCTTACTTAAACATACCTGGATACTTTAAAAAACGGGGCTTGAAGACGGAGAGACGTCACAGCTAAAGGAGCGGGAGAAGCCGAGGGTCTATTATCCATCCATCATCGATGCGCATCAGTCAGTCACTTATCTATCATCTACATTTACATAAGAGGCTCTTTACGATATATAAAACTTACTGAATGCATTTTATACGGGGAAACACGGGTGATTAAATGAACTAGTATTTCACCTTTTTTTTGCGAGTGAAACTGCGTAATTTGAGGGTCTTCGTGGTCATGAGAACGAACCCAGATTCATACTCATCTATTCAGCATCCAACTCCTCTAACCTAACCTCCTTTTTCAACAACCTCAACAACAGCAAGACAGACATATATAAAAAACACTTATATATATATACATACAAACGCACTTTAACGAGACAAGGGGATCCTCATAGAGAGAAATAAACTAAAATAAAAATAACCATGTCCCGCAAAGGCGTCGGCCTCGCAGCCTTCGACCGCTCCCGCCTGACCTCGGCCCAATTCGCCTCCCACGGCAGCTCGCTCCGCAGTACCAACGCGCAGGCCCTCGAGACCCAGCTCGCCGTCTTCCGGTCTCTTTTACAGCAGTTCGCGCAGACCCACGCGCGCGACATCCGCTCCAACCCGTCCTTCCGCGCCCAGTTCGCGCGCATGTGCGCCGCCATCGGCGTCGACCCGCTTGCTTCTTCCAATAGTAGTGGTGGCGGCGGCGGGGGTGGCTCCGGGGGCGGGAGCATCTGGGCCCAGCTGTTAGGTAGGAGCGTCAATGATTTTTATTTCGAGCTCGCCGTCCGCGTCGTCGAGGTCTGCGGTGCCACGCGCGGTGAGAACGGCGGTTTGATCGGTGTTCGCGAGCTTAGTGATAGGGTGATGAAGGGCCGGATGGAGGGCGCGCCTGAGATTACTGAGTATGTGATCGGTCTCTCGTATAATCTCATTTAACCTCGCTTTACTTCACCTCACCTGCGCCCTCTTATTTTTCTGTGATACACTTGTACTGGCTGATGTAGACTGCTCTGCTAACACTGCGAACAGAGACGACGTACTTCGAGCCGTGGCTACACTAAAGCCCCTCGGCTCAAGTTACTCCGTTATTAAAGTCGGCAACAAGTCATATATAAGATCAGTACCGAAGGAGTTAAACACAGATCAGAGCGCCGTCCTTGAGGCTGCCCAAGTTCTCGGTTATGTCAGTGTTTCTATGCTAATGGTCAATTTGCGCTGGACGAGAGCCCGAGCACAAACCGCAGTCGAAGATCTTCTGGGCGAGGGCATGCTCTGGGTCGATAAACAAGCGCCCGAATGGGAATACTGGACTCCTGGTTTTATCATAATGGATTCTTCTGACGAGACTGGGACTGGCGGATGAGGATGATACGATGAGCTACAACATACTAAACTTACGCGGACCAAATCTTGACAAGCAAGATAATAATGGATCGCAGGCTGAGGCTAGCTTTATATTGAGCTGAGCACCTGTGGCCACTCAACCCCGAGGCCCTAGCGCCATACCAAAGCCTCTAGACAGATGATCGGTTACTTGCAAAGCTAAGATATTGCAATCTAGATACCCGCCGCAAAGCTTCCAGCACGAAACAGCAGCCTATAGAGCTATCAATAGTTAATTATCTTGATGGTGACTTGCATCTGCACCGTCTGTTTGGTTGCCACTACGAAGACATTCCATTTGCTGAGATAGGGATGGTTGGAAAGGACATGCCTGGCAAGATTAACAGATGTAATTAATAGACTCAATAAACCGTCTTTGCACGCCTATACTACCTAGTTGCATGGGCCTTCAATGACAATAGCATCCCGAACTGCGGCTAATCCATAAGAATAGTCAGCTACGTACGACTAGGTATAATATTTTATGTTATGCAGTTGGACACATTGTCTTTGTGGTATTTACTGAGTATTCTTGGGACAGGGCTAGGGTATAGCGAGAAAGACCCAAGAATGAGGATCTGTTTACATATTTAAAACCGGTGTGCCGGCTAGTACCCCGACTCTGTATGTCATCTCATTAAGCCAGAAGCAAGCCTGAAACTCTTGTGTATGATACATGCCTCTTCTCCATCGGTTGTTGTCCTGGGATCGGCGCTTTCGCCGTCATGATGCCACGACAGGGGCTATCACCGGTAATACCGCCTCGTCTCTCTAATTAACTCCTGTCCCTAGGTTCTATAGATATGTTGCCTGCTTCTCTTAATATAGAAACGAATAAGAAGATAAAATACAAAAGGTGTGGGCGAAAGCAACGAGCGGTATGCATTGGTAAATGGGTATTGCTACCGAAGGTAGAAGAGAAACATAATGCAAAGGAAACCAACGACTGCGACCGCCTTAAAGACCCTAACCTACTCCAATGTTATGCATATTTGACCGCCACCCTAAAGCAAACCAAGTTCCATGAATCCCGTCCGATTGCCTAGACATGGCTGGACAGGCCGGCCTATGTATTACTAAACTAAACCACAAATTGCCCCTGGCTAGCGTGATAAAATGATTCACGTTGAATCTATTCATCTTTTGAATCACGCTCTTTTGAATCGCTCCCTTTACGGCGGTTGGTTAAAGCATTCAGCTTGCCCCTGAGAAATCCGCTACCGGCTGATTTCCGTCTTTCTGGGTTACTGCTTATCATGCTTCCGCTTGTGCTCGGCCGTACGGGTTCCAAGTAGTGGCTACTACTGCTTGATTTCGGCCGTGCGAAATCAATCCCAAGGCCGGTCATTGCTCGATTTCCCGATGTCATCCCACGAGAGCCTAGCATGTTGTTACCATTGCGGGACTCGCTCTTGCTCTGGTTGTATGAGTTGGATGAGGATGCAATAGAAGAGCCTCTGCTATTTGGTCGCTGGAAAATGGAACTACTCGATTGGTAGTCCCTAAGGCTTCTCGGTGGAGAACGGGAGTAGTCAACGGGACTTGTGGCAACAATGCTTGATGAATCGTCACTGTTGTCCGCGGTGCTGGATAGAGATGGGGTAGCGAGTAGGACATTGCTGGTGGCTAGCTCGCGATGCTTGCTCTGTTGAGCTGTGGTTGGCCGGTGCTTACTGAACTTGTTGCTGATGATGGCGCCAGTGTGTGAAATTAGAGCCCGAATCACATGGTTCTTTAGGTTCATGGCTAAGTCGAGGTTAGACCATGTTTTGTTGCGGTATTCAATAGCGGGTAGCCTGAAAACAAAGTCGTGCACATCTTCGATATTGCGCTCGCCCTTTCCTTTATAGCTGAGACATAAAACGACGGAGGGCATTTTGATGTAGGCGAAGGTCATGTAACTCGAGGCCCGCGTTATCATTTTGGACAGATCATCTGATGGTTCAACCTCTGAATTACCGGTCCTTCGAGGGAGAGCAAAGCGTGCGCCTCTTTTGCTGTCGCTGCTGAAAGACGCTGCTGTAGAAGTTCGCGCAATTCCGGGCTTTGGTATGTTGCTTGGCCGGAGAGATTCGTACGATGGCTTTTTACTGGCCGACTTGCCGCCAAACAATCGGAACATGTGCGTTCCTTCCCCAGAGTGTATGCTGATAGCCTTGATTTTGGAATTTCCGTCGTCCTGAGGTGTGCGCGAGTCAAGAGTGAGGGTAGGACGAAGACGTAGTTCCAATGAACCAGCGCGTGTGTTGAAAGGTGACTCTTTATCAGAGCTAATTGAACCGAACCGCACGGACCCTGACGTAGAATCATCTAATAGGGTGTCCATGGTGCTTTTGGAATCACTTGTCCTTCTAATGGACGGGAGGTCGGTTGGATTGCCGCTATTGATAGCGTCCAAGTCTTCCACTTCGGGAAAAATATACTGAAATAACTTCTTGCCAACTTCACGTTCTAGTTGTATCTTCATCGGAAACAAATTTACTTCGAAATGGTCCATTACTGGGATGCCGGCAATAGGCTCCAACATATGAAAGTACACACGTATCATCTGTGTGTCTTTCATGTTAGTCAAACGACCTTTGTCATCCTCAACATAGGGGCCAATCATCTCCGGATAAATGGCATTGGGCATCAGATTCAGGCCTAGGACCCTGCCAATCTGCATCAAGTTAATGTGCGAGCCGTCTGAATTATCTGTCCGATCGTATTCAACATCCTTCAGCTGAAGTTCGACCAAAGGTTCGTGATTATCCTGAATGAGGTGCCAAACGATCTCTCTAGCGGTGATAGTCCATTTTAAGAGAGCGTTACTTTGTAGGGCGCCGTCGTACTTCCTTTGGGATGATGTTATGGCCTTCATCACGAAGAACAATTCGTCCTCGTTGGCTGCGAGATCTCGTTCTAGTAATAGTCGATCCTCCCAGCCTTTCTTATCTAAGTGTTTGGAGTGGATCTGGAAGCGACTCTTGATTTCCTCGAGGTTTCGGATGCGTTCTTGTAGCCGAGTGACCATTTCAGGGATTCCGCGGAGATCGCTGAAATCTGACGCTAACATGATTTTCTCTAGTCGCTCACTCCTGGTCTTTTCTAAAGGCTCGCTGTATAGGAGCAAATCAAGAACAATGACGTACATGGCATAGTACTGGGAGGAGTTACATAGCGCTCGAGCCTGAGGGAACTCTACCCAGAGGTTATCCATCCTGCTCTCGGTGGAGTCTATGAGTGGAGTGTCACTCTCGACGTTGTTAACTTCGTCATTGTACTTTAGTCGGAGCGTGTTAAATTTGTCGTATCTCAACATGGCCGAGGTTTTCTGCACGATACGCTTGAAGCCGAAGGGGTCTGAATTAAAATCAAACATCACCTCCATAGGAACCCAGGGTGGCCAAGAGGAACCAGACGGTATCCCATACCTATTTCCGGAGTACTTCGAGAGGATCTGGTCTAGAAACCATTTCTGGTGAGTGACGAAGAACTGCGCACTGTCCATACGAAGCAAGAACCGCCGCTGCACTAGCCCACTGACGGAGTCAGAGAGCCGGGCCTTTTCCATGACTTCCACAACCTTGAGTTCCATACCCTTGGCCGTTACTAGAATAACGTGCTTCTTGTTCTTATCGCTCTGGAGCTGGATTTGGGGCGCAATGAGCCGCACATGAAAACTATTTTGAGGGGCAAAATCCTCGGCGATACCACTTATGATGTCTTCCATATTCGTATTGATGGTACCTTCGGATGTGCCAGATTTCTCGGCGTTGACGTATTTCCGACCATCTTTGAGTATCTGCTTGATTCGGTATTCTATATCGTCATTAGTCTCATGAGGTTGGCTGTCATTTTTGGTAGCTCGGGTGGTATTGGAGGTAGACGAGGGTGCTTTGGTCTTGTTGTTTTGCTTCGCCTTCGTTTGTTCTTCTACAATATCGAGGATGAACTTTACAGCTGGCCGGGACAAATAGTAAACAAAACCGCGTCGTTGGCTAACTTGATGGCTGTATCGGAGAATGATGTTTCGCAATAAATTGTTCCATTTGAGTTGTATGTTGTGAACAACAAATCTGTTTTTGAAATCGCTTGCGAACTCTGCTCCAGATGGCACCTTAATCCCATCACTTCCAGTCTCAGCAGAGTTTTCAGAACGCTGATCCGGGTTCTCGTCGTCTGGCGGCGTGTCTTGTTGATTACTGGCCGTAATCTTGTAGGCCATTTGATGTAGCATGGACTCCATAAACGAACGTTTATCGTTAAGGACGGTGGTATGCTTACTCAAGCTCTCATATTCGGCTCGAGCATCAGGATCGTCGCCCATTCGCGATGCAGCATCGGATACATTGCTTATATTGTTCATGATTTGATTGTCTAATTGATCCAATCGTGACTGAATGAGCTGAGATTGTACCCTTCTAGGATCATCATCTTGGCTCATAATGCAAACATGCGTAGGCTCATTTCCGAAAGGACTTGTGCGATCTGGGTCTCCATCGATCGTGCCAGCAATATCAGTTTGACGAAAGTAGGTTACGCGTGGAGAATATGCGAGAGGGAGGATTTGAGTGTCTGGATTCGGTTCTGATGGAAGAATCCAGTCAAGTTCAACGAAGTCATCCATGTCAATCCAGCTGAAATCTCGATCTGGTATCGTGAAGTGCGAAAGATCAGCACCGTCATCTAGGCCTTGTTGCGAAAGTAAGGTTGAGAGGGAATTCTTCTTTACTGCCTCAGTTGTGGTGCCCCTGATGCTAGCAGAGACGGCACGCACATCTGCTGATAGAAGATCAAGCTGAGCGGCGTGAATTTTCATTCCGGTTGTCCGACTATTCGATTTGGCAGACTTGATGCCAACGTCCCGTGTGTTAAACTCTTCACGGCGCTGGTGAATATCAAGCATGAAGCTATCAAACCGGACCTTGATACCTGTCGCGGATACATCATTTTCCGAGTAGTTCTCAGCGTCTTTGTGCTTATATATATGGCTGAGGAATAAGGGTGCAAGGAGGAGATTGTATTTGATTGTACCCAGATGCCTTCCAAATTTCTTGCTGTTCTTTTCCCTTCCAGGCCAAAGAGAGCCCTGACGGATAGGGAGTGACATAGGCCCGCTAAAAAGCGACCACCATGCGAAGAAATGAGTAAAGAATCTTGGAGTTAAATGAACTGTGTTGTAGCTTCTGGTCGGTGGCTGCAGTTCGGGAGATGCCCAGTCACGGTCAATTGGTGCTCTGACAGCAATAGACAAATGAATATGCTGGCTTCTAAAGCCGCGAAACGCATCATAAGGAATGGCCGGGTCGTATGATTTAGCATAATTGGGTGCCTTTAGAATCACATCATAGTGTGGTTTGAAGGTGAAATCTCGCTCTCCATTGACAATCGCGCGTTCAAAGACGAGCCCAGCCATCCACTGAACATTACCTGATAGCTTCATGATAACCTTTTTGAAGGCTATACTAGTCTTGTAGTTGGAATCGCTCGTTACCCTATCGTTCTCTTGCATGCCACGAGCCTCTTCTCGAGCGTGGGCGCTAAAATCGGGTACCGCAAGGACATATTCCCCACTGTCAACGGTCATGAACTTTTTCGGGTCATCCTCTGTGTGAATGTTCCACTTCACATTGTTCCGCCAGCACATTAAGAATCCAGCGCCGTTACCAACGACTGCGTATGGATCTCTGGAGCCTTTTAGAGCGAGATGCACGTCACCATCCTCTCTCCATGCGACTCGAACCCGAGAATGGAAATTCAGCCTGATCTTGTCCCAGAACCCAACTCGCTCAGATGGATCAAGTTGTGGTTTTGTGAAAGATTCAATAACCATCATCATGTCTTGAATAGCGGGTTGATATGAAGGGCCCCAGGTAATCCGAGTTGGATTAGCCGTGTTCAGATCTACGTACATATCTGAGTATGACTTAACAGGCCCAATAGTACGGCGAACATCAATTGCGAAGCTGCCATTCGGCATCCCCGGCTCTAGGCTACTGGGAGGAGTGATCTGAACTCTTATCCTCCGAGAAGCTTCTTGACCGCGATACTCCTCTGCTATAACGAAATCTGTTTTGAGGGACAGTGCCGGCAGCTTAGATGACTGACCGGGCCTTAATGCCGGGACATGGAGTAAAGGAAGTGGATAGTCCCGGAGTGTTACCTTCGCCTCGCCCATTGTAATTTGAATATTCATTGGGATGAGAAGAGAGTACTGCATATCCTTTGGCATCCCCTTGCCAACTTGGTGGAGAAAATCTGGGAGTTTTTGCAATGGGAATGATGGTTTATCGATAGAAACATGCAGTTCATAAATGGCTGCGGCCATAAGTGCTGGTCGCTGTGGTACTTCGAGAATTCTCTCAGTATCTTCGAGATCATCTGGGACATGGTCGCTCCCCCAAAATAAGCTGCGAAGCTCTTGAGTATCCTGGCGTGCTTTGAGAATATGGCTATCTATGCGCCTTTTCCAGCTTCGTGCATTATGTTCATGTAGCTTCATTCTAGCCTCCTGAATCGTAATATGCGCATTACCGGTCATATCACGAATGCTTTCCGGGTCATAGCGGGGGTTGCGGCTCCGTGGAGTCTCACTGTGGGATCTTTCATCCCGACAATGTTGTGTCAGGCGGTCCTCGCTCTTGCTGCGTTCCCATGGGTTCATATTGGCGCCTCGACCTCTTGCCATTGCTGAGCGATTGCGGAAACGGTGTGAATCTCTCTTCATCTCCTCGTCTTGAATTTTCTTTACCTTGACACGAAAGGCATCCTCACGGGCAATTCGTTGCTGTTGCTCCACGCGACCTGCTCTATATATCATGCCAAGCTTCCATTCAAACGCTCCGTCCTCTAGTTCAAACATCAAGTTGTGGCTCCTTAGGGATATCTTGGGTATATTCTTCGGTTTTTCTGGAGACTTGTCAAGAATGTACTCATTAGTTCCTGTCTTGAACCGATGATGAAGTTGCTGGCTGGCTTTGAAGACGTTGATAAAGTTATCCGATATCTTATTTATGATGAGTTCGTGGGGAACAGCAAGTCTGATAGCCTCCGTTACTACATCGACCATCTTGTCCTCTTGAAAGCCACTGTTAGATGTTTTTCGTCGCGATTCGCGATAGTCTAGGCGAAATGATTTTATGCTTGCAATCCGAGCCCAAACACCTGGCATCCTAGGAGCGCCAGCGTATAAGCGTATCAACTTTGAGGCGAAGTATGGGGATGACCATCGTTGACGACCGGCCTCCATACCATAAATTTGTAACATTAGTGGAGGATCTGATGGCATCTCTGCTTTGATCTGAATCAAGGCGGCCTTACAATCAACTGTCACGAGCTCTTTCGATAATTTGGGAAATGCATCTGGACTACTTGACCATGGGGAGTCGGGGGATAGTAGTGTGATAGGGCTTTGACTAGTCAGTGGACTCGAGGGTGTTGAGTTTTGAGGGTCCCTCGCAAATGCTCTTCGCAGAACCATAATGCTTACGCCGACTGAATAGTGGCGGAAGAGAGAGTACTGAATGAGGAGAGTGCGGAGGTGAGAGTGAACATGAAGAATTGGACTGTGTGCATCACTATGCGTTGAAAAGGCGACCTCAAATCGAGGCATGTGGATAAATGGCTCAACCTCCCATTTCTCGGGCGTCTCCATCACAAAGGCTTCTAAACCTCTAATATGTATTGCAATTCTTCGGCCGTCTCCCTCTTGCTGTAGCTTTTTGCGGGGGGATGAGGGTGTCGACACAGAGTTTAATATCTCGGGGTCTGGAACTAAGGACCGACTTGCTGCTCGTCTTCTGGACATGGGCCGTTGTCGTACATGATCCATCCTCTGAGCTCGGTATTCAGCCGACCATGTGTCTACCTGGAGGACTACGCCTCGCGTGATTCCAGGAAAATCATTGTCGACCCCGGTAATTTCAGCACTAAAATCATCGACTTGAACAGAAAAATGTAGAAACCACTGTGGCAGAGCTCGTAAGATATTTCGTGGCCGCGGTAGTTTCGAAGCAGCGCGCTTATCGGGTTCAACTTTGAGTTTAAGCTGATGAATGATTTGGCGTATGCCCCTCGTGATCTCTGGACGGGTCATCCGGATGGCAAATGTTTGGAGATGACCATTTGCAACCACATGAACGTCAGGCGCCGCCGATAACTGTACCTTTAGATCAAAGGAATCGGTATCAATGAGGTCAAACCGACTACCTTGTGTTGTTCGATAATACAGATGGTGGGTTTGAATTCGCATAGACGAGGCTAATGAATAATGCACGTCTTCTACAGCAGAGTGGAACGACTCAAGATCAAGAGAAATGGATGAGATGGATGAGATGATGAGATCGAAATCATCAGGATCGTCTGTCTTCTGCACTGGAGGTAACGCAATCCTGAGAACCGGCTCATGCATTGAGAACTTGATATTAGCTTTGGGAAGTAGCCGAGAAATAAGCCTATGTTTCTGTTGGGAGCGCACTTTGGGAGGTTTTGGTCTGGGCTGGAGGAGTGCGATGAGTACAGGGAGATGTTTAGGGTCCAAATCGACGCACGGTGAAGTGACAACAGAGTTGGCGAAAAGGATGTTGGCATTTCTTTCTTCAGCGCTCCTGACTTCCGATAACTCGACAGTCTTTGACGGCAACGTTGTTTTTACCGTCGTAGTAGCCATGGGTACATATGCTATTCTCTCTGGCTTCCCATGCCCATCGTCGAGGCCGACAGAAATAGAGAGGGCTGCGGCCAAAGCCTCATGTGCTATAGCATTAGATGGGAAATACATGCGATGCGCTGGAGACTTAGGGTCCAGCCTGTGTAGGTCAATACCAACCTCCTTCATTGACGCATTAAGCAGTAGAGGCGAGCCGGTTGATCGCACCGTCTGTACCTTTTTGGTAAGAGAGACGAAGCTCACTGCGAATTGAACTTCCTTGATGCCACGAAGAATGGAGCTCACGAATTCCTTGGAATCGGAGACAGTCTGCATCAAATCTGAATCTGTATTGCCGGGCTCATCCATCTCTTGAATAACACTATCCATAGAGATATTAATCGAATCAGGCTGTTTGCGGATGCTCGCATACCGACCCCGTAGCTTTTTGGATCTCTCAGCGCAAATCTGAACATCATCGTAGGGTACATGCACCCGGCCTAGTTTGAGGGCGATAGTAGCATCTCGAAGCCCGTCCATGTTGTCGTACAGAAACCCGTGAACGTTTAAAGTAGCACTGTCAAGAACTTCAATAGCCTCGCCACCCTTGGCAGTGAACAGAATGCTCTTCAAGGTCATGATCCATTCTGCCGGTTGTTTTTGAAGTCGTTTCTCGGCCCTGGACTGGAAAAAGAAGCGTGCGCGGTCGACAAGACGGCGCCTCGTATCTAAAGCGATGGTAAAGCTGCCGCATTGTACTTTACCGACGTCGACGACGTGGACAGTAGAGTCAGTGGCCACAACATCGACCATTCGTATCCAGCGAACATTGCGATGTAGCCTTTTCACACGCTCCTTCAGCTTGGTCAACTGTTTCCAGGTCTCGCTACGAGGGGTATCGAAAGTGGCTCGTCTCGGAAGTGAATCCTTGGGCGCAGTTTTGGCATTGCTCCCACGCTCATTTCGGTTGCGATCAGTCCCGCCCCCATCTTCGTTCTCGCCCGTTGCAGATAGGGTCGATTTCTGGCCCTCCAACTCCTTGATGTCGAGCGTGACGACGAGCTCGCTAACGACGATGCTAAGCCAAGTAGGCTGTGAGAAAGTCGGACGATGAAGATGGAGCCCAAGACCGCGGATTTCAAGCTTGACGCCGTCTCTTGGAGTGTAAGCTAGACGCCGCAGGGAGAAATATCCGACTCGCTGTATGGAGATGCCAGTGATGATGCGAAGAACGGCGAAAATGACGAAGGACGACAAGTACAGGAGGACGAGGATACCGAAGAGGAAGGTTGGGTCGAGGAGCGCCATGGCGACGACGCCCTGGGAAAGGTGCGTGTCGCTCTGCTTCGCTTGCTAGAATAGTCTATTCGTCAGCCTCATCTGCGGTCGAGATCGAGGGGTCGAGGGGGTTGAGGGGATAGAGGAAGACGCCAACAACAGTCGAGGTACAATACCAAGTCAAATGGTAATACCAATACTGCAGAGCCTAGCTTACATGGTCGCGTCGAGTGCTAGCAATTCTAGCATCAATCAGGGCTCAAGGGCTCGCAAGAATCCATCTCGTCCACCGTCCAGCAAACTACACCGTGATCAAGAGCCGAGTGCAACGTCGAGCTGCTGCTTGATAGGTAAGTAGGTAGGTAGTTTACTATCCAGGTACCTAGGTAGGTTTCGTCCCGTCGGTCGTCCCGTCTCGTTTATATCTCGTCTCAGCCTTTCGAGGAGCTCGGTGTCCAAGTTGCAGAAGAACACCAACGGTGCTATGTATGCTATTGTTGAAGGTTTGTGTCTGGTAAATGGCAGGCATGCACACATGCATATATCACCGGGGTTTGGTTGGGATGATCGTTAGTGCTAGATTGGGGTATACCTACATTAGGTAATCTATACCTTAACTATGTATGTATGTATGTAAGATTAGGTAGGTATAAGGTACATGTCTGTATGTTTGTCGGTAGGTTGAGCTACCGAATGAAAGGGTCTTTACGTAATAAACAAAAGGAGCAAGCAGCTCAAGCCACGAAAGATTCAGGCACAACTTGTAGGCGATATGTCAATGAGATACCACGGATTTCGTATTAAGATCTACATACCTACCTCTCATTGATATTAGGCATTATATACTGTAAGACATCTTGACACTGGTATAAAAATGCTTCAATAGGTGTGTAGGTAGGTATAATAAGCTATTGTGCCATCTAGGTAGGTATGCTCTATGATGCGAATTGTTAGTTTGATAAGACCCGCTTACCAGCGGCTTTTGCCCCTGGCACATGGTTGTTGGTTGTGTCCACTAGGTAGTAGCAGGTGTCAGAATATGGGTTTTAAGTTATCGATGAGCAGCTACAAACCTTAAGAAGCTATCCCTTGCTTGCCAATAGGCATCGATTCATATTTACCTTGCTTTGATCGATGCACTAGTGGTATTTAGGACTCACACGGCTTCTCGTTTCGGATATTTACTAGGGTTAAGCACTATACCAATTCCTTATAAACAAAAAAAGAGATAAACGCGTTACTAACCGATTGTTTCTACGTTAAGTGTTGATTTGGTACAGTACTCGAACGAACAACGAATCTCAAATCTGAGAATCAATAGGTAGGTATTGATGGCCTTAGGGAGGTGCATCCATTATATACTACAGCCTCACAGCCATAAAATCATTTACCAATTTATCTTCGTACCGCCCAAAAGGTTGCCCTGTACCGAACGCCTATTCAAATGCAGAGGTAGCCATCCAAGTCTCTGCCTAGAACTCCAGTATTGCCCAGTGATGCCCATCGCTAACCGTCCCGTTATTAGTACATCTATGAGTGCGTCCTAAGAATGCTAGAGTTTTGACCTAACAGCCTCTAGTCTATATTTCACGTCTTTCAGTGCTTTCGTAGTGGGTGCCCAATCATCAAACTGTTTGAGCAACTCCGTCGTTTCGCGTGATAATTCCGTCTTGACAAAGTCTTCTTCGAGCAGCCCCCGCATAATCCAGGGAAGAACATATGGATTGGGGCTACTGAGTCCCTGGTGTTTTTGAATCTCACAAGGTACTCCTGCCGCACTCGTGGTTTCGAGGCAATGTAATACGGCCAAACTTTCGAGGGTTAGCATTGCTGGGACAAGCATAAGAATATTATCTGGGATTCAACATACTCATACACTTGGCCATCATCATATAGTCTTGAATGGCCCTCACCAGAATATAGACTGCCTGCGAGCGGTACCGACAACTCTCGAATCAGCCCGTGATCCGATATGCCCAAGTTCCGAAGCTTGAGCGCAAACCCTACGAGGTGGGCAATGAAGTCCGGAGCATGAATTCGGCCGTCAATAAAAACAGCTCTATAGATGTAAGGATGACATGCAGGTCCGTAGAGTGCGGACTGTAAGGGAACCAATTGATCATCAATGCTGCCCACATACTATACTATGTCAGTGATGTTCACACTCTTTAGTGAAGGGGGGTTTGCTTACCGTGATGCGAGCGCCATATTGGACCACAGTCTTCAGGGCTTGTTCATATCTCTTGGAAATCTCACTGCATGGGTCTGCAAACTGCCATAACTCTGCTGCCGAGCCCATTAATATTCCCATTCCAGACTTGTAGTCTGGGAATGGCCCAAGTGATACACCAGCCATGGCACAGACCCCGATGCGAGAGCTAGTAATAACTCCTAGGTCAATCAACTTTGCCAAAAGCATGATGCCGACGGGGACACCCTGGGAATGACATGCCAGCATAACTAGGTCCGCGTTTTTAATATGTTCGATCCAATTCAGCAACAACTTCCACAGATTATCAACGCGGTCCGCGATTTTGCCTTCTCCTTCAAGTGCCACTTTTTCTATCTCGCAATCGCCCGAACCATTGGTTTCAGCCCATCTGCGGATAGATTCGGCGCAATGATTAGCAAATCTTATGGAGGTTCCCGTAGGTTGGCCTATCATTGGTCTCAAATAACTAGCAGGGAAAAGCCCGTGAACCCCAATAGCGATAGCCTTCTTTATGGTAGGTGTGTCCTTAGAAAGAAAGACATGTTTCGTAGGCGGTTGTTGCGTCCTGAGTAATAACCGTGCGATCTGTTTAATGATTGAAGGATTCCCCTTCATGCGGTACGTGCTCTTGAACGACGGCAGAAGTAAATTTGGTGGAAGGGCTTTCTGGGTTGAAGTCGAAGTTGACTTTGATGGCGGATTCTTGATAGCCACATCTGAAGTTGGCGTACTGGGTTCGGCTATGGGTGGCTCATCTATCTCCATAGACTGAGGCCGGCCTCTCTTGGGTTTCTTGATCTGGGTACCTTTTGGTATCCGGTCTTGGGAGGGCTTAATAGACGGCTCCTTTGGAGGGCTGCTCTCTCCGTTCACCTCTACGCTGGATCTCCTTGGACTTATTTCTGAGCTATCGCCTATGACAGCGAGCTCGCCTTGCTCAGTAGAAGGAGCAGCTTCACCTGCTTTTCGAGAAGCCGTATCCCTAGACCAGAAGGCCCAAGTCGAGCCGGCCGATGGTTGAGTAGTTACAGGTGGGGGTACAGACGGCGCCGGGGCATCCTGCATTACAACATCCCCATTTCCCTTTACTTCAGGCTCTTCCACTATAGTATCCTCGTTTCTCCCCTCGTGGGAATTTGCCTGTGTCGGGTTCGCCGGCGAAGACCAAAGACTGAACCATGGACTTGTTTGTTTAGTCACCTTGGGAGTTTCTGGCGGTGACTGAACTTGTGAATCTTGAGGTGGAATCGCTTCAGTTTCATTCGGGGTGGGTTGATGGGTTTCGGCGCTGTTGTTTGTGACGCTGCCTTGTTCTTGGGCTGCTGACCTGCTTAGCCATGACAGCCAACCAGTTGTATTCGTCGGTGCCTGGGAAATATTTTCTATAGAAGTATGAGGTTTGTCTAAAGGCTCGCTAGGAGAAACCGGCCCGTTCGTTGTACTCGTTGCCCCCGTGCCACCGCCTGCGCTCACCATCTCTTGTTGTCCTACAGAAGCGTCGGTCCCGTCCTGCTGTGCCTGGACATTGGTGCCGGTGATCGTGCGCGGCGTCGCGGTAGACTGGCTGTCTGAATCCGTAGAAGGATCTTTCTTGTTTGTCTCGAAGCGGCTGAAGTCTGCGGTAGTTTCCGATCGTCGAGTATCACCCATTATGTTCTCACGAGCCACCTGGGTCGATGCGGACGACTTCGACACGCGTGGCCACGAGCCATACCAGCTGTTTGTCTTTCGGACCTGCAACAGGCGGACGTTAGAATAACAAAGAGAGGGCGTCGGGGATTTTCGGCTATTGCGCACATTTCGCTCACTATGAGAGGATGCAGCGGTAGATGCATTTGAATGTTCTGGCTTCGTAGGTGGTGGCATGCCAGGTGACGATGTGTTGGGGGGCAGTGACGCAACTCCAGTGTTCTGGGATGACGGAGTTGGTAGTATTGGGTCTGTGTCTGTGCCAGTTTTGTTGGAGGGATTGGGTCGAGCACGCTTTCGAGGGGCCATGACGGAGATCTCGCAGTCCCTCCCTCCATGAGATATCGTCACGCGCTTTATGGATGACAAGTACGATTTGTACGAGTGTAAATTATATATACTTATTATCCAGGTGCCTGCTCGTGAAAGATGCGACCTAATAATGACCTCGGAAGCTCTAGGTACGTACCTACTAGCCTAAGGCACCTAGCGGATGGGCTAGTGATAGCGAGGTGGAACTTATATGGTAACTACAGTGCAATAATTAAATGCAGATATTATATACTGTATACTTAGGTACAGTCTAAGTTGCCCCTCTATCGGCAGCTTGGTGGATCCTTAGATTTATTAGTACCTAAGGAGCTGCTGTGCTCTATCGATAAGTGCAAGGGAAAAAAAGTTCAGGGAGTAGGTATCTAGACTGAGCGCAGATTCCGCGATAACCTCTTTTGGCTTCCTAAGATCCGTATACGGCGCGCTCTTAGACCAATTCACAGAACAACACGATTATACTAGAGCCCACGATATGATACAATGAGCTCCCTCAAGAGGAAAGACGCCCCCGGAGGCGCACCCGCCACAAAATCTCCTAAGCGGTCCAAATCCGAGAAATCGCAGTCGAAGCCCCATGCGAGCGCCTCTCAGTCCACCAAAACGTCGCAACAGAAGCCTGCCAGCACTGCCGGTGTCACACGTTTGAAAGAAGAAGAGCCGTTGTTTCCTCGAGGCGGTGGAAGCGTCTTGTCTCCTCTCGAACATCGGCAAATTTCAATCCAGGCCAAACAAGATGTGCTTTTCGAGCAACAGTCGGGCCAGGGAGCCAAGAAGGCAGATAAATCTTTGAAACGGAAGAAATCGAAGACATCCAAGAACAAGTCTTCCGACTCCACCCGCCCGACCGAAGATAATGTCAGGATAGAGAGTCTGAACTACCAAGTAAGTAGTATAATTGAATACGGATGTCTATCTTGAGCAATGGGTCTAACCGGGAGTAGCGCTTGGTTAAAGGCTCTCTTGTCTTGGGTCAGGTCACCGAGATTCGACCATTGCAAATCATTCTCGCTCTACCAAACAACCTTTCCGGCCATGTGCCCATCACTTCCATCTCGGATGTCCTAAGCGATAGAGTAGCAGCCGAGGCCGAAGCTTCTGATGAGGACGATCTTGAGACCGACTCTGTTGAACTAAAAGACATATTTGAGGTCGGCCAATACCTCCGCGCCTATGTGACCTCTACCACCGAGGAGAGTACCGGGGCATTGACGAAGCCAAAGAAGCATATTGAGCTGTCGTTGCGGCCGGAACACACCAATACGGGACTGTTGAGCAAAGAACTCGTCGAGAACGCCGTCGTAATGGCGTCAGTCTCTAGCGCAGAAGACCATGGCTATGTCATGGATCTTGGTCTTTCTGACGGAAACACGCGGGGATTTCTTCCTCGGAAGGAAGTCCCTAGTGATATTTCTGAAGCTCGCATGCAACCTGGCGCTGTCGCCCTTTGCCTGGTGACAGGGAAAGGCGCCAATGGCAAAATCATCCAGCTGTCAGCTCTCCCAAACAAGCTAGGAAACGTACAGAACTTCGCATCGGAGGCAACGACCATTCAAACCTTTTTGCCGGGATCCGCAGTTGAGCTCATGATATCGGATATCTCTAGACGCGGACTGGTAGGCAAGGTCATGGGTTCTCTAGATGTCACAGCCGATCTAATCCACTCTGGCGTCGGACCCAAAGCGCTAGATTTAGAGGACAAATACTCTATCGGAAAGAAAATTAAGGCTCGTGTGATATGCGACTTTCCGACCGCTAAGGAGCCGAAGCTCGGCGTGTCTCTATTAGACCACGTCATGACCATGACACCTCAGCGAACCACATCAGCGAAGCTCCCGCTTGACGTGCTTCCTGCATCCTCAAAGGTCGAGGAATGTACCGTATTTAAGGTAGACCCCGAAATGGGTGTCTTCGTGGAAGTCGGCGTCGACCGCATACCTGGATTCGTGCATATTTCCCGTCTTAAAGATGGCAAAGTCGACCTACTGTCTGAATCATCCGGGCCCTTCAAAATTGGTACAGTCCACCGCGGAAGAGTCATTGCTTACAATGCCATCGACGGCTTATACAATTTATCGTTTGAAACAAGCGTCTTGGAACAGCCCTTCCTCCGAATCGAAGATATTGCTGTCGGTAGTGTGGTTAATGGCCAGATTGAGAAAATTATCATTAATCAAGACGGCGTTAGTGGCCTCTTAGTCAAATTGGCAGAGGGAATTCGTGGCCACGTCCCAGAAATTCATCTAGCAGACGTCCGTCTCCAACACCCCGAAAAGAAGTTCCGCGAAGGGCTTAAAGTCAAAGCCCGCGTCTTATCAACCGACATCTTTAAGCGACAAGTTAGGCTTACGCTAAAGAAGACCCTTGTGAATTCCGAGGCGAAACCTTTGCAGTCTTTTGATGAGCTCGTTGTAGGAGAACAGAGCCCTACCACCATCATCAAAGTACTTGAGAATGGGGCCGTCGTGCAATTCTACGGATCCTTACGAGGATTTCTACCTGTCTCGGAGATGAGTGAAGCTTACATTCGAGACCCTAGAGAACACTTCCGGGTGGGTCAGGTTGTCAGTGTACATATACTAAATTTTGATGTCGAAACACAGAAGCTCTTTGTGTCCTGCAAGGACCCTTCTGCATTTGGCATAGAGAAGCAGAACGCGCTCAAGAATCTCAGGATAGGAGAAATCGTATCCGCCAAAGTTGTACAGAAGACGGAAGATGATGTCCATGTTGAACTTGTCGACAGCTCTCTTAAAGCCCTACTTTCAATCGGACAACTCACTGACCGACCTAGCAAAAACAAATCTTCTATGAAAGGTATTCGTGTTGGGCAAACACTCGACGAGTTAGTCGTACTGAACAAGAACGATAGCCGTCGGTCAATTGCATTGTCGAAGAAGCCAAGCTTAGTTCAAGCAAGCCGAGAAGGCAAACTCCTCACGGCCTTGGACCAGGCTCAGATTGGCGAGATCCGGCAAGGCTTCGTTCGGAATATCACCGTTACGGCTGTTTTTGTGCAATTTCCTGGCCAAATTATTGCTCTCCTACCTAAGTCGAAGCTTCCCCAAGAAGACCGAGAGAAAACGGACTTTGGCTTGAAAAAATACCAGTCTATTGCTGTGAAGATTGACTCAATAGATATAGACAATGGCCGACTTGTTGTTGCCTCATCCGCATATACAGACAAACCTTCAAGTAGCGCCCAGTCGTCTACGGCATCCAAATTGGATAACCCAGTGGATGAAACTGTAACGTCTTTCAGCGACTTGCACGTCGGAAAAGTCACAAAAGCCAAGGTTGTCTCAATCAAGAACACTCAGCTAAATGTGAAGCTTGCCGACAATATACAAGGGCGCGTCGACATCAGCCAAGTATTTGATTCTTGGGATAAAATCACCAATCCTAAATTTCCTCTGAGCGACTTCCGGGCGAACCAGGTCATAGAAGTGCGGATACTAGGTGTCCATGACGCCAAAAATCACCGATACTTGCCCATTTCACACCGATCGACACATTCTGTCCTCGAACTTTCAGTGAAGCCTAGCGATCTGACGGCCAATGCGATATCAGAGCTGTCTCTCAAGACCCTTGAGCTTGGCTCAACGCACATTGGTTTCATCAACAATGTTCAGCAAAACACCCTCTGGGTGAATCTCTCGCCAAACGTGCGCGGCAGAATCAACATGCTTGAGATATCGGATGATGTATCTCTTCTTGATAATCTTCCAGCGAATTTTTCTGTCGGGTCGGCTCTAAAAGTACGTGTTATGGCTGTCAATCCTACAGAGGGCCGACTTGACTTGTCAGCCCGTAGCTCTGGTACTTCCACCCATCTTACCTGGGATACCATCAAGAAAAACATGGTTCTTCCCGGTAGGATCACAAAAATCAATGAACGCCAGATCATTGTGCAACTCAGCGACTTGGTCTCAGCACCCGCACATTTGATCGATCTTAGCGATGACTATGATGATGCTAGCACTATGTCCTACAGCAAACATGGCGTTGTGCGTGTCTCCATAGTCGATGTTGACAAGAGCAACAAGCGCCTACGGCTCTCTTTACGTCCGTCAAGGGTTCTAAATTCGTCTTTACAAGTCAAAGATCGCGAAATTATTAACATCGCCCAGCTCAACGCTGGTGATGTGGTCCGTGGGTTTGTAAAAAATGTCTCTGAAAAGGGTTTATTCGTTGGGCTAGGTGGTGATTGTACAGCAATGGTCCGGATCTCTGATCTTTCAGACAGGTTCATTAAAGACTGGAAAGATGAATTTCAGATTGATCAACTAGTGAAAGGTCGGATTACGTCAATTGACCCTACTACGAGCCAGATTCAAATGAGTCTGAAATCGTCTGTAGTTGAGAAGGTCTTTGTACCGTTGAAAAACTATCAAGATCTTCGCGCGGGTCAGATTGTTACCGGGAAAGTCCGAAAAGTCGAAGACTTCGGTGCTTTCATTCTCGTCGATGGTTCCGCAAACGTGAGCGGGTTGTGCCACCGAAGCGAGATGGCTGAAACCCCGGTACAAGATGCAAGGAAGCTTCTTAACGAGGGCGATGCAGTTAAAGCAATCGTTCTAAACGTTGACGCGCAGAAAAAGAGGATCAACTTCGGACTAAAGCCATCCTATTTCGAGGATGGCGATAGTGATATGGATGAGGATGCAAGCGATGATGAAGACGAAATCGCGGGCGCTTTGTTAGAAGATAGCGAAGGTGAGCAATCGGATGATGAGGATATGGAAGATGCGGATAGCTCGGTCCACATCGAGGGTACCGATTACGATGAAAATCTATCATCTGATGTTGACGATACCGAGATGGCCGATGGTGTGGTTGAAGATATCGACGCTCTTGATGCTGGAGGTTTCGATTGGTCTGGAACCGCACTCGATGAGCCTAATACAGCCAATGCCGAGGCGGAACCGAGCTCAATAGAAAAGAAAAAGAAGCGACGAAAGCCTCAGATTGAGATCGATAGAAGTGGGGATTTGAGCAGCTTGGGTCCACAGACTGCAGTGGACTATGAGCAGCTCCTCAATCGTCAGCCCAACTCATCTGACCTCTGGACTCGATATATGGCATTCCAGATGCAAGTCAGTGAATTAGCTAAAGCCCGCGAGGTTGCCGAGCGTGCTGTAACAACAATTAACAGCACTGAGGAAACAGAGAAATTGAATGCTTGGATAGCGTATCTTAACCTCGAGGTGAGGTTTGGGAACGACGACACTGTGGATGGTGTTTTCAAGCGTGCATGCCAGGTCAATGATCAGCAGGAAGTCTACCAGCGCCTTGCCAGCATATATGTTCAGGACAATAAGCCTGAGGTAAGTAATTATCGCTCCCCAATCCGGACCATTCCTCACAATTCCATAGAAAGCAGATGCACTCTTCCAGACCATCACGAAGAAATTTGGAGCGAACTCTCCTGATATTTGGCACAATTACGCGCATTGGCTTCACGCTGTGCAGAATGAACCTGACCGCGCGCGAGGGCTATTATCTCGAGCCACGCAAGCACTCCCTGATCATGCCCGCCTACCCCTCATGACCAAGTTCGCCGCCCTGGAATATAACTCTCCGAACGGCAGCGCCGAGCGCGGCCGGACCATGTTCGAAGGGCTCATCGCCACATTCCCCAAAAGGTTTGATCTGTGGAGCCAGCTCCTAGACCACGAAGATGGCCCCAACGCCGACAAGGCAGTTATCAGGGACGTCTTTGACAGAGCAACCAAAGTAAAGGGGCTCAAGGCACGGCCTGCTATGAAATGGTTTAAACGCTGGGCCAATTGGGAGGAGAAGAATGGCGATACCAAGAGCCAGGAGAAGGTCAGGGCCAAGGCGGCTGAGTGGGTGAGGCTAAAGGCAGAGGCAAAGAAGGAAGGAGAAGGGGAGGAAGATGAGGAGTAAAAAGAGAAAGACAGGCATGCAATGAATGATACCCAGACATGTGGTCTCCGCGATCTGGAAAAAGGTAAATAGGTTTAAATACTTAGTTCGTGTATATACATACGGACCATTCCACAATATGAAATGAGGTGCTAGTAAATGCTGTAAGAAGCCACGAAAAGAGTTGAACGATATTTAAATCCATGAATTCAACAACCCAGGACACTCGTAATAGAGCTATGTGCCGAATATAATAAGCAAGAAGGATACAGGGTAGTAAGAACTTGAATAGCCAGAAGCACTTCGTATAGTGCGAGTAGAAGACCAAAGAAATTGCCACCTACGGGACAGGAGCTGTCATAGAGTCATCAGTATACTATAAGATTACTGTATAGGCTGAGGATTGCCTCACCGTTTAACACTTAGCAGTATTAACACAAGATAATCAGCACAGGCAGGTGTTAGGAGGCGTCGGAGTAGCAAAAATCGGGATCAGATCAAATCCTCATCCATACCTCAAATATATTCTCTAGATTTCTTAGACTAGATAATAAGTATCGCACATTTGGATTTAAGATTTAGAAGTAAATGCCGGGTGAATCCGTTATGCTTAGACCATACGGTTCGTATGTAATAATCACCAACCCCGACTCCGCCACCCGATCAATAATAGTAGACAAACCCCATCATACACGACACCAGAGTTCTTCTCTTTCTGACCTCTGTGGCGCCTTCTTTCGTTCTTCATGTCGTTCGTACATCGTGAAAAGAAATATAACAAGTATGTGTGTGTGTGTGTGTGAGCAATGGACGAACAACACCGGGGCCATCTTTTGCTACAGTTCCGTTTTCCCAGAAGAAAGGAAAGAAAAAGGAAATGCCGCCCGTCCGGGCTCCGCTGACTTTTAGGTTTCCGTCTGCTTTTCTGCTTTTGCGCTAAGTTGCCTGCTCCCAAAATTCTAATGTATAAACCGTGACCAGATTGGGACGAGAGCTGTCCTAGAATATCCGTTGAAACAGACAAAGGGAACCCAGCCGAATGAGCTGTTTCTGTCCCGTAGTGATGATATGAAAAAAGTTCGCAAAGGCGAGCTTTTCCTAAAACGCCGCATCTAAAAAGAACCTTTTCTATAATGTCCAACAAAAAAATATGACAATCCCGAGAATAGGAATAAAGAATATGATAGCACACTTATCGACTAAAAGTCGAATATATTGTAGAGGATAGGCCCTAATCGGCAGTTTAGGGACGCTGAGGGACCTGTGGGAACAGGGCGAATTGAGGAGACACGCTAGTGTGGCTCCGACTAGCAGTTCGCGCCCGTCTGTGAGTCTTCATAGACTCTTTAGCGGACATCGCCTCTAGAGGAGCAACGACGTCATGGGGTGTTTTCATTAGCAAAGCAGCTTCGGACTGTGCACGGCTGTGGCCTTCACGTCCAGTCTCTTGCTTCGTGAAAGTTACTGGAGGCTCCTCAGTTCCCGTCAGAGTTACGCCGCTAGTCGGGGTGACAATGGGTTCCTTGTCATTAAGCGTAATTGTGACAGGCTGCTGGGAGTCAGTATGTACTTGCCAGCTTGAGCTACTGCTGCCTGTCCAGCGAGTGAAGGTGGATGATGGATAGCGGCTCGAAGCTACTGACTGCTCTGAAAGAGTAGAGATGGTTGTGGATGCGCTAGACCGAGCATGAAGAAACGCTCCGGGCTTATCAAGTAAGCTATGATCATCATACGGCGAATTTTTCAGGTTATCGCTAGACGCACGAGAGCCGAGCTCGCCTCTTTCAAATTGCAGCATCTTTTCGTGGTAGTCATTTGGGATCAATAGACTAGGTGACAAACAGAACTCTTGCCCCTCTTGGAAACTAGAGGCGCTAGAATGAGATCGGTCGTGGTCACGCTTCAGCTGGGTTGAGGTATCAATCCTCGGAAGGGAAAAGTTTGAAGTCATATGGGTCGTTAAGCTTGTCGGGGTAGTAGCTCCACGTGGCGTCGCTCCCGACCCATAGCTCGTAGGGCTCAGTCCCGGGACATCGGCCGACAGGAGGCTTGCTGGCGTAGGCTTAAAGCTAACGAAACTTGTTTCAGCTCCATAGCTTAGTGCTGAGCCCTCAGGGTAATAGTCGTCACGATCATAATCGCAAGAAAGTCGTTCCCAAGCGAAATCACAATCTGCTTCAGCGGCATGGTCATAACAATAGTCGATATCATCCTCCCAGTTATCCTGGACAGACTCATCTGGGTTCGTCTCCTCGTCGCATTCACGCATCGCACGCTGCGCTGCAAGGAAATCAAATCTGCCTAACGTGTCTGAGGCGTTGCTAGGGGGGCGTTGTGTTGTTTGGCTTAAAGACACCCGTCGAAGGTGCGGAACAGACATACTACCCCGAAGGGACGTTCGATTACTGATAACACTTGTACGGGATCTAATGGTAGTTAAGTGGTACTCCTCTTCTTCAGGGACCTCGGGCAAAGAAGTCATGGAAGCGGTTAGCGGCCAGGCGGTGTCATCGATCGTAGCGACAGGATACGGGGACTGCTCATCACTACCCGTGCTGTATGGTTCCGAATGGCCACCAGATGCATGAGGAAGGGGTGCGGACCAAGGCCCGTCAGTTGATGGTAGGATAAATGGCTGTGGTTGATAACCCGAGTTGATCCTCAGTCTCTCGATATTAGCCATTCCGAACGAATCGGTTCGGTCGTGACGGACTGAAATACGGCTAGAGGTCCGAGGCGGTGGTGGAATCGGTGATGTTTGTGAGTCATTAGATACGAAACGAGATAGACGAGGCGGCGATAACTGGATGCTACCTCGTGGTGAGCTACGTTCGGAATCATGTCGCGATCCCGGGGGCGTCGGCAGTGGTTTATCAAGAGTTTGCGAATTGAGTTTTCCTGATCTAGTTGATAAATCGGTTGCTGTTCGCGGTCGTGTCCTCGACAGGCCGGACAGTGCTTCAGACAAGTTTTCCCTAGATGAATGCGAGACATGCTGAAAGTCGTACGGCCCAGATATTTGATACTTCACTGAAGAAGCCTCAGATGCCCCCCTAGCCCGTCGTCGTGTGAACATAGACTGAATAAAACGTTGCTCCTTTGGCAAATATGGGACGCTATCTGTTGGGGCCTCAGTTAATGGGAGAAACGGACTGCTTGGGTTGCCTTGGTCGCTGTATCCCCGGCGTAGCTTGGGTTTACGACCGAAGACGGCCTTGCCAAACAGCTGTACACTGTCAGGTCGTTCTTTGAAACGCATGACCGAAGATCGCTGAGATGGGTTTCTTGACAAGCTCATATTCTCCGGACCACGTCCCCATGTTGCATCTGGGGTTTCAGAACGAAATGACGGCGAGTTAGACGACATGGCCATTTCATTCAGTTGCTGTTCTGATATAGATCCTCGCTTCATACGTCTGCTAAACGCGCGGATTCCCTCTGGCGAGGGTGGACCATCTAGCGCGGGCTCGAGTAGGTCTGTGATGCTGTGGCCCTGATAATGGTCTGTCGAGGCGGCTGTAGAAGGGCGGGCCACATGCAAGGTCGACGAACTGCCGTCATTTGCCACCCTCCGTCGAAGCCCCTTGAAATTGGCTGAAGAGGAATTGGACGAAAACATGACGAAATCCTATTGGAGGGTCCCAATATCGTGGCTCGATATATTGGATGACGGACCCGGGTCTGAGCTCCCGGGCCACCTTACGCCCGCGATTTTCGATTATAGCTGAGGACCTGTAGACACAACGTCGCAAGCTGCGTAGGTAGGTAGGAGAAGAGAGAAACAAATAAGAACCGAGAGCCTAGGTAGAGGTTATGGAGGCCGGCTGTGGGGATGTAACGGGAAATGATTTATGGGATAGCTATGGGATATGAAATGGTCCCAGTATTGGAAGTGCGAAGATCAGAGTGGTCGGGTACCCTTGCAGTTCTCTTGGCCGTTATGCAAGTGTGCAACGGGGAAAGCTAGGTAGAGAGCCAGGGTTCAAAACAGGGGCCAGGATTAGAACGCCAAGACCCAAGGAAGCTATTCTAGATGAAATTAGTGTACACCAGGCCAGGGTTGCTGCCAGAGAGTGGGTAGCTGGTGGTCGGTACGTACATGGGATGGATGGGACTGAGAAAGCTGGCTGGTAAAGACGGGACGGGAGGGCGATAAGCAAAAAGTATTGATTGATTGACTGATTGATCGATTTATTGATGGATTGATTTTCTTCCAGCTCGTTATCAAAAAATGTCAATACATGATGCCGTAGCCGCGTGCGTCTCTTGCTTTTCAGCGCCGACGTACTTATTATTATCCCGGACTGGTGCAGTCAAACAACTGCATGTACGCGTCCAGTACCGTATCTAGGCTGCCGGATGTGGGAGGAGACGAAGGCAGCGATAGCGATCAATGCTCCTTTTCACAGCTCCCCTCCACTACGTGTGCTACTTGGGCTCACCACGAATGCCGAACTTCGCCGTCGTCTCAGGCTGTCGCAATCCGGGAGATGTTCAGCGGGGACGGGGAACGAGAATGCTCGTCTAGACGATCAGCTGCAGATCCGATCCCCAAGTCCCAAGTTTCAAGGTGATCCTGGCCAAGATAAGTTCTGACAAGTTGAATCCGTTCAGAATGCTGAGCAGAATGCTGAGTACAGTTCTTTTAAAAGAAATAGGTAGGTATGCTATATCGGTGATCTGTAATGTCAGAGTAGTAGATTAGTGTAGGCACGGCAGAGGACAGGGCTAGCGAAATTCAGATCAGCATTCTTGATGTCATGGCAGCAGCAGCCTCTAGGTACAGCAGAGACAGTGAGAGATCGATCTATAAAGCCACACAGACCAGCCAGCAGCAGCAGCAGCAGCAACAAACAAACAAGCTAGGTCCCGTTGAGGGAATTGGCGGAAAGCCCACGCTAGCAGTCACATTTATCCTATACCTACCTACATACGCATAGACGACGCCAAAGTCTGGAGCAAGCAGAGGGTCTGTCTGCAGAGGGTATATCGCGACCAAATGGCGGGTGATAAGGACAATTCGGAACCAAAGGCACGCCATCCTACATCGCTAAATCCTCATTATGCCGGTCCCACGGATACGGGCAAGATGGTCCATGGCCTAGGTAGTACTGTAGGACCTGTATCTGGCCTGTAGGATGAATAGGATAGGTACGCATAGAATAGGCATACGAGGGATCTAGGTAACCAAGCGTGCGAGTGAAATGGTATTGTAGCCTGAGCGCGCCAGACTTGCGCAGACTTGCCGTTCCTCAGCACATAGCGCTGTATACTGTATAGTCCACTTCCTAGCAAATAGGTACCTAACAAACATTCCTAAACCCGATAAATAAAATAGAAGGTTCCGACCCCACTGAAGAGGGGTCCTGGTCGCGATGCAAGGGTGCCTTGGTGGAGAGGCAGAAGTAGGTATGATAGCACGGGTTGATTGTGGATTGTGGATAGCTGAGAAGCTGAAAAGTGCGAATGCAAGGTCATCTCACGAAAATCCCTTAAGAACCAGGGGAGACAAGGGACAACTGTCAAAAAACAAAAAAGGCTGTGTTCGCAAGAAGACATTCAGCGTAGGAGCGAGTGGATAGGGGGGAAGGGGGGGGTTGTCGGGGCCGAACCAACCAACCATCGACGTCGAGGCTGAGATAAGCGACAAATTTGTGAAACTGCTGCTCTGTGCTTCTTTTGTGAAGGGTGGTTAGACAGTTTAGGCGAGCAAGTAAGGTGAAGTAAAGCCTGGGGCAGTGGGCATGGCATGGCATGGCATGGCATGGACCGTATCGTACGTCTACACTTACGTACATACAACAATACAATCCATACCATACCAAGAGCACATCGAGCACATCTTCGTTGAACCAAAACCGCCGCTCTCCGATTTTGGAGACGGACGGGCTGGGATCGACTAGGTGACTAGGTAGGTACAGTAGCGACTCAGCCATGCCCATGCCCAGCTTTTTTAGTGCTTGGCCCTTACGGCACTCACTCGATTTGGTGCGTAGTGTACGCATACTAAGGTACTCCAAATCAGCCAACTTACATACTTATTTCCCCTAGAGCTCACTCTAACCTACTGCTTAGTAGTAATTAGTATTAGTTAGCAATTATACTACACGGTACTGTACGTTACCCGTCGAACGTGAGACGTTAGATGCACGCTATATTATTCAGTTGGTTGCGGTTGGTTGTAGTCGCTGACGCGGACTTTGCCTTGTCCTTCTCCACGATGTGCACGATGTGGATGGACAATGTGGAGCTCGTATCAGCGATACGGTTGGTTGCGCTCTCGTGTCGGATTGGAAGACGTCTGTCAGACTTGTTGTTATGCAGGTACGCGGGAAGGGAGGAGAGCTTGCGCACGCGAGAGAGTCTCGAACGTCGAATCACTTCAACACGTCGTGCACGTCGTGGATGTGCTGTATGTAGGTCGAATAATTGGCCATTTCTATCCATCAAGCAAGCATACATACATACCTACCTACATACATACATATATACACAAATATAGGTAGCGTCTCGGAGATCGGCATTGGCGCAATAATATTTCCGAGATGTGATAGGTTTACTGGCCCTGAATTGTGTACATACATAAGGTATTCCGCTTCTGTCTTTACAGCAGTGACTACTACAACCCTTGGGAAGACAACTAGAACGCTACTTTAGTACCTAGATGCCATCGTACCTACGCACAGGTATGCCCAGTTACCTAAGCTAAAGCTATAACAACTACCTAACCTATACTACCTCTTAGACCTAACGTTATAGGTAAGAACACGCGCTATTGCCGCTACCTATCCAGTGTACACACAGTGCCACAACGCATGCCGTGCCCTTGGAGGATCAAAAACGGGAAATCCGTCTAATCATCACATAAAGACGCGCTAGGGCTGACAGGGAGAAACAGACGCGGACGCAGAAGCCGAAGCACAAGCAGAAGCAGACGACCGACCTCCTCTCCGCCCCTCCCCAGCCATCTCACGTCGTCGCCGACCTAAAAGTCCGGGACCTGCATAATTGTGAGCAAAATGGCTCGCAAAGTGCTAGCAAATGCGGATGACGACCGAATTGTCAACCAGTATAGGCTCGTGGGTCCGATGTGCCTAGCTCCATCCCTCTACTCTTAGGTTTTCTATTAGTGCTACCCATCCTGCCCATCTACTACTGCACACTACATCCTGAGGATAGCTACACTAGACCTACCTTAGTAGGGTTTTGGAGCTCCATACCACTGGGCGACCGTATTCTGTACGCTCCCTTAGGTAGAGACTTACATACGTGTGCAGGTACCGTGGAGAGATTTTCCTTCCTTACCTATACAGTATAGTAATAATAGCCATGGGATGTAGAACGTTTCACCTTGTCTTCTAGAAGCCACCACAGTCTTTTAGTCTATGAACACCAGCATTTTCTTTTATTACTACCAGGATTATTACTTCACGATGTCAGGGGGGGCTCAGCCTGGTATGACATTTGTGTTTGTTTTTAAGATTCTGGTACTCTTCTTTTAGAAGCCAGGTTTTCAAATCGTGGGTCAGTATGACTTCATCCGACCCAAATTCACCGTTGAACAATCTCACGCCAGCAAAGCCCGGTCCCAGCAGTATGAAGACTCTGGGCACGGATAGGCAACACATAGGTAGTACTCCGTACTCTGTCCGTACCTACCTAACCCAAAGTCATGGAAATGCCCCGGTGCTTGCAGATGACGCTATGTAGGTACTCTATCCTATCACACTATGCGTTCCCCGCAGTGCGCTTCTTTTCTTTTCGCCTTGCTTTTTCGGGCCATCGGCTCTTTTCCGTAGTCGAGCGGCGCCGGCGCCGCGACAGGAACCTAACTCGACGCGGTGGCTACACTAGATATCCATGTCCCGGATTCGATCAAGCAAGATGCCTGTTTATCCAGGACAAACTCCAACCGCCTACCCGAGTAGGTATGGACAGAAAGTATGGACTCTGCTATGGACCTACTAGATAGTAAATACCTTCACTATTATATGTTAGGCAGAGACAGAAAGTGAGCGAATTCGGTACGATATTTCTGGATCTCGTAACGGCACACAGTACCTAGATACAGTAGATATAGTGTCATCAGTCAGCTAATGTACCAGTATGTCGGGATGATGCGAGGTATTATATTCCCATGTGTCCGTGGAATAGCGTGTTAATGCATTCGGATATCCTCACCAATCACGAGCCTCGTCGAGCTATCACTTTTATGCGTACACAGACGCGCCAAAGTCCTTGCTCCAAAGTTTAGTTGTGTTTTTTTTCTGCAAAATGCAGGAACAAGGCACAGACTCGCATTGGCATTGGCGGTGAAAAAGGGAATGCTTCGACCTACGGACCGTCATCCCTGATCCAGCCAATCAGATCTCGGCCTAAAGATGGATTAGGCAGGGTCTTTTCTTACTTACTGTATACCCTTCGTGGATACCAACATTAGGTACAGTAGCTTATACACTACAGTACAGTGATATATGTATGTATGTGGGTGATGAGTGCGAGGGAGTACTGTAAACGGAGATTAAGTACAGCATACAGAAGTGAAGTCAGTCAGTCAGTCAGTCAGTCCTCTGAGAGAAAGTCCTCTGAGAGAACTGTGAGAGAACATACGTTTCTACATATGCCATGTAACCCATATTGTACGTATGCAATGCATAGGTAAGTAGGCAGTGAAGGTAGCACCTAACACAGTAGACCAGATACTACATAAAAGGGTCAAAGGACTGCGCAATCGCAACGCGTCCCGGTCCCATGTTACCACTTTTTACCCCCCCTCACGATGCGCAAAACACCGCGCTGCTGACTCGTGTGTTATTCATTGCATACCGCGTCAACAACGCACACCGGTCGACTGGAAGCCACAGACCCCGGAAATGAAAACAGCCAATCACGCCCGCCGGTGTAACTGTGAAACTATGTGAAGTCCTCTGCAGTCCAGACGCGATTGGATTATTGCCGTGCTCTTTCTCCCCCTCGACTTTTCTTTTCCATGCGGCTGATGCCAGGTACATACCGAACCGAGCAGTTGGAGAAGTTGAGAGAAGAGAAAAGGCGAGGCCAAAACTGTTAGGTCCATCCGCGCGAATAGCGTATGTAGGCACACGACGACGGCGACGGTGACGAAACTAGTGTAGCATGTATAGCCCTATGCTATGCTGTGCCAACGAATAAAATAAATGCCTATACAAAAGCCTCATACGTAGCTCTCTCCCGGAAAACGTCATTACCGAAAGCCACATAGACGGGAGGTAAGTCCATAAGCCATGAAACCACCAATCGCCGCGCCGCCCAGCCTCCAATACTACTATCTCCTACACTAGGAAGTTAGAGGTCCCCGAGTGACACAATCTTGGGTCTGTCTACACTAGGTAGATAGTAGATAGGTAGCTATGTAGGGATTCTGTATGTATGTTGGGCTGGCTTGTCTAACCTAGGGATTATCGGCGGGATGTCGGGCTAGGGTCTGTTGAGCTTTGATAACTGAGGTTGCGATCGACGGATCCATTGCCTTGTAAGCCGCGTCTCCGGAGTGTCCCTAGTCATGGAGCGCCTTTGGCCTTCCATTATGATCGTGGGTCTCCGAGATACACGATCTAACACCCCTACACGGATATTTTTGGATAGATTGAATAGATGAGATCGCGGTCCATCTTCGGTCCCAAAATCAAATTACATACCCCAAAATAAGCTAGTTATTAGAGAACTGTCTGCATCGGAAAAAGGCGTGCTGCTAGCAACGGATGAAACACAAAGAACGCTGTAATACGGCGCGTTATACTTGACACTTACTTGACCTACTGGTGCACCAAATGAAAAGTCGTCGCCCGACAGTACGGATACATGCGAGCCTAGTATCATTAGCCTAATGATTGACGATTACTAGGACTATTTTACACTAAGTGCCCAATTTCATATTCTCTCTATCACAGTTCGTACTAAAACCCTGGATGCCGTGCTAGTCAGTAAGCCGGCCGGCCGGAAAATCTATTCAACATTCCGCCCGAATAGGTACGCCTCATTGATCATCCTTTAGTGTCCATAGTCGTCGTCGGGGTCCATCCTCTGCTAGCTACAATTCGAATATTGGGTAGGTAGCGTGGTGCACCTATACATCTAGGGCGAAATATCACGGTGAGAAGGTCTAGTTTGGTATTCCCAAAAACGTGGAGAGAACGTGGCTCTATGCCACCTAGGTTTAGGGCGATGATATGACCTGCCCAGTCCGTCGAGGAAAACGGGGACGAGTAACTGGATTCGTCCAGATGAAACACCCCAGACCGGCAAAAGATGAGAGGATATGGTTACATTGCGTCTACACTAGCTACGTGGTACGCCTGTAATCAACAATTGACAATTCCCCAGGAGGAGACGGGGACGCTTCGCTTCTGCATCGGTATTCCTGAAGGTGCCATTCGGTTGGCAAAATGCCAGTGACGCTTCCAACCTGTCGGGTGGCTGTTGCTTGCCGTAGCCAAGGGGTACCGTGGTCAGTTAGACTAGGTGGAAAAGAGACCCGTCACCCAGGAAGGAGTCAAAGCGGCCGGATGGCTGGGCTTATGAGAACAACGCCAGCCACAAGTTAAAGACGGGGTTAAGAGAAGACATTTGTAATGAGTTTTACTGCTCCTCTCAGATCATTTGTATTAACCGGCCTCGAATATATATACTCATATGATATAGATATAGGGAGACGACCGCGCTAATGTCGTAACCATTGAGTAATCTATATGAACCGGAACCCATGAAGTCGATGCATGTATGGACACGGACCTATTTTTATACTTCTATACAAAGAAGAAGCACGTAGCAGTCCCTCCGAACTCAGGTTGTATTACAGAAAACGGTCGTACCATCTCAGGCTGTTCAACCTTGGTGCATCATAATATCATGGTTGTCTATAGTGCTGTATAGGCCATGCCCTATGCAACATGGGAAGCGAGCGGTGAGTGGAAGCAAACCCGGAAACCCTTCTGGGCGGGCATCCACGTTGAAGGGCATGGAACGGGATGCTCTGCGCGTCGTATTGGCTCGCCAATGCGATAAAATGCGTCTTAATGGGTATAAAAGTCATTATATATCCCCACGAAACCAGCGGCCGTCTTCTTCTGCCGCTATCCGCACGTTCTACTAGGCAATTTCACGCCTAGCTCAGACAGCAACGATAACTCAAATTAAGATTGAACCAAGGAAGCAGCAGCATCAACAAGCCGTCGGATAGATCCTCATCTCGCGCGCGCGTTGTCCCCATCCCCAGCCAGACCTGGTCGGTCCGAGACCCTCGGGACCGGAGTTTGAGTCGCCGGCGCGCGCCTGAGACGAGGCGCCCTTCACGAAGCCAAGTCTCTCGCTGCTGGCGCAATGAGATTCCAGGAAAATGACGTCGGAGAGGGAGAGGGTCGTCGCTTGCGTACCTTCCCGTGATGGCTTCGATCTCAACAGGTAGCACGGAGGAGGTCTCATCCAATAGGAAGCGGTGTGAAGAGCAGTACGCGGCTTGCATGGATGTTTCGAAACAGCCTCAGATGCAGATTTCCATGCTTCGCAGCGCGACGTCCACCAGCGGTTCGCGGACGCGACGGATTGCTGCTTTGGAGGAGAGACCGCGCTACTGTACTCAAGACAGTGAATGTCTCCGGGGCGCGCAAGTGGCGGTCACATCTCGACACACGCAGAGGCAGCACGCCGTAGCGTACCGAACCGAACCCAGACGGCAAGGTTCGCTCTCGCCAGTGACGTTGGGAGGGGGTCTCGATCAGTCGTTTGTGTCTTGGGCGGATCTCCTTAGCGTTTGTCTATTCGCGCCGGCTCTTGTCTTCGGGATACCATTTTCACCCTTTCGACTCCCGATCTACCAATGACGAATCAGCCCCTCGAAGACAGACATTTCTAGAATTTAGGCGAGGGAGAAGCTCTTGCATGTCTGCCGTCAAGGCAAGGCAGGTAGATGGGGTTCTGCATTTCGCATACCTATAACCCGTAGACTAAGGGGAATAGTGTAGTGGAGCGAGGAGAATGAATGGTCGGCGATGGTGCTCGTACCAAAAGCGATTTCATAGGCGGAAAATGCTACCTAGGGCAGCGAGAAACAAGGAAACAAGGAAACAATCATAGTCTCAAAAAAGAACTTCGTTAGAAGTGAACCAAGTAATAGTGCAGATCGATGCCCATGGGCTAATTAAGTCTAATGCAGACCTAAGGCAGTGTTAACAGCAGCAAGCCCCCACACCAAAGCAGCTTTCTAAGTAGGTAATTAGTATGCATACTTAGTTAGAGTATGCGAAAGTAAGTAGGCAGCTCTCTCACTCCGCAGACTTCAGATCCAGGACGACATCGTTCATGATAATGACAAACTTGGCCTGGGCTGCAATCCTACCTTCTTCTTTGACAATACATGTGTATTATACCTGCTCTACCTACATACCTAGCCCACCTGAAACATCCATAAACGTGGCTATTTGCTCGGCTAGCTCTGAATTAGAGAGTTTGCTAGTTTCGAACTGCTACCATCTATCTATTCAGGATTCCGCCGAACCATCACTAGTACTAGGTAGTGCTCCCATGGAATTAGCCTCACTTGTCAAAAACGTGGGTGTTCTCCATCCTAACACTGACGGTTCCTTTGATTCCATGTAGGTTAAAACCTGGAAGTTGTGTGCTTCCTATCTGAGAGGAGGATCCAGCACATATCGTATACCTGATGCAGTCAGAGTGTTTCGCGTATTGAGGGATTCCGGGGGAGCGCGCTGAAAGAAAAGTTTAAATCTGTGATATGATGTTCTCAACTACGGGACCGGTACCGGCCGGCCGGCGTTCAAGGACCTTTGTTCGTAGGATTCTCGGGCTAATGTACCCGGTGGGTGGTGATAGGTAACTCTTCTCTTAGCTCTAGGACTTCAAGTTTACCTAAATTAGCTTGTTGATCTTAGAGGGGGATCCGACTTTGTTCGATCCTTATCTTCCATTACCTTTTCAGTCTTGTGTATGTTCCAGGGCAAGAGGATAAACTCTGTAAACGAGAAATCCCGGGATACCACATGCGAATCCAGATCTGCTCACCTCCGCTTACTGTGCCTCGCGTGAACAACCAACCATCTAGGACTCGGCGCCAAGAACACAGGGGCTGTCATTCATGTATAGTCGCGTGAATCCTGAATTTGCTTTGCGGGGTATACGTAGGGCTGGTTCATAAGTTCCATATTCTATTGCATCAAGTGATATGCAACATGTACAGGCAGGTACATAACGCTATCTTGTATCCTAGCTTATGGCTATGAAAGCAGGGTGAGAGAAGTTAGCGTAGGCTAAACATCTCAAGAGAGATGATAGCTGAAGAAACATGTGAGTTTGTTAGTGAGGTAAGTTGAGTTTAGAGGATGATAGAGAATAGAGGTATTCCTGTACTTTCGAGTTATAACTAAGTTTACATATCTAACGGGCTCATAAAACGAAAGCGATAAATGCGAATACAACCTATGAATATGGTTAGTATGGCTCTTTGTGAGTTGCATGTTCATCATCTATGTAGAGTACAGCTGCTTAGAATTAATATGGTAAGCATCATGACGTCTCCCACGCCAAACAACACCCACTTCTAAGCAAGTGCAAAATATACATCCTGGAATGTATCTTCGGGGGTTTAACTTGTTAACTTTGTTCTTTACCTGATCTTGCAATGTGGATAGAGGGCTTCCAAGGTGCCAAAAAGCAGGGATACAAAATGTATTATTAGAATAATAGTTAATAGAAAAGACCATATGACTTACGAATTTACCCGTATTCGAGGAATTAAACATGTGTTAGTCCTTCATTTCTAGTAAAGTCTCCGGCTACTCCTTAACAATACCTAATAGGTCGATGGTGAGGATACATACATCTTCTCAAACATGTTGTAAAGCGTAGAAGTAACTAATAAAAATATGGTAAGGTGTTTTTAGTTCGTCAGAAACGCCACTAAGCCCAGGTTTAGTTACACATCAGTTGCTTATTTTGATCAGAGATGAGGCAGCAAGCGGCTGAGATAGTTATGGCCTTTCCAGACTGTCTTAATTTATTCCTAATCTGCAAGTTACAACGATAGATTTGTCAACGACCACGCCAGACGCCATAATGGCTACGTTCCGTTGTTGATGGTGACAAGACTCAACTAAGTGCTACATAAAATGTCTAGCTTCTACTCAAGGCACCAACTTAGTTATATATATACGATGCCGCACGCCGAGTCATCATGAAGTTCCGTTTCGTATTGGGGGGCTTTCTAAGTGGCGAGGCCGATACAGCATAACATGTTCATCGCTCGTTAACGACTCAGTTGGCGTGGTGTTACGGATGACTCGCATAGGGTGAATTGAGGCGCCAGCATGTGTCCACTCTGCTTAAGCCACCAACAAACCCGAACGCCTTTAAGAGAATCTATTCGTAGAATCATTGAAGTATCCTGGGAATAGCCTAAAGAGCCTAATCACACGATGGGGTTCCATGTATGTAGGCAAGCGAGACGGTGCCCAATGTGACTTGAACACGAATTCAACACGGTTCTAGTGTTGCCACCGGGCATAGTATAACGCCTCTTCGGTTGACTCGGATAGACTACACAACTCACTAGCCTATCAATCACTGTTAGTCACTTGCATTGAATCAAAAGCAACCGAACACGAGAGAAGTCATCGCGAGCCTCAACATGTGTGATACGTCAGACCGCGATTTATCGCAGATCTATAATGCAACCTAACTTAATTATGTGCATCTCAAAGGGGTTTGGGGGTCGAAGCAAATCTCCGGTGCCTGGACTATTCGACTTTGGTCTGTCGGCTGAGGACGCGGCCACTTAGGAGCGAGTACTCATGCGGGCGTCCACTTGGCGGTCATAATTGCAACCGTGGATGGCCGGTTAGGTAGATCTCTGGGAAGTGGGGGAGCGGACGAGGCTATCGTCGCAGACCTGTCGTCGCATGTACCTTGCTGGCAATCCTCAAGCCGGGAACATATCGTGGCGTGGGTCATTGCGGGTTTACTGGGTTAAGCGGCTACGCGTTTAAGCAGATGGGGGATAGTTTCTCTGCGCGGAAGAAGAGAACAAGGCCCGTGATAAAAGACCAGAGGGCCACCACCAGCCACAGGCTCTCTCTCTCTCTCTCTCCAAGTGCCCACCTGCGCGCTTCCAGCGGGAAGTGGAGGGAGAGCGAGGGGCGAGCAGGCACTGCATGTCAACGTAGCCGGCACCAGTTTTTTTTCTCGCCGCCAGTTCCCTGCCGGAGTTTTACTGGGCATGCCGGGGTAAGATGCAGCTACCCGTGAGACAGGAGGCCGTCGCCCATCAATCGCGCCCGGCAGGCGGACTCTGCCTGGCGTCGGAATGATGCGCCGGCGCTTCCAACTGTATAATATGCCTTATATACGCAAGGTCTAGTGTGCAGCAAGACAGGCGCGCCGAGTCGTCTCGGGTGACGGCCGCGAATCTGGCCAGGATTTGTCAAGGCTGCTGTTAGATCGATGAATGAACGACGGGCGGCCGGGCTTCCTAGGGGTTGCTTGTTACCAGGTAGGCCCGTGTAGGTGTTGGGCATGCAGTGCATGCAGAGTTATCGTCGTCAGCAGCAGCCACGGAATCTTTCGGATAGGCAGAGGCATGAAAATCACGCGCCGAAAGCAAGCAGAGCGCCCTCATGTTTGCCTGCCTCTCTCTGCTCTCTTGGGCAAAACAGAGATGCAGCGAAGGCCGCCTGTTAAAATAGGTGGGTTGTATTGTCGCACGGGTAGGTGAATGAAAAGCTTGTCGACTTACAGCATCTCGTGGCACGCCAACTTATCGATCGAAATGGGGTCCAAGGCGTGGAGTCTACTATCCAGGTTACCAGGGTCTATTTTTCACTAATCTCATACCGCGGGTAGCAACCTTGCATCCTTACTGCATGTTTCAACAGCGAATAGCCCAGATCGGGTAGGGGGCTGACACTTATCGTATGCACGCCCAAGACTTGTCTGGAAGGGCATAAGATTGCCAGGAGCGTCCATCTAGACGTGTCAACACACAGAGGCTGAGCAGAAGTAGTTGCGCGAGGAATCTCAATGTGGATTCTCTTCCTATCTAGGAATCCGTAAGGCAGTTATATGAATACTCTTGACCTATGGCGATTCCGCTGCCTGTAACTGCGCATCGGGACCGAAGAAGCGTGCAGCGATCCTAAGGCGACCGGGGTTCTGCTAATAGGAAGAAGAAGACTACTCCTCCAAGCTGCTGTGGGATCCCTCCGCACCGAATTCGACCCCTGATTGCAGATGAATTCTGTATGTAAGACAGGTAATAGTACATAAGTAGTTCAACAAGCAACAACCATGGAAGAGACCCCTGCTAATATGTAATGTAACCCACGATGCTTCGAGATCCATCCTTGAGTTGTAAGCCATTTCTAGGATCCGCTCGGCTATACACGCTGGCTCGAGTCTACATACAGATACCAAAAGTGGCAAAGTTGTAGAGTTCTCTAGTTAAAGCCATGAAGGCTTCGGGCTGCTCCCCGGATGAGGCCGCATAGATGGGACAGACTTATGTATAATCTATCCAGTTGTACAGCATTCTGATACCGGCCTACGAGATTCGACTTATATAGTAGCAATATACTAGCGCGCCAACTTTTAACCTCTTTGGAACCTTGTCGTACCATTGTCTTGATTTCCATCCGATGTTCGTGGGTTGTATGAGTGGTCCAGTTCAGGAAGGAAGTTTCAAGACCTGCATGTAGCTATTTTTTAAGTGGCTTGTGGCAAAGTCAAACACTTCTAGGACCAAAACGAACTCGTAGACACCCGCCGGTACTGCTGGGAGATCAGTTGGGACCAAACAACACTTATAAGTGTTTCTTCTTCAACGGCAGATCGGAATACGTTTACATGTAAGGTTCAGGTCCGCCACTTAGGGCTGAGGATTTAATCAGTAGTGTAACTCCCCGCAACTAGGAAACACAATGTGAACCGGTAGAGAGAGAACAGGGAGATAACCCGGCGCGGTATCCTAGTATTCATGGCTTGTAGACCTGCTCGCGGTTGCTATGGGGGGAAAACTACCAAGGTAGAGATCTATCTATGTCTAAGCTAGTTTCAAACCTAGTTCAACTCGATTGGCTCAGCAGAGTCTTCCGATATTTGAAATATCCACGTGGATATCGGCTACCTTTGCAGATAGGACGGATCTTGTATCGTCACGGCAACTTGCAGAGGTACCGAGCTTCCGCGTTCGAGAGTTATTTTAGGTGGTCCTACCAGGGCAGTAAGCGGAGTGGTTAGGGAACTTGAAAGCCTGATAATACACAAACATGCCTAATGACTTAAACATGCCGGCACATAGCATAATAATCCTGCTACTAGGGTCAGACCGTCCTGCTGGGGCTGTTTAACTTGCTTGTTTCAGAGCCAAAGGTACATCAACGTCGTTGGATTGGCTTATGGGAGTACGGGGGACAATCACATCCCTTGGTATTACCTTGGCTATTGTAGCAGCGTCTGGCTATGGATTATTTAAAAGGCCGATGTCATAACCCTGCAGTGGTTACTTCAAGGTGGCATAGTCACGATAGCCTTCTTCTACCCCTCGACTGGCAACACCAACAACAATACACAACCTAATCATAGTACTTGGCAGTTGAATATCGAATCGACGAATGCTACATACACCGAACTTACACTAGAATCGAAGAACTCGAAGTTTAAGATGTGGAACATGGGACATATAGATCGGCCGTACGATGAGCCTATCGTTCAACAACTACATGTATGTTTTGCCCTAGGCAAGCCTCCAAACTTCAGATGCACTCTCCTCACTAGAGATATCATCTCTACTTCTCGTCCCAAGTCTTCCTATGCGTAAGTATAGCGAGAAGATGTTCGTGTGCGTCAGGTGACTGACGGTGGTTCTCATCAAAATTGGGTCTATATTAGACATCGCATAAGGACTTTTTGCATATCCTCGGTGACTAACTAAGAGGCCTAGATGACATCGGCGGACTATCAACCGTCGACGATTGCTACTGAAACTGCATTCTACACAACAAGGGCACCTAGCACGAACAGTCATCATAATACTCAAGGATACTATCCTACCGCCGTACCAGCAGGTGGTGCTACAGATAATCTCTCCGGGTTTCAGAGCCACCCACGTGCGTTCTATAGAGCCAATAGCAGTCAGGTGTACCCAACACATGAGTACAGCTCTACGGATGGGAATCCGGAATCATCGAGCAGTGCTTCATTCATCGCGTCTAGAGCAGGATCCTACGACTCGACGTTTCCGCAGGCGGTGACCCCAGAGTCAGGGATCGGCAGCCATGTCGACGTTTACAACTACATGTACTCTCACGGTCAAGGGCCCGCGGGAGTGGTCGCGAGCCCGCCAGCACTATCCCCGACATCAGGACATCAGCACCACAAGAAGAATAAGACTTCCTCTCGGCAGCGAAAATCAAAGCATCCTTATCAAGGGTTCGCTGGCGATGGCATGGGAACATCGGGGTCTAGCAATAGGTCGAAGCTACGCAGTGCGTCTCGCACATCTAAGAACACGCATCACAACCCGCCGGCGACGGCTGAGGAGAGAAAGAGCCGCGAGACACACAACAACGTCGAAAAGCAGTACCGCAACAGGCTTAATGCGCACTTCGAGAGCCTTTTGAGTGCCTTACCCGAGAGGATGCAGAGTGGAGAGGGTGAAGAGGGTGGTGATTTAGACGCCGGAGACCGACGAGTCAGCAAGGCCGAGGTCCTCGAGATGGCTAGGAGGCACATCAAGGCGCTGGAGCGGGAGTGTGCTGTCCTCGAGGGCGAGAGGGACGAACTACGAGATAACATGGAGAGGCTCCGTTGGCTATTCGGCCGGTGCGAAGGCGGCCCAGGTGGTCCCGAGGGTGCTACATTCTTGGAACCTCCATCCATGCCTTAGGAGCCAGGTTGCTCTTTTTTTTTCTCGTGTAGGATTATTCTATTCATACTGGTTTATTGGGCTAGATGTTTCAACACCGGAGTCTGGCTGGGCACGACATAAGACAGATCACGAGGAAATGGGCTATAAACGGTATAACCATTATTGGGAAAGCGTCTGATATCTCCAAGCTAGTTTTGTTTTTTTAATTACAAAAGCCGTCATCTACTCTTGCATTCAACTTGGTTCCGACCCCGGTTCTAATTTCCTACCTAAAAATCGATTGTTTTCTCTTCGTGTTTATTTTTGTAAGAGCCCCTTTATCAAACGAACATGACGCTCTGAATTGCGACGTGGATCTATATTGCCAAGTAATGTGATGGAGCCTCAGCTCAATGACACCGTTGAGCCAAGAGAATTTATTTAGTAGAGTTCATGATCTTTGATGAACTATTCATTTAGAATTTGCCATCTTTCAGCCGGTTTCTATCAAAGCCACCTGGTATTGGATGACGGTCATTCCAGTCCCGAATCCCATCGAAGCATCATATGTCTCGTGTGTGCGGATAGAAACGCCTACTAGTCTAGGACTAGTCTGCCTAGGACTTAACTGTAACCTCACAGCCCTACCATGTAGCTAGAAGGCATGAAATGGATCGCGTCAGGACTTAAGCTCTTCCCCCTGCTGCAGCCGTGATCCTCTGCATGCAGGTCGGTTCCGTGCCCAACCATAGCCAGAAACTTTTCCCGATGAGTGTGTAAACCTTAGACGCGATGGAGGCTCTGGTTGGCCAATGTCGCGAGCCTGCAATCCCGCGATGGCTGCGGTATTATGTTACAGTCTCCCTCCATGTTCTGGGTTATTGAGGGGGATTACCTAATATTACTATTGCAAACTGATGTGACATCTAGACGAAATCTACAGGTATCTGCATGCTATCTGCTGCTGGACTAACACGGTATATCGGATCGGATCGAGTTAATACGAGGTCTAGAAAAAAGAAATAAGAGAAATCTTCGGATTGGGGTTGATTGCGTCGGGAAGGCTGTGCCCAAGATGCGTTAAGTGTGTTAATCGGAGTTCCCGGGGTCAACTTGCCCAAACTTCTTACGCAGTCAAGAACAACCATGGTGTATAAGCCATAGACTGGATGTATTTTCTAGAAGGCAAACTAAGAGGGACCGGGAATGGAAAGATTTGGTATAGTTAGTCGCCAAGGGCGTTGTTTGACAGGGTCGACAAGCTTCCCTATCCACTTTTGATGCCTTGCGGATCATTCGTAGCGGCACGGTATCGAACCCGGGTCCGAGATCTTGGTGGCACCCGTCGGGACGGGATTGCCAGTACATGGAGAAATGTATACGTATGATGACTAGTCAACAACGACAATGGTCTAACCGGGTCTAAGTACGCAACCCCCCACGAGAAATACAGAATCCGTGGGATAGCGTGGTATGCAGCGTCTGCAATCCTTCCGCACCATCCCTGTCGTCAGATGTGCTCGGACATTTCTGGACGTAGGACGAAACATTATATAAAAATAGCCCCTTGTCAGAGAAAGCCACTTTGGGTATCTAATGCAGGGCCCGCGAATCTGGAAGGACGAGACGGCTAGAAAGCAGAAGACGCGCGTAGAGGTGGCGCTTCTGACAGGTTCGATGGCATGCTACTCGAACTCCAATGCAAATCTATACATTGACGGCAACTTGATCCGCAAAAAGCATTTCCCTAATACGCGCCTCACTGTTGTTTAACATTTGCCCATTCATTGCTAGGAAGGAAGGAGCCTGCTTTTTACGACGGCCATAGCTATCCTGGATTCGCGGAGCAGATACAAGAAACATAACTATTCCGTATATTGCACTACTATTTGAAGCGACAAAAGAGTATGGTTTGTATTAGTAGTTATCCGGGAATCTATATCGTTTGTAAACGACGCTGAATGTTTTGACACAAACAAAAGGGGGTATAACGACAGCGCCTTTGTGGTAATAACGCACAATAGTAAGCAGGATGCAAAATGCCAATGATGAACTCCTATCCAATGCAAGCAGCGGTCCCAGGCTCCCCGGCGGCATAGGACTTCAATCAATGCTTCACAACTTCTGATGATGTAGGGTAGTTAATCGCTGTCTTGCTGCCCGCGACCGAGGGAATTACTACCTTCGCTTCCTTGGCTTTCACCAACCTCTGGATTTGAATTCCTTCTTCCCTTCTTTCTTCGCCCAAAAAACTGCCCTAATGTATTACTAAGACTGCGTGCTCTTCCACGGCTGGTTTCCTGTCTTATTGAAGGCGGTTCATATTCATTAGGGATATGGCCGCCTTCACCATTCGTGACTAGCAATGGATCGGACGCGATCGGGTTGTCTTCTTCGTCTTGAGGGACGAAGAGACTGGACCTAATAGTAGGTCTTAGACGCCTTATTGATCTTCTCCTCTTGATGGGGCTATCTTCGCCCCTTAGCAAGGCATCTGAAACTACCGCACTAACCGTTGATGATAATGGCGAAGGTGATATAAAAGCGTTGGAATAGTGGTGATGGCTATGAGACCGGGGTGTGAGAGTAGAAAGACGCGGAGTGACCGGACGCTCTGGAGAAGATGAGGGAGGGATAGCCGTAATTGAAGACTGTATGGGTTCTGAGACAGCGACAGAAACCAAAGAATGGATTGTAGGGACGCTATCTGCCGAAACTGCTTGGGAGAGGCCGGGGTGAATAAAAGGTCGATCTTCAAAAGAATTTTTCCAAGGATTGTTTAGTAAGGGGGATGTGTCGGTTGGCGTAGGTAGGACCGACCTTGAACTACGCTGATCGGTTCTTCGGTTCGGCGGTGTGCCTACGGGTTGCTGGCTTCTCAAGGAACCCCCACCGCGCGAGAAGCTACTTCGTGAGGTGTGTGACGATCGTCTAGATGGCGATGCAGATATTGCCTTTGTCGGTGCTTCCCTCGTTCGTTCTGTATTGCTATTGTAGGGGCCATAACCCTCCTGGTTTCGAAGACCTATGGTCTCCTCGATATCCTCATCATCTGACAGTCGATCATCATCATCCTGACGAAGCCGCCCAGTGGTAATGAGAAATACACCAAAGAATGTGAGCAGGCAACCCCCTACAAATTTAGCGGCTTGCTCTGCAGTGGTGCGCTCAAAATCTCGATAGAGAACAGCGCTTCCGATAATAACAGATAGAGTGAATAGTACAAACTGTATGGGTATAACCTGGGTCGAGTCGAATCTCTGGAGGGCCTTATTTACGTAACGAACCTGCATCACAGCGGTCCCAAGTAGAATGATGACTAAGCCGTAAAATACTGGAGTAGCGAAAGCTTTGAGAAGGGTCGAAGAAAGCATAGAGGAGACGCCTTTCGTTGTCAAGGCAGTGTAGCCACCTAGGTGTCTATTAGTATCTGTAGTGTAGTTGGAGGGATGGTTGGAACGGAGCACGAACCGAAAAGTCCCACTAGACCTAGATCGATTAAAATAGATTTATTCCCGTATCTGGGGCTCGCCCACATTAAGATGATTATGAGAGAGATAGTTACGCCCAAGTATATCTCGAAGGCCATGGTCGTGATGGCATCCCAGACGTCGTGGGGGTCCAACTTGGTTTCCTCCCCCTTGGCACTAAGAACCACGGTGATAGCGCCGCCAACAGCAATAACCACACCCCAGAAATCTCGTTTGCGAAATATCTCGCCGAAAAAGATGGGCGCAATGACGCAGTTGGATATCAGAGCCACGACACCCAGGGGCGATACAATCGATGCCGGTGCGAATCCGTAAGCCAAGAAATTCCCCATCTCACCGACCGTCATCAACACCTGACCCAACCACCAGGAGGGGGATTTCAAATATGTCGATGCGACCTTGGGAACATCGTCCGAGGACGCCGTCCAATTTGAACCATTGGACTGAAAAGATTGAGCGAGCGGGTGGGTTTCAGTGGCGGCGTCGTCATCGTTGTCCTCGACTGGCGAATTATGGGATGATGCCTCGATTGCGCCGTAGCCATTACGATGATTGTCCTGGGCACGCTTTAAAGCTTCCTTGGCTCGTTCTCGCGCCTCGATGCGCTTTCGATGCAGTTGGATGTGGCTGTAGCGCTGAACGTTCAAAGCTAGCGCGATCAGAACGTTCCCAACTATGGCTGTTACAATGCCGATGAGTGAGCTCCATTCTCCCAACCCAGAACCACCGTGGTGTTCGGATCCGTCATTTGCCGTCGCAGTCCCTACTGCTAAGCCACCCGAGCCGCCGGCATCGCCAGCACCGCTAGCGGCGGTCAATAGGGTAGGCATAGATAGTCCTGGTAGATAGGTATGCCATTCACCGGCGAGGCGAGACTGCGGAGGGGCTAAAGTATGCCGGAAGTTGCGGCAACTAGGGGGAGGCGCAGAAAGTCGCTGTGGATCGCATCAATTCTAGTTGAACATGGACGCGTAGTTGGCGCCCGCAAGAGGTCATTTATAAAGCGTTAAAAGTGGTTGAATTGAAGAGAAGTCGGGGAGACCGTTGGTTTGGTTTGAGGTCAGATCGGGCTCCGTTTGCTGGCGTAAGTGTTCGGATAAGCCACGAAGCAAGGGAGTACAAAACTCGTAATGATCTAGATCGATACTGATGAAATGTCAGGCACTGGTAACCTGTCTTGTCTGTGGTATACAAAGGCGCAATGTAGACTGTTAGGAGCTTACATTAGGTACTTGCCTGGTAGTGTATGTGTTGGAACATGAATCTGGAGGTTTCGTAATAACTCCCCTACCCCCGGGTATTTGGAGGCGTGTATGCGGTATCTGTACAGTGTGGACTGCATAGAGCATGAGAGGACTGGGGGTCTAATGGATCGATGGAGGGTGTACATGGAAGATGGGAGTACCTCTTTATCACGCATCCTCTACGCCATAGAGAAGGTACCCTACAAGCACAGAAGGTACCAACAGCAAAATCTTGTGCCAGCTCCGTACAGTGCTAGAAAGGCTTGGTGAATGGAATTAGACAGTGGGTGCCACTACATCATCCTGCAGCCCCGACGTCTGCACGTAACGCCCACCTACCTAGGCCTAGGTAATACCTACATACCTGCTCCGTGCTCCGTACTTACCTAGTATATATTGCCTACGAACGGCTACTTGCCCAGACCCAATGCCGTGGCATTTAACCTAATCACCTAATTCTCATACGTCTGCCCATTTATTTACCACCCTTAACCCAAGCATTCCCCCCAGCCGCCTCTTTACCGCTTTAAGAAACCAGCGCCAGACATCGTCTTTCCACAACAATGAGCGACGAGGATGGGGATATCCAGGTTGAGATGCCTGAGTTGGCCGAAGATGATCCCATGCGCGCCTTCCTCCCAACTTCCTTCGGGAAGAAGTCCACGGACGCCGACGTAGCCGCCCAGATCGACCGGAGCAGGAGAACTGCCGGCCAGCAGACAACGCAAAGTGCGAAGCCTAGGGGCCCTTCACAAGATTCGGGGTCCAAGCCTTCAAGCGGTGGCAATAGCGACAGCGACAACGATTCGGATGATAACTCCGATTCCGATTCCGACGAAGACGAGTACCCTACCTCACATGAAATGGTCATTAAGACGCACGACCGCGCTGTCACCACGCTGTCACTTGATCCCGCTGGCGGCCGCTTGATATCGGGGTCCATCGACTGCACCATCAAGCTTCACGATTTTTCTTCCATGACCCCAACTACCATTCGTGCTTTCAAAAGTGTTGATCCCTTCGAGAGCAAGCGATCGACTGCCAGTTCCGAAACACATCCTATAAATCATATCGAGTTTAACCCCTTGGCTGGGGGTGTCTTCCTATGCGTAGCCGCCCATCCCCAAGCTAAGATCATGTCGCGCAACGGTGATATATTCTCCGAATTCGTCAAAGGGGACATGTATCTACGCGACATGAATCACACCAAGGGTCATGTTTCCGAGGTCACAACGGGGACATGGCACCCTACCGATAAAAACATTTGTGTGACCGCTGGTACGGATAGTACTCTACGCATCTGGGACATTAACAACAAGCGTCGTCAGAAGGAGGTTCTTGTGTTCAAATCTAAAGCCCCAGGTACTGCGGGCAGAAGTCGCATGACAGCTGTCGCCTGGGGAACCCCCGTACAGGGAGGTAACAATATTCTCGTGGCGGCGGCGCTAGACGGGACCCTAGCCATGTGGAGCGGTGATGGTCCCTTTTCGCGGCCGACTGCGGAAATTAGAGAGGCTCACAAACCTAACACTTGGACTGGAGGCATTGACATCAGTTCCGACGGTCGTATGGTGGTTACGAGAGGAGGCGACAACCTTATCAAATTGTGGGATACGCGTAAGTTCAAGGAGCCGCTTGTATCCGTTGAGCATCAATCAATGTCGGATGAATATCCCACGGCCAACATCAAATACGGACCGAACGCGACTAGCATCATTACGGGCTCTAGAACAGGCCATCTTCACATTTTAAACCCCGGGAATTTGCAATCCGAATATACCACGCCAGTTACTGCTGGGGTGCCGCTCATCACCGTGAATTGGCACCCAAAAATTAATCAGATAGTTACGGGCTCTGCCAACGGAGAGACGCATGTCCTTTACAACCCTACTATGTCTAGCAGAGGTGCGGTAGATGTGATGTCGCGCGCACCTAAAAGGCGACATGTTGATGATAACCCTGAATTTACTACCGACATGTCGCTTGGATTGTCAGGAGAATCTATAGTGACCCCTGGCGCTCTCCCGGCTAGAGGAGCCGGAATAGCAGCATCTGGGAAGCTGAAGGACCCTAGGAGACCGCAAGTTCCTCAGCAGACTCCATTTATGCGTAGCCAGCCGGACGAGAAGCACATCAGCGAGAACATACCCCTAAGTCGAATGTTGCATGAAGATCCGAGAGAGGCACTCCTCAAGTATGCCGACGTTGCCAAGAAAGACCCCATGTTTACGAACGCCTGGAAAAACACACAACCAGTTACTCAATATGCGGATGTTAGCGACGAGGAAGACGACGGCCCCGATAAGAAGAAGATTAAGCGTTAAGGATGGAATCTAGAAGAGTAATTACTCAATATCGCATCCCCTACCTAGCACTTCAATAACGAGCCTACTCCAATCTAGCAAGACGGACTCGAGAGATTATTGCGACTAGTGATGGTCGTCTACGGCTAAGCTTGTTCGCGCCCTCAAAGAAGGTAAGTCATCAAGAACCTGGCGTCTCACGAGGATAGATATCTAGATACCTCCAAGAGTGTAACATCCTCAGAGGTTGTTATGGCTGTTGATCCGACATACCTAGACATCCTCTTAATAGTGGATAGAGCCGCCTAGGGGTTTATTATAGAATACCTAAGTAACCAAGCTAGGAGCACTTATTTACCTACCTTTGGTACATACCTAGATTAATGGTTAATGCTGCTTCGTCTTGGTACAGGGCACACTTGGGAAGTACCTAGGTAATTACTTGTACAGTATGTAGGTGACTTAGGTACAGTACCTGCCATAGAAATGAACCGTACATGCACTGTATATGTGACTGTAGACCTCTTTCTGCTATTGACCCACTTAACTCTATATGTATAATGGGATCTGATTGGCTAAAAACGGGGCCTCATTCGCCGGTAGAAGGTTTCTCCGTGGTCCTAGCGCCACGGCTAGCCATTTGAATGCAGAGTGGTCAAAGTCACGAGCAGAAATGGGTCCGGCCTTTTGGGGAGAGGAGTCTGACGGTTTCCCTTGTGCGCATTCCTCTCATCAAACCATCTCTTTCCACGCCATCAATCGCGCATCCAAAAAAGCGAGCCGCATCACCCATCTCCCTCTAAATCCATCAACAACCATCCTAAGTCACCTGCACCTTTTGTTCCACGCGATTTTTTTTGCCCCGCCGCTCCTTTTTCACGGCTTTTTTTAATGCGCTTGCCAAGCACACCAGTATTTTGACTGCGTGTTCTCCCCAAGCTTTCCGACCAAAGTTTCCCCCAACCGCGAACTTGACCAGGCAGCGTCCCCACCGACCGCCGCCGTCTCAATATTATCCCCGTCCGAACAACGCAACCGTATTCCGGTTTGCAAGTTGTTCTGCTGCTGCGCTTACGGCATTATTGCTACACCTGAATGCCAGCGCCACCCCGACAACCCCAAAGCTGACAGTTGATTAGCTTTGGCGCGCAACCTCAGCCCTCCACCTCCGCGACCTACACCAGGTACTTTGCGACGCGACTCCGTATCCTTCACGCGACCATACCTCTACAAGGTGTCCCACCATCTGTCCTAGACATCCCTTTGCCATCACTGTTGTCTGGACTAGCCATTCCACGACGCAATTCACTGTTGCTGTCACTTTAAGACATGACTACTTAATCATAGCCTTGGGTGAATATAAGGCCTTGCTCGGTCCTACATAAATACGTTCTGAATAATTGATTCACGATGGCTTCTGTTCAGCAGGCCCCTGCTGTCCAGCATCCGGGGCCGGTGCCCTTTAACCAGGCGCACGTGCAAGAGATGTTGATGGTTCGTTACTCAATGCGTGCTTGACCCCCTTTTATACCTTAGTATGCTGACATTCATGTTAGAAATTCCAACAGATGAAGAAGCAGGGGGTTGCCCAGAATGATCCGGAATTCATAAAAACGAGCCAATTTTTGGCGAAGGTCCAACAGCAGCAGCAATTTCGGCAGCAACAACAACATATGCAATCACAGATGTCACGTAATGCCCCTAATGGCCCTGTCAATGGAGCTCAGCTAGTTCAATCTAACCAAACACCTCTCAATCTCTCAGCTGTGCCAACCGGGCCCGGCCTAAATAGTACATCTTCTCCATCGAATAACTTCACTTCTCCTCATTTCTCCCCGCAACAATTTACTCTACTAAGGCAACAAATCGCCGCATTCAAACTACTTGGCAAAAATGCCGGCGTACCATACAAGATGCAACAGGCGCTCAATGCCCAACGACAGCGACGACAGGCCGTTGCCGAACAGTCAACACAAGCTTCTTCTGCTACCCCAGCCGTTGCCGAACAGTCAACACAAGCCGCTTCAGCTACCCCGGCCGCTGCTTTATCAGGTCCAGATACAGCTAAAGTTGAATCCACCTCACCAGATGCGAGGGTGGAGAGTGAAGCTCCAACAGTTCCGAAGACGAAGACGTATAAGACCATCAAGTCACCGTATGACACTGGCCTTATCCGGAAAGAAATCAACTATTCTGATCACGGACAACGCATACATCGTCTCATAATCCCTAGCATCTTCCCCACTGGTGTAGACTTTGAGCAGTTAAGGCATGAACGTGAGATTATCGTATATAATCGCATGGCGGCTCGATACGCTGAACTCAAGGCGATGCCAGGCAATATCGCCCATTGGGATACTACTAAGGAGGATCTGGATGCCGATGACACTGTTAAGCGGAAAGCAATAATTGAGCTAAAAGCGCTTAGCCTGTATTCGAAGCAACGAGCGCTGCGTGAGAAAATCGGACGTTCAATGATGCATTACGACAATCTGGCCATGACAACGAACCGGAGCCAATACCGCCGGACGAAGAAGCAAAACGTCAGAGAAGCCCGAATGACAGAAAAGCTTGAGAAACAGCAGCGTGATGCCCGTGAGCATCGGGAGCAGAAGAAGCACAATGACTTTCTTCAATCTGTTCACCAACACAAATCTGACATACAGAATACCGCGTCGAGTGCCAGGCATAAGATGTCGAGAATGGGTAAGGCCATGTATAACCACCATTTCAATATCGAAAAGGAAGAGCAGAAACGCATCGAGCGTACGGCCAAACAACGTCTACAAGCTCTCAAGGCCAACGATGAAGAAGCCTACCTCAAGCTCCTTGACCAGGCCAAGGATACTCGTATCACTCACCTCCTAAAACAGACGGACGGATTCTTGCATCAACTTGCCTCATCCGTAAAAGCCCAACAGCGTGAAGCCGCGGAGTACTATGGGGAAGGGTCACTTCCTGAGGAAGAAAGCGAAATATATGAAGACGAAGAAGCTGACCGCAAGATCGACTACTACGCTGTTGCTCATCGTGTAAGGGAAGAGGTCACCGAGCAAGCCAACATTCTTGTTGGAGGTACCCTTAAAGAGTACCAAATTAAGGGCCTGCAATGGATGCTTTCCCTATACAACAATAACCTCAACGGTATTCTTGCCGACGAAATGGGTCTCGGGAAAACGATTCAGACCATTAGTCTAGTGACCTATCTCATCGAGCGCAAGCAGCAACACGGCCCTTACCTAGTCATTGTTCCTCTGAGTACTCTTACCAATTGGAATCTGGAGTTCGAGAAATGGGCACCCTCCGTTTCACGTGTAGTCTACAAAGGCCCTCCAAACGCACGTAAACAACAACAGGAAAAGATCCGACAAGGCACATTCCAGGTGCTGCTCACAACCTATGAATACGTTATCAAGGATCGCCCTATTTTGAGCAAGATCAAGTGGTTCCACATGATTATCGACGAAGGTCACCGCATGAAGAATTCTAACTCAAAACTCAGCGCAACTATAACACAGTATTACCACACCCGGTTTCGCCTCATTCTGACAGGTACCCCTCTGCAAAACAACTTGTCTGAGCTTTGGGCCATGCTTAACTTCGTCCTTCCAAATATCTTCAAATCCGTCAAGACATTCGATGAATGGTTCAACACTCCATTCGCAAACACAGGTGGGCAAGATAAGATGGAACTAAATGAAGAAGAGCAGATTCTTGTCATTAGACGTCTTCACAAAGTACTACGGCCATTCCTTCTCCGTCGTCTGAAAAAGGATGTGGAAAAGGATCTCCCAGACAAGACAGAGAAGGTCATCAAGTGCAAATTCTCTGCCTTGCAGACACGTCTTTACAAGCAAATGGTCACGCACCAAAAGATTGCCGTCAGCGATGGCAAGGGTGGCAAGACTGGTGTTCGTGGCTTGAGCAATATGATTATGCAACTCCGCAAACTGTGCAACCATCCATTCGTTTTCGACGAAGTTGAAAATCAGATGAACCCAATGAATACTAGTAATGATCTGCTGTGGCGTACCGCCGGTAAATTCGAACTCCTCGACCGAATTCTACCCAAGTACAAAGCGACAGGACACCGTGTTCTCATGTTCTTCCAAATGACCGCCATCATGGATATCATGGAAGACTTTCTTCGATTCCGTGGTATCCAATATCTGCGGCTGGACGGCACCACTAAATCAGAGGATCGGTCTGACTTATTGAAGACTTTCAATGCGCCAGACTCGCCCTACTTCATGTTTCTGCTCTCGACCCGTGCCGGTGGATTGGGTCTGAACTTGCAAACAGCGGACACTGTCATCATTTATGATTCAGATTGGAATCCACATCAAGACTTGCAAGCTCAAGATCGTGCTCATCGTATCGGCCAGAAGAATGAAGTGCGTATCCTGCGTTTGATTAGCTCTAACTCAGTTGAGGAGAAAATTCTCGAGCGGGCGAGGTACAAGCTTGATTTAGATGGCAAGGTCATTCAAGCTGGTCGTTTCGATAACAAGTCGTCGGAAACAGATCGTGATGCCATGCTGCGAACACTTCTAGAAACCGCAGACATGACGGAGTCCGGCGAGCAGGATGAAATGGATGATGAGGAATTAAACTTGCTGCTGGCTCGTAATGAGGACGAATATAGTATGTTCCAGAAATTAGATGAGGAGCGGGCAAGGGATCTCGTCTATGGAACGGCTTCGGGGTCTAAGCGCGTTCCACGTCTTATGGCGGAGAGCGAACTTCCCGACATTTATCTCAACGAAGGCAATCCTGAGCCTGATGAGCAAGAGGAAACACTCGGCCGTGGCGCTCGTGAGCGCACTCGGGTGAAGTATGATGATGGCTTAACAGAAGAGCAATGGCTTATGGCAGTTGACGATGACGAGGATTCGCCCGAGGCTGCGGCCGCTAGGAAGCAAGCCAGGAAGAACAAACGGGAGTCTAACAAACTTAAGAGACTAGCCGTAATGAATGCGTCTAGTGTCGGCTCCCCCACAGGGAGTCGTGCCAGTACTGAGGAAGCTGAGACACCTCCCAAAAAACGGGGTCGCAAACCAGGAAGTAAGAATGAGAAACGCAAAGCAGAAGATGACGACGGGGAGCCTCCAGCCAAGAAGCGTCGCGGACCTCAGGGCCGTGCAAAGGTGATAATTAGCGAGTCTCGGGTCTCCGCAGAAATACGCCCTACTCTTCAGAAGAGTCTTCGTAATCTATTCGATAGCTTGATGGCATTAGAGGTTGATTTCCCGCCAGATGAGCCTATTGAGGACGACGAAGAAGAAACACCAAAGCGACTCATCATCGGGCCTTTCGTCAAATTGCCATCGAAACGTGATTACGGCGACTATTACGTCCTCATTCAAACCCCCATTTGCATGAACCAGATACAGACGAAGATCAAAAAGGAGGAATACAACAGCATCAATGATATGCGGAAAGATATCACATTGATGTGTAACAACTGCAGAACCTACAATGAAGACGGCAGCCTTCTTTATTCGGATGCCAATGTCATGGAGGTAAGTTTATTATCTTCCAACTTACACTTACTTTACTAACTTTTATAGAAATTCTTCAATGACAAAGCTCAAGAAGAGCTCAACGAACATCCCGAGCTCATAGATCTCGAGGATCCCTCAAGTTCTGCGCCCCCCACAACTAGCGCAGGGACGCCACAGCCGTCCACCAATACTACGAGAATAAAACTAGTAACCAATGGCGCCAATCAACCCAATGGAGGTGCTACTGGCGGCCAAAGTGACGGGGAATGATCCTTTGGAATCTACCAGCTCACGTCTCATTAGCTAGGTCGGCTACAACTGTGAAAGGACATAAGGCTTCTGTCACAGGCAGGCGTTTTATGTGCACTGTACGAAGGAATGCACCAGCGCGCTTTTTTAGTGGGAATATTACTTCGCGGCGTTTAATCGGGTGTTTGTGTTGGTAATAGCTTAGGGGGCGTTGTTTGCTGCATATGTACAGGAAGCAGGAAACCAAACTAGGGAAGGCAAAGCAATACCCCCGGCGAGGCCTTGCTTGACCCAAAGTCATCTATTTCAGATGAGGTGCGGGCAAGGGCTTTGAGTCGTGATGTCTACTCGAGCTCGGGCGTTGGTAGAGATTCACAGTGTACGAATTAATAGACCACTGCGTTGGTATCTTTCTCCCAGCTTTGTGTTAACAGACGAGTTGAGTCGGCTCTAGTTAGATGGTCGGTCAGCTCATTACAGAAGTTTTAAGGCTATGTCTTGTCTCAAGGAGTTTATGCAATGATAAGTCTGCGGGGCTTTTTGACCGTATCGGCTAACTAATCTAACATAAGTATTGGTAGCCCGATGGTGCGTACTTTGCTACATGAAATTCAAAATAAGGATTGAGAGGCCGAGCAGCTAGGTTAAAGGACGAACAAGGAGAACTGCTACACAGTAGATAGATAGATAGGCGTGTGAGTGAGTACTTAAAATGAATAGTTCATTTGTGGAGCAACCAATCAAAATTGTGTTTTCCCCTGTTGTCTGACCGCATTAGGTAATTTTCTTATCCAACAATTGAAGCTAGAGTTCCAGCTAAAGCTCCAATTTCTATATTAGAGAATGAGATTATCAGTTGTACCTACGCAAGAAAGCTGCGGGCTTCAGGGTATTACAAAACCGACCAACTGACTAGATTGACTACCCTATATGACCAACTTACATGACCGGTCCAATTGACTGAATTGAGACGTGACTGGCTCGGCCGACTTGGCCGGCCTATTATTCTATTGATCTAACTGAACTATACTAGACCTGATTTTCAAGCTAAATCAGTGAAATCTAGTCAGTCAGACAGGTCAGTCATCAGTCTTTAGAGCAATCACGTACGTTAGTCACATAGGCCAACCACGGAGGTCAGTCGCGGAGGTCCGTCATGTAGGCCGTCACGTAGGTCAGTTAGATCAGTAAGTTAGTAAGTTTAGCCGACCCAACACCGCCTAGCTTGACCTAACGGACCTCTTCTCTTACATCTAACCAATTAAATTAGCTAGGTAACCCATCAACTTCCTTACAAATTAACCTCCGAACCTAACGAGATCGAACTAACATACTAACCTATTGAGCTTCTTGGTTTAACTTAATCGATCAATGAAGATAGAATAACAAGGCTGATCTAGCTAAGACTTGTAAAACTTACTTGTATGAGCTGTAATATTGGAGTCAGTAGGGCAAACCAATATTTTTGGAGTCTAAAATCGATTTATCAGAAATATACTAATGGGGCACCATCTACTTCTCCAATAGACTATTCGCTGTCTAATTAGTATTTATCTACACCCGGCTCGGATAGAATGTCTCGGTCTAACCGTAGACCGTGGGCCGCGAATAAATCCGTGTGTTACCAATGCACGTTTTCCATAAGTCATAGTGATAACCAGTTGCCGATAAAGTAGTTGGTTACGACATTCTCTTGAGACGAATCCCATAATCAAATCCCGAAACGAATAGAGAAGCAGGACCAATGATGCTAGGGCCCGTGTTGCTATGGGGCAACTCATCACTGCACGGTGTAATAGTATAGACTTTACTCCGAGAAAAATTAATATCCCTAATGAGGATTGGAACAGCTGTGTATCCGGGCCGTTCCTAGTTGTTTGCCAACTAAATTTTACGGACTAGTCGATTGTGGTTGGCCGACGTACGTTCCTGGCGATGGTGTAGCACGGGAACTGTTTGTGTTTGATGTCACTATACATCCCAAAACCTCGTGTCTTCAGCCTTACTGAGACTGCTTACGTTGTCGACCGCACCAATATCGCTTTGGAAGCTCTTCGGCCGTGCTCAACCGTGTTGAACGAATATAAAAAAAAGTTATCACACTAATAAAATCTCGTCCCAAGTTTCACAAGTATGTTCATCGGTCAGCCGACGACGTCTGCTCGCTAACATAGCCGCCCTTGCAGACGAGATGAGTTCGTGGTTGTTTGCTCGTTCCCGATATCCATGTCCCGTTCATTTCTATTGGGCCAGGTGCCTGGTAAGAACTAGAAGAGGATGATATTTCCCCAGTCCATATAGTGATAAACGAGATGCGATGCAGCGATAATGCTCGTGATGAATCACACCCCATGGGAAGATATCCGGGTAAAAGTATGACACGCGATCCCTCAAAGCCGACGGCCGAACTCTCACGCCCGTAGCACGCAAACAACACGTTGACCGTCTTGGAATTGAGCATAATATCGGTTTTTCTCGGCCTTGCGCAGACTGCACTCGATGTATAAAGAGGCCTGCAGACCCGCGGCGTCTTTGAAGTATGCGATTCGAACTCAGCAGCAGATTTCCTAAATATCCATCACCAAGAAAACTTCTCATCACCAACTATAACAACCCCCGAGATCCCAAAGTAACCACCAACCATGCGTTTCATTCAGATCCTCGTTGGCTTTGTTGCCACTACCGCCGCCGTGGCCGTTCCCAACATGGGGGCTGGCGAAGTCGCGCGAGACGAGCCGAAGCAAGACGTCTCAATCCCAATCTGCTCGTGCACAGCTCATACAATGATCTGCTGCTCTGATGGCGGTTGCCAGCACCTGGGATCATGTAATTGATCAGAACACGTTCGTAAGCTAACTTCCCTCGCCACCGCAAACTACTAATCAAGGTATAGATGGCCATCCCGTGAGCCGTAAGCCAATCAGTCTGGTAGGGAGGAAATTGGTGTTTTAGTCTAGACTGTGTTTTCTGCTTGTCTAGAAGCCGTGGATGGAGTTGAGGCTACATCAACACGCCCGTTTTACTGCTAGTTTGGCTCCCTAACTCGAAGGATTGGGGGGCTTGAACGCTCAATGTCGCGGTAGAAGCAACTTGCTTTGGTAGATCATGTCGTTAAGCCATAGTCGAATTTTTAGAATTGGTCACGTTCTCTTCCCGATTGGATTAATTTGCTTTAGTGATACTTGATCTCCATAAACAGTCCAACTTCCACATGATACATATATTCCCCACGTATTCATATCCGCAATGTGAAAGTTCCTAATCACGACTTTTTAAGGTAACCGCCATTAGCCAAGATCAGTATAGGCTAGGTAAGGCATAGAGGGGGTTAGAGATTAGGATTCCAATAACGTGCCTGTGTTTGCTTAGATTGGGGTGATATTCAACTAATACGGCCATACATAGACAGTATAGGCACGAAGTTTAGGTACCCCCTTCATAGGTGAACGTGTGTATAGGTAATTTTCAAGTTGACTATCCGAAAGATAGGTCGGGGGGGCCCCACACGTAACTGAATGAAACGAAGAAGTAGATATTCAATATGAATTGTATCTGCTATGTGCTAGCTGAGCAAATAGGGAGGCCTATAGTGACCTGCTATCTATGAACATACCCTTATATGGTGTACTTGTACGCTGGATGACGATGTCCAAGCCTATCCACTTTGCCCTCCGTCAACCTATGATCACGGTCCCCTCTAGCCCTCTTCCTATTTTCCCATGTTAGGTATAGGATTTGAGCAGAGACCAGAATAAAGCAGAAGACTAGTGCGCCAAGGCTGATGGAGTGCCCTAGAATGTAGTCTGGCTTGTCTTTAGGCAGATAAATAAAAGTCGAGATAAAAGCTGATGTATTCGCAAATGCAATTAGGAAGCCGATACCGGTAGCACGGACAAAATAAGGCGCCATATTGTTCGAAAGCCAGCCCTTTTCACACACGCGTTAGTTCGGAACATTTAGCTATGTAAGGGGGGGGGAGTCCTCACTATGACCAATGCTGAGTTCGGGAATACCCCGATGGCTACCAAAAAGGTCCCCGCGTATCTAACCGCGTTGTCCTTCGTTGCTAGCAGCATGATGTACCCTGCTATAGCAATAAGGCAGCACACAACCATGAAGGGGCCTCTTGCCTTCACATGGTCAGACATCCGCGTTACAAATAGGACGGAGACGACAGCGCCAAGATTAGGTGGGACCGTGAACAACTGTGCCTGCGTGGACTGATATCCTAGGCCGCTAATTATAGTTGGCAAGAAGAGAGAGAAGCTCTGCATTTTCGAGTTAGTCTTGATCATTCTCGTTGAGAAATGGATGACTAACATAAAGCGGGATGAGGAGGAAAAACCAGCTAAAGGAAGATAGCCACAATTGAGGCGCCGAGAATGCCATCCGGACCCAATGCCAGTCGAACTTTTCGTGATTCACGTCAGCCTCTTTGGTAGCACCATGGCTGTCTACCTTCATCCGCAATAACGCCAAAGCGCGTTCTTCCTCAGTTAGAAACTTAGCCTCAGCAGGGGTGTGAGGCATGAAAAAGAAACATGTTATCCCGAAGAGAACTGTTACCGTGCCCTCGACTGTAAGAATCATGTTAGAATTGAGCTAGATTGACGTAGGAGGGAAAATTCATCTCTCGACATACTGAAGAAAACCCACGGCCAGCGATTGTAGCCGCCATGGTGGATCTTAGCTAGCCCTGTCGCGAGAAGGCCGCCAAATGCTCCCGAAAGGGGCGCCGCGGTGTAGAAATACCCAATTCGCCTAATTATCTGGTGTCTACGATAGAACATCGATAGATAACATATTATACCTCCTAGGAGGCCGCCCTCGAATAATCCTAAAAGAAGACGGCCGACTGCGTGCATGGAAACATGTTAGTCCAGGTCCCTAACTCCTACATTATAGAAAATGCTAGGTTGTACGAGTACAACGAGACTAAGGTATCATGCTGCGGGGTGTTGTTTAAACGCACCGATGAGGCCCGCCAGCGAGCGCGTAAACCCAATAAAGGTGCTGACTAGGCCCCAGGCTGTGATGAGCGCTGGGAGGTAGATGCCAGCTTTGACGTGCTTTACGATCCAGTTACTCGGCACATCGACCAGGATGTACGGGATGTAGAAGACGAGCAGCGCCACATTAAATGCATTACCAGTCGCGATTCCGAGGTCCTCCGGAAGCCCGACGATCTTCGCATTTCCTATATTGCTTCGGTCGATGAAGGCAAAAAGCCTGGATAAAGGTCGTGTGAGTAAATCCGTCTAGTATAGATCTGACTTGTATTATTTGGATTCGTGGAGAGGAAAGGTGAGAGATGAGGGCAAGAAAAGAGGTCGTACCATATCCCAAAGATCCAGGGTATGATACGGCGGTCAAACTTGTGATCCAGCTTCCTAGAAAGTTCAGCGTCGATTTCGACATCTATAACTTCATTGCTTTCCTTGTTCTCGATCTGAGAGATTTCGGACTTGGGCAGATCGCCCAAGTCCTTAGAAAGAAGCTCATTGGTTCCCATATTCCTAGTCTTTACGAGTTTTATAGAAAACCCTTTTACGTCGGGACTAAGTATTGCTGCTTCGATAGTTGATAGATAGCGTACCTCCTCTTGAGAATCCGAAAACGACAAGATTCCAATGAGATACCCATATATTTAAATTCCCCAATTCCAAGTCGTCTCAACCACGAGACGTCTAGGGTACCTATCTTTGCCCCCGCCAGGGTTGGGGTTATAAAGGCGGGCAGATGCGGGGGAAGAGTGGTTGCACGCAGTGCCTATCGAGTAATAGATAATGGAGGGTTGGCAAATGTAATGGGTATGCAGTAATGGCGAATCAAGGTTGGAGATTCGGCAATTTTGGTTCATCATACACAACAGATGGTGCTATCAGAGGCGTAATGAGGAGCAAATCAGATGAACACTGCATATCCAGCAAGCCTCCATGTAGGTGACCAGTTGAAAGCACTGCTTGTGCTTATTGTGGCCGAGGATCATTTCCCCAAGCAGCAGTGATACAGCGAGATTTGCTGTCCAATACGTCGTTTCCGAGATGAGGAGGATCCAGGCTCGTCATTGTAGGTAGGGGAATGTTCCTGGATGATATCCGCAAGGCGTGAAGGTACCACGGTGTTGGTAACCCCTCGTCTCAGCTGACACATCCATCAACGATGGCTTCATTCCCAATAGGAAATTCTGCAGATCTGCGTTCACCTGTCGAATCAGACCCCTCCGATAACACACGGAGGTTATACCGCGTCTTACATTGCATATTGTTACGGCAAGCCTTGGCCACAGTGCTGCCCTTCACTGCTCCAGACCTAGCTCAGCCAGAATCTTCGCATTGTGTTCTCCAACATCGGGCACCTTGCCCATTCGCGCATGCGCCATGCCAGGAGGCAGCAATACCGGTATCGTGCCTTTTGCCGTCTCGACTTTAGTCCACCTTCCCCGCGCCCGTAGCTGTTCATGATTCCACAATCCCTGCATATCCTTAACTTGTGCATTGGCAATGTGGGCTTCATCAAGCTGACGCAATACCGCTTCAACCGACATATTGGCGAATATATCACATATGATTTGTTTGAGCTCTCTGCGATGTTCCGATCGCAATGAGTTGTTGACGAACCGCGGGTCCGTAGCGAGATCCGGTAGCTCCAACACCTCCACACATAGCCTAACCCATTCTCTCTCATTCTGAACTCCAAACATGACTGAACCACCTCCACCGGTCTCGAAGGGCCCATATGGATATACCGATGCGTGGGAGGCACCGATTGGTTTGGGGGCTGGTTGTCCATTGTAAGCGTAGTACATGGGAAAACTCATCCACTCCGCCATAGCTTCCAACATAGAGATATCCACCCTAGAACCTCTCCCTGTCTTGCTACGATTCATCAACGCGCCGAGGATGCCAGAGTAGGCGTACATCGCAGATGCAATGTCCGCGATCGAAATGCCGACCTTGGCGGGTTCTGTCTCCGTACCCGTGACGGAGAGCATGCCAGCTTCACTCTGGACAAGGAGATCATAGGCCTTCTTATCGCGATAAGGACCAGTGTCCCCATAACCCGATATGTCGCAAACGATCAGGGACGGATGGTCGTCTTTTAATTTCGCGTAAGAGACGCCCAGACGATCCGTCGCGCCCGGCGCAAGGTTTTGTACCAGGACATCGGCCTTCTTAAGCAACTTTTTGAGCACGTTAAGGTCTTTGTCCTGCTTCAAGTCGAGGGCTAGGCTCTCTTTCGAGCGATTGGTCCAGACGAAATGTGATGCTAGACCATCGACTCTTGTGTCATATGCCCGCGCGAAGTCTCCTATACCGGGCCGTTCTACCTTGATGACCCGGGCACCTAAATCAGCGAGCTGCCGGGTACAGAACGGTGCAGCAATTGCTTGCTCTAGGCCGACGACGGTGATACCGTCAAGTAGTAAGTCTTGTGTACTCCCTGTAGTGAGGTATGCTCTCTGTTGTCTAATGGGTTGCTGCTTTGCCTCTGGAGGCCGTCTCCAACTTAATAATAAGGGACGGGCGGATGTTTTGAAAGACCGAAATGTCACGTAAGCTGATATTAGGGGTTGCCTTGTTGGGCAATTCCATCTCTGATTTGAGATTCGAAAGGCCATGGAGAACAAGAACTATCGAAATCGCTCAATTACCTTGCTTGACATAGTAACTACTTTCATTCGCGACGTGATTTTAGGTACGACAATGATAAAATTTCTAACTTGATATAGATGTATCATGAAAATTATCGGCTGAGCATAGCGGGAATTATTATAAATGCGGTTGAGACGATCCATGGACCAAGGCTCCACTAGCCTCGAGCGACCTGCCTCTATTATACACGACGTTGAACGACATTAATTCCGGTATCGGTTAAACGTACATGGATTTGTATCCTATCACCCCCTTTTGAGTTAATTTCAGAAGACGAGGATGCCTCTGCTCTTGATGCTTGCAAATGACATGTAAGTTCCGAAAGTGAGGGGAGTTACCCCACAGAACGGCGCTCAAAGAAGTTCCCCCAATGATGGATGATGGAAATCATATCCGTCGTATTCCCCGCTCTAGACGTGGTGTCGCCTAGGTTCAAGAGGTTGTATCATCGCCTGTAAGTTCCCGAGGCTCTCTAGCCGATATCTATTTTCATTATTATGGTAATACCAGGGGCATGGCTAATGCTTTTCATAGGTCAATTTCTCAGCCTATCTGTGGGTGGTATAGGAGATATTTAGAATCATCATGCATCACCTCTCGCGTATAAGGAAAGCAGCTAGTATTTTACCAATTACCTCTAGAAGAGCTTGTGTGCGGGCCCTAAATGGTCGTCATGCTTTTTCGGCGACGCCCCGTCGAAGGATCATGGAGATGTCGGGGTTCACGGAGAATCAATTGACGGTCAGGGAAGCCGTGAGCGCCGTGTGCTCACAGTTTCCGAACGCATACTGGCGGGAGCGTGACCAGAATGAGCAAGATCCTAAAGACTGTAAGTATAATTCGGGCCTATTTTCTTCCTGTTTAAGGGATTTCAAGAGTAGAGATTTTCCTCTTTGGTGAAAGTTGTGCCTATAAACTTCCAAAATTCTCGCAGCCGACACTCAAGGTGGCAATAACTAACTCCGAGTGCTCTAGTCCACGCCGCCCTGGCCAAAGACGGCTGGTTGGGGATTGCGCTACCAGAGGCGCTTGGAGGAGCTGGATTGGGGATATCCGAGGCAACGATGATGATGCAGACTATCACTGAGTCGGGGGCAGGCATGGCTGGGGCGCAAGCCATCCACGCAAATGTATACGCGACTCAACCTCTGGCCAAGTTTGGCACCAAGGAGCAGGTAGAGAGTACGATACCAAATATTATCTCCGGTAGATGGCGAACCTGTTTCGGAGTGACAGAGCCTGATGCAGGACTCGACACCCTGCGCCTGCGGACTGTAGCGGAAAAGCGGGACGACGGCTCGTATAGTGTCACCGGGCAGAAGATCTGGATTACTTGCGCCCAAGTAGCGCAGAAGATGATGCTCCTCGCCCGGACGACCCCGCTAGAGCAAGTGAAGAAGCCGAGTGAGGGCCTTTCGCTCTTCTGCATCGACCTGAACCGAGACGCCCCCGGCCTCGATATGCGCAGAATTGAGAAGATGGGGGGCCGCGCCGTCGACGCCAACGAGGTGTTCTTCGACAACTACAGCATACCGGCCGACACTCTGGTCGGGACGGAGAACCACGGTTTCAAGGCCATCCTCCACGGCATGAACGCCGAGCGCTGTCTGCTCGCCGGCGAGGCGCTCGGTCTGGGATACGCGGCGCTGTCGAGGGCCGCCGAGTACGCCCGCTCGCGGGTCGTCTTTGGGCGGCCAATTGGCATGAACCAGGGGATTGCGCACCCCCTAGCAGACGCGTACATGAAACTCGAGGCGGCGAAGCTGGCGACGTACCACGCGGCGAGACTCTACGATAGCAGCAGCAGCAGTAGTAGCGGTGAGGATGGGTCCATAAGGCAGGACGCCGTCGGGGTTGCAGCCAACAGCGCAAAGTACCTCGCCGCAGAGGCTGCGTTTACAGCCTGTGAAAGGGCGGTGTTGACGCATGGTGGCATGGGTTACGCCGTGGAATATGACGTGGAACGTTGGCTGCGGGAGTGCTTCGTGCCCCGGATCGCGCCCGTCAGTCGGGAGATGATTATGAATTACATTAGCGAGAAGGTGCTTCAACTGCCTCGGAGCTATTAAGTGTAAGTAGCTGTGAGGTGTGGTAAGAATTAAATGAGGCTCTACAAGAGATGCTTTAGCTACTACCTACTTCTCGTGTCGCGTCCAGAGCTCATCTGACTTCCGGGTAATAGCTGCTAGGTGCCTTGAGTCAAGTCACTCGTCACGTTATTTGCTAGCAACTCGAGACCTACATAGGAAGTCTTCGCTTGCTTGCGTCTCACATACGCATACTCTCCCGCCCAGTCAGAATGTCGATGCTTACGCACGAAAATCACTGAGCTGCAGGATGTTCGAGCCAACCGCATGCTTTGAGTAACGGCACTCGTGTATGAGACACGTCAAGCCTAGTACGATAAGCTGCTGTGCTACATAAGCCATACTGATTGCTTGTTGCATTGACGATGGCTGCGGTGTAGTATGTGTTTATATGGCTGGCGCGGCATCTATGTGGCGTGATGCATTCACGAATCGAGTCGACCGCCCTCCTCAGTCTGCTATCACCACCAATATTACCTTGCTAGGCTAGAGAATCTATTTACTTGCGACCTGAACTCCTATAGATTCTAGGCTGGCGGTTATAGGCAAACTAGGTAGGTGTGTAATATGTATCTGTTTACTGAGCTCTTTGTTAGGTCGAAACGTCTATACCTATATGGTACCAATGCCGTTTACTGTTTGGTATTCGCCACTCAATCAGATGAAGAGTAGTGCGTACTGTACCGATACTATATTCTTCTGCGCCTAGTACCTAAGCCTGTGGTATTGAATAAGTCGGCATGGATAGGTTCAGATGATCTCAGATCTCGATGATCGCCTCAATAGCATTCCTTTTCTAGTTTGTTATTACAACTGATCTCCTACTCGACGCCTTGACTATTGGTACGTATATTAATGAGGCTTCGAGACTTGGACGGTGCTTCTTCGTTTGAGCACCGTAGCCGTCGCGCTTAAATCGTCGCTATATTATCAGTTTTATTCCTCAACAGTTGCGGCCTCAAACTTTCCTTTCTCGGAGGCATAACCACTTTTAAATCTGGCAAAGTCGAACCGAAGTGAGTATTTTTCTACACTATACTTTCTTAGATAATATTACTTGAGAATCATCTCATCAATATTAGAAACGTACCATGTCAGGGCAGGAGCGGCCTGCGTGATAGTATTGTCGCATCCCTGGAATATCTCATATCGATTAATAAATCCTACGACGATGAGTGGTTTGACAGGTAACAGCAGACCTAGGTAAGCCGGACGAATGACTTCACGTATTGTATTGTGATACCGGAAGATCACATCGCCACTCACACGGGCGGCGCTTTGGAGGACAGAACCGACACCCTTGTGAGACGCCACTTGGCTCCTCGCAACTACCTACCATAAGAGCTCACACAATATTTCTGATGACAAACCGACGAGTCATGACGATGGAAATTACAGAAGGTGATCCCGGTTATGCGGTACATGCGAGGGTCTGGCGCATATTGATCTCATTAGGGGAGGCGGTTAATTCTGCCCGACGGCCAATACACTTACTTAGACGAGGAGCCGCTTCGTGTGTGAATCGGCCGTTGCACCACTTGTAGATCGATACGCGTAGAAGTAAGTATACCTAGATGCACACGTACACAACAGCGTAATCCGTGGCGCGCAAGGCGCCAGTCGTATAACTAGGTAGGTATTATTAGGTAGGTAGTTGATGGGATTGTGGATGTTCCATCATCCGAGCAGGGTCAGGGTTTAGGGGTTGGGTCTAATGGTTTTCTAGAAAACGTCTTGTGCCTTGGTTCCCTGCCAGCTACCGCCCTGGCGGGATCCTTGGTTGGTAGCCCGCGGGATTGGATCATGCTAGTGACAATGGCTAAGCCTTGAAAATCAGGGAAAATGGACGCCGAAGATCCTGGGCAAGACTCGTTCACGCGAGTAAAAGCATAATAGACGTATTTCGGTTCATCCGGTCGCAATGAGCTGAACCGGATGTAGGCAAACAGGTACCAACGAGGCGGGCGAAGGATCCGCGGAGGAGTGCACTATAAACGGGCAGTAGACAGGGCAGCAGACAGGGCAGAGACAGGGGAATCAAACAAAAATAGGGCCGGCAAGCATACCTTGTCCGCACTTGACATCATCTAATTGATTGTCAAGCGCATAGTCAGAGTCCCGAACGAGGAGACAGGCGAGACAGGTAATACATACCATACCTATGTACCTGGTCCTGCCTGATCACTCATCTGCATGTCTAAGACGAGATTTTCGGCCTCGCCTCGATACTGGGTTGTCGTTGGCACGGGCCACGGTACTATGCCACGCCAAGAACGTTGAACGATGAGCATAATAAAATTACCCTCGTCAATGCCGTAATGCGCTAGGTAATGGGGCGTATGTCAGTGGTTAGGTTACCCAGATTACCCTAGATCCCCTAGATACTTGATGTATACTGTACTGGGCGCTACAAAATATACCTACCTAGTAGCATCGTTACCCTCCCTGGCGCAGGGCAGATCTCCCAAAGTTGAACAAGACGCCCCCACCCGAAATTGCGCCCAATGCAAGATTCTAGCTCGGGAGACACATGTCGAAAAAGGCAAGAGGATCTATGTAGTGTAAGTAAACCTGTAGTGTAGCTATACTAGCATCTATCGTACTATCACCGTTTGGTCCGAATCGAGTGGGACTTGCGCGGAGCTGAGATGGTAGCGAAGGCCGCCAAAGTCTAAGTCAAGGTCACGGAGATATTTGTCGACCAGGGGAAGCTTTAAGCGGTCAGTTCATCAATAACGGCGCTGCAAGCTCTCTAAATGCCTGCTTCCTACTCCACCTGTCAAAGACACCCCCCTCGCACTAGGATGTGCATTATGGACAGGGGCTCCTCCAAACGTTTAATCGGCCGATATTTTTGCGCTTCTGTGGCCACACCCACTTCTTTGAAAGGCCCGAGAACTCGGAAGCTGGTCTTGGAGCTATTCAGGTCGAATTTCGGTTCTACCGTCAAGGCTACGAATCTGTCGAAGCGACCTCTCTGATCTTCACTCCTGATATACCAGGGCGCCAAAGAATTTAACTAGTAGTGGTAGCGATAATGCGCGAGCTGCAATGTAACAGTAGGTAAAGCGGAATGACTCCGAGATAGCCGCCCAGTTGCTTTCACACGGATCCGAAACACGTACGAGGAGGAGTAAAAGCGTCGGGACCTAGCAGGAATATGAGGGACACACAATAAAATAAAATGAATAAAAAAATTGATGAAATGAAAAAAAAAAAAAAAAAAGAAGCGAAAGCGAGAAATAGGTAGACAAACTAGGAGAAACACATGGCGCGACCAAATGACCTAGCTAGTTGTATGATTCGCAGCGCAGTCTGATGTATGCAGCTCAAACGGTTATCGACCGACCACAATCAACGGGCGTGGCCGGACTGGCGCGAGCTGGGGGAATGGACACAAAAGCGAGGCTTTTCGGCAGCCCGGCTCCGTAGATCAGGGACTCGGAACTTCGCGGAAACGGTCTGCAACGTCACAAGCCCGATCGGCTGCTAGACAATGATTCGAAGCCTTACCCGCTGTATGCATATGATCTACTCAGCAGTTGTTCTTGTTATTGGACTTTGTGTCTCGTTAGGTTGTAATGAACCATTGCCTGCCTCCTGTACTATGCGACTATATCTGGCTGTCTAAGCTAGCTCGTCTAAGGTAGGTACCCGGTGGGCTGGATACGGTAAATGACTGATGACGATTGGTATTGATGAAAGGTATAGGACCATCGTCCACCATGGGCTATGGTTCGGGAAGAGAACTATAATAAGACATGCCTAATGAGAGTAGAGGTATGTAGTAAAGTAAGATGTAGGTACGTAGGTGAATTCAGTCATTTAGAGGTAGGTACCGACCGTGGGCACATACCTACATACCTAATGTACACGTAGTTTAAGCTTGCCATACCTTGCCTTACATATGTAACTTGAACTTGCCTTGATGCGCCCTTGCCTTAGGGTACACTACCTAGATCTACAAGTACCTACTAAGTATGCCTATCATATACCTTACCTAAATTATTTACCTCCTTGTCTCCTAGTCCAGGCACCGGAATCTTAGCTGCTTAAGATAACGTTCGTCGCTATTATTCCTGCCACCCCCACTATAAGCGCTCGCTTGAAGCTTGAGCGGTAGTGGCGCAATGCTCTCTTCCACCAGTCGGAATTTTTGACAAAACGGGAGTAGATTCTAAAGAAACATCTTAACTTTAGGTAGGAAATGTTTAAAAATACATATGGGCTCGGTCTATCATAATTGACTAGATTCGTGGAAATCTCCTTTTTGTACGTAGTCTGTAGGTGTATCAATGCGGGCTGATGGCCGCCTAGGATGACTATCTGACTTAAGTCTAGTATATCTGTCCTTCACCTACACACCTAGTCGTTTTTCCATAGGAAAATCGAGGGTTATTCTAATTATAAATCTAGCCTAGACTGTACCTACTTACCTGAATCTAGCTAAGTTGATGTCTGGTACTTCAGGAACCCTAGGTCGAGGTAGCTACCCACCGAACATCCATGTATTGTAGCTAGGTAGTGGTAAGTGCGTGCGTGGGAAGGGAAGGAGAATGTACATGCCTTCCGTCGAAACCATGTGTCGCTTTCCCGTCTTTACCGCCTACCTGCCTGCCTGCCTGCCTACCTGCTTGCTCAAGCTTTGCTTTTCTCTTTCTCTCTCTCTTTTAATTAATTACACTTCCTCTTCTTCGACGCCCCGAACAATCACATCCGCTCGTAGAATCATGGGTGACTCGACAATTGTCTTCCTCGTTCACATGACCCCAGGCCAGGCTGTGTGGCTTAGGTGTATGAGGCGGCGGCGGCTTGGAAAACCCCCCCCCGCCCCATCGCCCTAGAAGGGCTTAAGAGCTTCTAGAAGCCTAAACCCACTTGCATAACACATCATTTAATTGCTTGAATTGCCTGAGACGCGTCTCATTCATGCAAAACCACATCTTGGAATATCCCACTTTCAGCTTGGGATCTCAGATGCCAGGACCGTCGCCCGCTATGCTACAATCGGCCTCGAGGCTCCATCGCATTGGATTGCGCAATAACAATACGCGCGAACGGACAAGGGTTACGGGTCCTTCCACCGTACCAGACTGACGTCCGCGCCGGTTCGATACCTCGCTGAGGTTAAGGTCAGAGGCCGAAGTTCAAGCACGCACGCACAAGCAAGCACAACGCACAGGAACACGCACAAGCACAAGCGCCATCATGCCTGGGATCGCCGTCTCCGATAATATGAAGAGCCCAGAAGAGAGAACTAGTCAATTGTCACGATACTAGTACCTCGTGTCGTTGGTCAACTACCTTCCTAAGCCCCATCCCCTCCTCGGCCCTCTTTGACGGTGACGCATCGAGTCATGGGGGGTTTTGTCGGCCGTTTGTGGACTTGGTCTTCCACCTGCGTAAGTAATTGTACTTTTCAATGTCCTCGTAGAAGGGCGCCGATGTCTGCCCAAGCCTATTCTCCCCGGGGTATCTTTTACCTGTACCGCGTTGCACTACCCCGGCGCCGCCTCTGCGTGCTAGTCCGGATAGACTCTTTTTGATTTTCATCTGCGATACTGGCTCACACCAGAACCAGGCTTCAACAAAGCAATCAATCACCTCGAAGAGCATTGGGATACGCCGTGCGCTTGCTTGCGCACATAGGGTAAATTTGCCTGGCTGGTGGTTCGAGGATGGATTCCCCTGCCTTGTGCCTTTTCTGTTCGGCAATCTACCTAGCATAACCTGGGGCTACTTTGCAACCTTGCTCCCAACTGCCCTATGGCATGTCAGCATCGTAGCTCTGCTACTTCCCATATTATAACCACCCTAGTCTTATATATCCCACCCAGTGGAGGTCTATGAACGGCCCAACTCCCCCGATACCTATGCGTCCTTGTTTCTCATTTGCTTTCCAGCCAGCAGGCCTTTGTGCGCCACCATCAACCGGCAGTCTGACTTTCAGGGATTATAGTGTGCTCGCCTTGGCTTTTCTAAGCAGTATGTTAAGCAGGGACCTGGTTGCTGCGAGTTGAGGTGTGGGACACCTGTATTATTGCTGTCATGCTCTCTCGTACTGTCCAACCGCATGGTTACGACTCGTTTCAGCTTTTTCTCTCCCTTCTGCAGTCTTGCTTTGTCCTCTCCCACGCCATTTTCTAAACTCGAGTCTCGTCGGGCCACATTAGTCCCACCGAGATTAGCTTGAATACAACCTTGTAAGCCTGGTCGCGGCGCTTGACTCTATTCGTGTTCCCCTGGTCCCCCAAGACGCTACCGGTTCAGTACCCTGAGCTCGATCCGCCGTTGTGGTCGCCGCCCCTAGTTGCATCATCACCTCCGGCCGGGACCTTGTCTCGTTTCTATATCCGGCCAGGCAGACCATGGCATAAGATCCCCAAATTATGCTACCCTCATTGCTGCTAAGGTACGCGAAAGCTGCACGCCCATTTAGGAACTATACCTGTCTCGATAGATCAAATCCGGTCAAGTGCTTTGACGTTTGGATGAAAGTGACCTAGTCCAGGTGCCTGCTTGTCAATCCTATCCGCATCCTAGTCTAGGATGGTAACCAAGAGGGGAATCAGACGATATAATGCACACCGTTGCCCGCGTGCCCTAGTACTCTCTGACGTTTTGTCACCATATAATAGAGCATTTAAGCAAAACAAGCAAGAAAAAGGGCTAATCCCCATACTCGCGAGCTTAGGTGGCAAGGGAATGCTAAATCTTCCTTAAACAAACCGCGCCGAGCTTGACTTGTTATTTTTTTATTTTGACTTTTTATTCCGCTTTGGCTGATAGAAATCCATCATCGGCAAGATATCAATACCAACCAACATCAACCCTAGAGCGTCCTACGCCTGAACGACTTATCTACGAGAGCCGCTACGCGCCACCACATGTACTGGGTCATTGGGCGCACAATACATCACCCGATCTCTAGTCCGACGTTGAGCGAGCGCGACGTCCGCCATCCTCGACACGAGCGACAAACGCCCTTTTGGGTTACAGCAGCCTACGTACCAGAAACCCCGAGGGGTTTCCATTCTCCAGATTCTCTCTGTTCAGAGTCCGGCGACCGTTCAGAGCGGTTCGCTCTGGCGGGACCCATGTATCGAGGACACGCTGGCGGGCAACTATCGAGTAGGACCAGACTACCATGTCGAATACTCTCCACAAGAGTCGCATCCGGGGGACCAAAGCCAAACTCCGCACGCATACGACTCACACCACCATCATCGAGCTAATCCAATGCAGCAACATACAGGACACGGCGGCCTACATGAGCAGTCCTCCTCACACTCTCATCACACTATGTCGCAACATCATCCCGCCCACCACCATCACCACCAGATCCTGATGGATCCGGGGCATCTCGGGGGGCACCCGGCCGCTCGGCACATGGGCCACCAGCCTCCGCATTATGGCCCGGGCCCTTCTCCTCATGCCGTCGTCGGCGCGCCATTGTACCCATCCTTGACACCGACTCAGCCACATAGCGCGGGCTCGAAACGCCCACGCCCGGAGGACCTCGACCTCTCTGTTCCCGGCATTCCCGATCTCGAACAAGGCGATCTTGATCCTATGCAACAATCGTCTATGGGGGCCGCCTATGCACAGGCGGCTGCCTCAGCGGCTCCGACCCACCATCATCACAGACTTCCCGACCAAGGACCACCGTCAAAATTGATGAGGCGCGAAGGAGATGGTAATATGGGCAGTGGGGTGGGAGGCGCTCCTAGTGTAGTAGGGCAAGTCGGGATGCCAGCGCCCGCGCCTCGGCCAAGAGGTCCAAAATTGAAATTTACACCGGAGGACGACGCGCTACTCATTGACTTGAAGGAAAATAAGAGTTTGACCTGGAAGCAAATAGCAGACTTCTTCCCTGGACGTTCTTCTGGAACTCTCCAGGTACGGTACTGTACAAAACTAAAAGCCAAGACAACCCAATGGACAGACGAAACGGTAAGAGTGCCTCGAGCAAGAGCCGTCTCTTCTTGTTCGATAAATGCTTGCCAAGTACTAATGCCTAGGAAAACAGGACCAGAAGCTTCGCACGGCACTTCAAGACTACGAGAACGAGAAATGGCGCTACGTTTCAAACAAGGTCGGGCCAGGGTTTACGCCCCAAGCATGTCGAGATCGAGCTGCGCAACTCTCCGGAGAGATGCCAGAAGAGGTGGGAGCAGAAGAAGGTTTATAGCAATCAGAGTCCCCACCAGGCGCTTCAGCTCCTGCGTCTGGGGACATCGTCTATCCTCAGCAGCTGAATAGGTAGCAGCAACCTGGATCCGAACGATTATTTGTCTGATCTCCTCCATCGATAATATTCGACCTAATTTGTGGCTTCGGTTGAGTGTGGCACCGATGCCATTCAAACCTTTAATGATCTTGAGAGCAACTTAATTACGAACATCCACCTTCGATCGGCAAGCCAACTTTCTAAACCAGCCGCTACCCATAAAACTACCTATTCTATCATTCTTACAAACAAGGCGTTTGGAGTCGGTTAGCATGCTCTCGAGCTCCTACTTCCGCACTCTTTGTACAACAGTTCTGGTAGCGATGGGCCAATGGCTTGGTGCATACTTTATATTTCGCGGTGTACAAGGCGGTTAACTTTTGGTTAGAGGTGCTCACAACACACTACGATGCCTACGTTCTTCTTATACCTTATTCTTCTTCTTGACGACGGGGTTGACCTTAGACAAATGATGGGGATGAAGCGAAAATGGGGTGTTTTAATTGGCGTTATCACTATCTCTTTTGCCCAATAACCTACAGTACATAATCCGCGCGTCTGGGACGTCACATACACATCATGCATTTCCTTTGTATTTTCCCCTTGTTGCTTTACTTCACGAATTGTCAGTTGATTAGTCAGTTGGTACGGGCAAGCAGACGCAAACTACTTAACAGATCCCTCAAGGGACGGTTAAGTTCTTCATTTTCATTGCATTATAGCAGCGGTTCCAGGTAGATTGGGAAAGAAATATTTTATGTACTCTAATATTTTGTGGTTGGATGCCAAGGAAAGATACCCCTCGAGCGATGATGACGAAGGAAGGGAAGACAATGCTGGGTAATGGCAGTCCACAGGGGCAATAGCCGATGGATCATACATCGTACGGAGAGCAATCTGGTCCGATGCAGGTACCATCAAATTACAGGTGATCAAAAATTCAGCGTTGCGTTTCAGGCAAAATATGTGTCTCGGAGGGTTCATGTCGAAACTAGTCGAACGATGGCCTGGATAGAGAGTGTGCTAGTAACTGTGCGGGCAAACCCACGAGATCATCGCTAGCCGATTTCGACTGGCCAGACAACTCGTATGAGAAACTCTGGAGGATCTGGCACTTCGAAAGAGGCTTATTTGTCACGCTTGCCGTGCCGTCTCTATCCACAACAAAATTTAGCTATCTATTTACCTGTCTACTATGACCCACTGGTTTTGATATATCGAAGGGTGAGTTCCCCAAGGCGACACCACAGCGTTCTAACTGGGTGAATAGGCGCCTTGGGGTACTCGTGGTGTAGGTACTCCTTCACCTAGAGAGGAGATACGATTACATGTCATTACATGGTAAGAGTGCCGAGCGTAACATTAGGCTAGCCCAAGCCTCATTCAACTGCCAAGCCCCTCTATTATTTTTCCCATTGTGCCGATAATGCTTGTCGGACAAGTCTAGAAAATTTGACTTTGGGTAGTTATAGTAGCGGTATTATTAACTACCAGCCACTCGACTTTTATTTCGACCGGGCGGAGGCCCTCAAAGTCTGGAAAGACTAAAGGATCAATGGCCGCCCGTTACAAACAATTCTATGCGATGGCAAACCAGGAGTTTAATTGGCCGAAGAGAGCTTCCCTTAAACTCGCTAGTTGATGCAGGATGGAAACGGCACACAAAAACGTGGAGGCGGGACTGGGGGAGGCAGGTCTCTGACCTGGCCACCGTTGAGATCTGTCCCTTGGCTGCAGGACAGATACTAGGAGGCCCTTTTGTTCTTCTTCTTCGTTTAGTAGATCTTGCGCTCTGGGTACTATTCAGGCCGTACCGCACTTACTCAAGGGCGGGCTTGGACAGTGCCGCGTGAAAATGCGTGTATGCGCTGTCATCGTCACACGCTTAATACGCTTCTACTATAGCCTGAATCCCCCGGTCTCTCAAGCAGCCACAGTAACTAGAATTTCTTTTTTTTCTCCCACCGCGCCCCTTACCGCAGTAACTAGAGTCCCCTCCAGTTGGGCCAAACGGGCCGTAAAACGGAAAAGAGAGGAAGAAAAGTAACAAGGCCGAGGAAATATTTACCACGGGTCGGAGAATTCAGGATGCGGGAAGTGGTGTAGGCAGATATCCTAACCTTGTAAAGGCTCAGGGACAAGCCCTCGTGCTAGGTATAGGGTATGATGGGGGGGGGGGGGGTCTCCATTTCTTGGTCTCGCAACCCTAGCCTCGCCCGGAGATTTTTCGATCGAGCTAACTACCGATTCGAGTTTGTTTTGTTCCCTGGAGTGGGGGATTTTTCGACTCTACCTATTCCTTGTATCTTTAGTACGGTAAGTATGCTAGGTGCGGCATCACTGCCGACCCAACCGAACCTTTTTTTTTTTAAGAAATTCTTTACTGTAATTTCATTTTAGACTAATATGAACGGTCATCCGGACTAGGACCAAATAGATAGTTGGTTCGGCGTACCAATGGCTTACTCAGTTTAGCCAACCTCAATGGCATTATGGCGAAGGCTGTGTAGCCGTCGACAGTGACGGCTCTTACTGGCACCCCGATATTACGGCCATGTGTTGTGTGTGTCTGGTGAGAATGACGCAGAGATGGGGGAGAAAGTAAAATGAGAGACTAGGTATGTAGGTAATTGTTTACCTAGGCCAGATAGGCTTTCGCCATCCATGTCAAATGATCAGATCTTCACAGTAGCATTGACTTAGTGTGATCGAGTACTTTGCATTCTTGGTCAAGCCCAATATTATTTCGATGTCAGCTAAGTAGGTAGTAGAACCGGTAGGTAAAAGATGGAGTTTGGAGCTGCAATGCTACCCCAAGAGCATCAGATCACACTCACCCCGGTCACCACCTAGTGAGGTTACAGGATCTGTCTATGTGGCCCGCTTTCGCGTAATGTTTCCTGGCCGTTATCTGCCCAGAAGAGATCAGGAACACACTCGCCAACGCGGAGACCATGTTGATGTCATGCGTTCTTTTGAGTAACAATGAGTATAGTGTATAGTGTATTGTGTATCTAGTGTCTTGTATTGTATTATTCTCCAAACAGGGGTTGTCTAACCACCTGCAGACATACATACGACAACGTTCCGCTGACTTGATGCCTGAGTATACTCGATTTTCCCCCCCGCCGGCCTTACGGTGAGGGGTCAATTCGCCGTCGCACAGCATGGCTTGGGGGACTAGATGGTGGAATGGAGAAATCTGCTACGGCGTGAGCCCATGCTTGCCGGACCAGGCACCCTGCAAGGTCAACTTGGAGGTATCCAGACAAACAGGGCCTGGCGAAAGGTCCCTGCGGGTCGGCTAACTGCTAGCTACTGCGACCAAGCTGTGGCCAGCACGCGTTCATCACCGAGGTGGCATCTGTTCCCACCTGCTTGTGAGGAGAAAAGGGTCGGCTGGCCTGCGTTGGCCTGCGTTGGTCTTCAATGCATCTCGGAAAGGCGAACCGACCCGTTTCAAACTTGGATCGCGTGCACGTTTGGTGTAGCATACAGCTACCTAGCAGCATAACTTATCTGCGGCCGAATCTGACCGCTCCCAACGGGCTTTGGTGTGGTGGCTGGACTTCTTTGGGGTTCGAACTGGGTGGTTTATGCGTGAAATTATTTCTGCGATCGATCTATTGGTATCTGTCGACTGTACGTATGCCGTACCTTGCCTTCAAGCTTGCGAGGAGAACCGCTGCTTGTTCAATTCAGGGAACTTAGGCTCGGTCGCTAGCTCTACCTAGCTCTTATGCGTACATAGTTGTCTATAACGCGTTACCCCATCTCTGCCCCATCCGATGATTATGTAGGCATGTAGTCTAGGCGAACATCTACGATATTTTACTGTATACGCTAGATTAGTACGCAAGCCAACTAGGTATGTATGTACGTAGGACCTAGATACATACATCTGCTGGTACTTACGGCACGCAAAGCTAAACCCCCCCGCGCTGCCCTGATCGCAGAGAGATAATTAGCCCCCCGAGGATTCTGGAAGAGCAGGTAGGTATCGTCGGAAGATTCCCAAGCGGGCTAGACGAGACGATCGGCGGTCTGTTAACATGCGACCGTTTTCTCCACGTTCATGCCAGATATCCGCAAGCGTTTGATGACGTGAGGCTCAAAATCTAGGTACGGAACCCCATCCGATGGACACCACAACGGACGCGCGCAGATATATCGCTTTTTCTGTTGGCGACAAGTCACAAAGCAATCGGTATTATTACATCTCTCGACTGTTGGATACCAATACCTACCTACTGCGCGACTCTAGTACGTACACGACTACTTACCTACTTACAACTTACATAACTACCTGCCTAACAAGCGTATTAGTAAGATTTATTAACATGCGACTAATTAGTTTAAGATGACCCCAATGCTGCCGGAATAGGCCTCGCTTACTGGAATGGGCAATTCATCAACGGGAACCGAGTACATACAGTATGCTGTCTCTCAGCACGGACCTTTGTTGAAGAACCAGGTTACCGCAGTCTCCCGCAGACCTACCGCAGACTACGGCAGACTACCTCGGTATCACAGGTTCATTTTATCTGTCGAGAGACGCCTCAGCCGCTCAGTCTGGCCCCAAGTTTGATCTCGCTGGCTGTTGACCTTGGTCATAAGTACATACCAGATGCATACTGGCGCGGCCGTTGCGTTGCCTTGCGAATCGTGCCGTGATCCTGGTGAAGACCCTTTACACTAAACCAATCGGGGATTTTACGACCGTTATAAACAACCGAGATACTTAGTAGTATCCTCTATCCTTGGAAATGACGAGGTGATCTTTTACTAGTAACTAGCTTGGGTGGATCGCCCCATTGCGTTCGAAAGGGAATGGCGGGTGGATAGCCAATTTCAGCAAGATGGCTAGAAACGGGAGCAACAACAATAACATAACAATAACAGTAACAACAACAAGGCACTAACTCGGTGGACTGATCTGGAGAAGGTAGATAGGCTTCCCTATACAGTAATTGAGTTATGCTTACCTAGAAAAGGCACTATGTACGGGAGGAAAACCGGCTAACCTGTACTATTAACTTCTAGTGTGTTGCTAAGTATCTAGGGGCTCCCCCTGTCAAGTAAATATTGCGGTGTGATACGTGTACATTCTCCTACCGCGTTGCAACCTAGTTAATAAACTAGGCGAGGCTATTCTCACTCTTGGATGACAGGAACAGGTTTGAAATTATTCTATGGCCCGTGTCTAGTGCAGGATACGCGGTACTTTCATGTGAGAGAGAGAGCCTCCTGTCAACTATCTATCTATTTGAGTAGCGAGCGTGATTCGTCGTGCTTATTCTAGACGACGGCAACGGTATGAGGGTAGCAGCTGATCACGATAACTTCTAGCCGCTAAATTAACAAACCACAGTCGATAGAAAACGGGATTCAAACCAGGGCTCAGCCACGAAGAGAGAGACACGGGACACGCGCCCGTAGCTACGTTACTCAGTGCTTATTACATAGTCGCAAGACAGCTCACGCTTCCGGCGCCTGTCACGCAGACACGCGACGCCAATGAACGGGCGAGCGAGCGAGGACCAGAATCAGGGTTTGCGGATTTTCCTACCTATGATGGCGATGGGGGAAACTGACTCGCTCGGTGCCGTGCCTTATCAGTGCAGGCTTCTGTCGTCCTCGGATATTGGCTTCCAGCGGTAGGGATTAAAAGGAACTCTTATTAGGACCAAGTAACGTTCGGCCCTGTCAGCAGCCCCTACCTATATCGTTGAGGTATTAATAACACGACAGCCGAATAGGAACCGCGAGAGAAGGGCAATAGCAGACGCCGGATAAGCCCCCCCTCAACGCTGGGTGATTGACAAACAAAACGCCCGAGGTATCCCGTCAACCTGCAGGGGCTGAGTGGAATGGTTGGGCGCATTCGAGACTCGCGTCGACGGTCGACAGTCGACGAGAGCGTATCATGTGAAGCAGGTCATCCTATGTCAACATTATGCGATGAGTTGGCGGTGAGGGGGGAAAGCCAGCCAGCCAGCCAGCAGCCGCCCTGCGATCAGTCGTCTCTCTCCTCTTGGTTTCGATTTGTAAGTCGCGCGTTGTCGAGCTGCCGTACCATCTGGCCTTCGCAATGAATCCTTCACCGGGTATGCCCTGGTATAGCCCTAGGCTCTACTTGCCGGTAGATCATATCGAGGTCTATAATCGTTACTCCGAGATTATTGCCCGACAAGCCCGTAATGTAGTAGTGAGGGGGGACTTGAATCTCAGTACCTTACGTTCCGCCTAGGCTAACGGTATAGAACCCATCGTTATTGTGTTTAGCGATTCGATTTGCATGAGGCTGCCACTACTAGTGGTGCCGAGGAACTCCATCCACAATAGCGCTCCCACATACCGATTCGTACGACTATTGGAGCGCGCCGTAACCGTAACTAAGCATACCTAGACGGTATATTCCGATGATCAACAAATAGTCTACGAAGCCGGCCCCCCTCTCCTCAGTCCGTGGGTAGGCGTGGGTTCTAGCGTGGGTAACAAGCTGACGAGGATACAAGCCCAACCCTGCCTTAACGATGTTTATGTTGGACACGGTTTCGGCAAGGATGGTCCTATGTATCTCGTATGCGTATAGCCCCAAGGTATCGGGTCCACGTCATTTACAGTAGATCTAAACTACAAATGATGCCAGACTCCGCGTATGCGGAACCGTTACCGGGTTTTAGACTTTCCAAGTTTCCTGTTTCTAGCTTGCAACATCGGCACTCGTCGTCAGTGCCCATCGTGCACAAGTACGGCATAAAGATGTTTCGGAAGGGTAGATACAGCCTAGTGCATAACAATTGCTGTAGCGAACCATATTGGCCCCCTCAGCGAGACCCCCTGATTTCAACTGTGATTACTTATCTCCTTAGCCAAGGCGGCTTTGAAACAAACGCCTAGGTGTTGTGACCGGCAGACTTGCGTATTGCTTCGCTAACTTCTGATCCCCCCCCTCTCCCGTTAAAGAATAGGTACAGCATAGGTTGTACTTGTGTAGCTATAGATGTAATTGCCTAGAAAGGAATAATGTTAACATTCTCACTTGGCTAGGTAAGATCATAAGATGAATCAAGTAACATATCAGAAGTGCTATTCCCCGGGGCGCGTCGATCATAAAAAAGTGAGCTGTAACTACTATTACTGGGTATAGGGGAAATATTGTGCCTCTGTGTGCAAAAACGCTGTTCATCCCACGTGGGTTATACCGTAATATCCTGTCGATAATTATGTCTCATCAGCAACATAGTCCTTATAATCTAGCATTATACCGCTAGAAGGGTACCTGCATCGTAGGTTAAGTAACTATTATTATATTATAAGATGCATTAACGCTAGGGGAAAGGTGAACCTCAGGCATTATACATCCGAGTATTGACGGCTGAGTATAGGGCTGACGGATCTGCTTCCATGCAAGATTCAAGCAAAAATATCTAACAGTATAATGATATGATCTATCGTTAAAGTAAATATTATGCCTTTTTATTGTTTCTCAGAGCTATAAGATGAACAGCAGAGGAACGATATGTGGTATTGCGTATTATAAGATTCATTTCGTGTTTCTACACGAAACTACAAAGCGTCCCACTACGTAGAACTGTCTCGGAAGTAAACCTTGAACTTTTAGCAATGGCTGTCTCATAGAACCTTTGCACAAAGCTCGGCTCTAGTAAGCGGCGTCTGAGAGTTTACAAGTGCGATGAGTTTCTCGTGTGTCGGTAACCGAGGCCCCTTATTAAGAAGCATTGCTGAATCTACTAGCCAGCCATTGAAGTCATCGATCTCAGTCGGCTTACCAGCGAGCACGTCCTGGAGCATCGAGCTTGTGTTTTCACGGACCTTTTCACCGACATCGAGGACCATCTTCCGAAGTCGCGGAAAAGAAAAGCGTTCCAAAAGCTGATCGCGACCAGTCTTTAGAGACTCAACCTTCTCTACCTCCGAAGTTGCCCCTTGACCAATGGCCTCAGAGAGGAGGATTTCATCACTCTTCGAGTCTAGAACAAGTGCATTGAGAGCCTCGCTCGCCTCGCTCAATAGCTTGTCGATGACGGTGGGTAAGGAATCATCCCGATTCTCAAGGAGCTCGCCGTTCTTACACCGTAGAACGGCTGTCAGGGGGTTGATGGTGGCGTTGACCACCAGCTTTTCAAGCTGCGCGACCCAGAGCTCCTTTCTTGACACCTGCTTCGCATCCAGGTCCGGGGCGTCCGCGATCTGGCGAATCAGATACCCCATCTGCTCCTCACTCCCACAGCCCGCACTACCGGACATCACGGGTCCAACCAACGCGTTCGCGGGGGAGGCATGGGTGCTCCTGAACGGGCCTTGAGACGTGACGCCATGCGTCGTCACACACGCGATCCAGTTCGGGCTCGCCCCCTCTGGGAACCTCGCGCGCACATACGCATCCCCGAGCGGGGGCCAGAGCTTACACATCCCGTTCTGCGCGAACGCGACCGTGGAACTGCTGCCCAGATACCGGCGGATCCGGTCGACCTGCGGCACCGCATCGGACGCCTTCGTCGCGATGATGAGATTGCCAATGCTGCGTCCAGCGGCCACTTCGGCTACATCTACGTCACGGCCTCCGTCCGGCGCCGCCTCGGTCCACCACTCGATATCGAAGGCGTCGCTCTTGTGCACTTTGTCGTAGCGCGTGAGCTCGATGCCGGGGTTTGCGGCCCAGTGCTCCAAAAGCTCTTTTCGGTGCACGACGAGGGTGATAGGCGGGGCGTTGACAATCTTGGACAGGCACATAGCATACAGGCGGCCGATGTTGCCGACGCCCAGTATGTAGATCCTGCGTCGCTCATCGTCCTTGTCCCGGCTACCGATTCCCTTCCCCCTATGCACGGATTCAGAGCTCGTTCCGCCCCCTGCCGCTAGGTTCTCAGGCGTCCACGCGTACAGCTTCGGTGGCTTCGCGTTGTCCTCAAGGAGCCGCCGTAGCCACCCGGCGGTGATCTCCTGCGGCTTAGACTTCTCACTATCCTGCATCCGAGCTGACGATGATTGTAGACACCGTATGTGAGTACCCCCTATCCTCGTGAACTGATGCCGCAGGATAGAAACAGGGGTCATTGACAGCCCAGCCACACGCATCTTGTTTGTTACCTTGCTAGGTACTTAAACCGACAGCTAGGCGGGTTCACACCACCTCAGATTCTAAGAAGACGACTCACGGATCGCTCATGGCTCAAAGAACCAAGTGTAGAGACTCCACTTGGTGTGTTGTTCATTCATGTCTTTCAAGGGCGCATGTTGATGAGTGAGTTGTAAAATATGAAAAGTGACAGCAGTGCGCACAGTTAGCTGGGACTTCCCCTCCCACGGAAAAACCTCGGAGACAAAGATATATATACTTCTCAGTACGCAACATCTCGATATATAGCAAGACTGTTGAAGTTCAAATTACTAGCGAAAGAGGCATATAAATATGCGGCGATGAGTGAGTCCGCGGGAATAGCACACGGTGACGGAGGAATGAGAATCCTCAAAAAGCTGCTTTTTCTAATAGGGGATTATCTACCTAACTCGGGCGAAGACGATTGATCTCCGGAAGATCTACAGATGATCACCAACATACTCGATTCTATACTTTACTCGTCTTTTCATAACCTTAACCGTAATTCTGAAAAAGGTACTTATGATTTAGAATAATCTTGATGCTAAGATATATATAAATATATAACTAGTGATTTTGACAATTTTTAGTTATGATTCAGACGCAAGGGAGATATCGCAGGCGAGGCAGCCTGACAATTGAAAGGTCCTTTTTAACAACTGTTCTCCGACTTTCTATCTGTAACCCATTCTCTACATTGATAGGTCCCATAGGTAGATCACCTAAATGCAAACATGACTTATTATCTTATGGAGTTTCGGAGTTCGTACATATCATAAAGCACCAATCCAACGGTGGACTCACCCACGTTCGCTCACGGAGAAACTCAAGAGAATCCGCGTCGCATCCGCATCAATGCAACTCCCGTCCCATCACCATCACAAATAAGATAACAAAGATCAAAAGGTTATCTCGGAAATAAGCGACTCCGCTGCAGGAACAATCTATCGCGTCTTCCTTCATTTGCCAGAATAGGCCAAATTGGGGATATTGTGTACTCTATAGCCGGCCCGCCGCCTATTTTACCGGCGAGAGAGTAGAGATGGTCAAGGGGCGGCGGCGAACAAAACGTCAAAAACAGGAAGGCGAAAAGCCAGAGACAACTCTACACGCACACAGGGAGAGATAGAGCGTCCGTTCACTGATCGCGGATAGATTACCTGCTTCCCACAAAAAAAAGTGTCTGACAAAGCGGTAGAACCTAGAGATGGGTATGGAGAGGGAGGGGATACCTGGGCTTTTTATATTGCCCTCGATATAGATAGACGAGCGGGCTGAGTGCGGGATGGACGGTTGATACAAAAGGCACCGTGTCTCGCTGGCAGGCGCTGGAATAAACAGATATCTCGCCCTCTCACTGGTAGCCTTCCCCCTGTGTAAACGAAAGCGATCGACAACCGCACCGCACCGCGACTAGGAACAAAGAACAAGTTCTTCTTCGTAGCCAGCTAGATAGACAGCCAGCAAGCCAGCAAGTCAAGATGCTCTCAACCCTCCTCTCCCTCGCCTCCCTCGCGGCTCTCGCCCAGGGCCACGGCTACATCTCCTCCCCGGCAATGCGTATGCCGGGCGACGCGACGACCGCGGCCTGCGGCAAGTCGGTAGTCGCCGACATCGTGCGCGACAAGACCTCGCACGTCGAAGGGCTCCCCGAGCTCGCGGCCAAGGACACGGGGTACCACGCGGCGTCGTGCAACCTCTGGCTGTGCCGCGGGGTGCAGTTCGCCGACAACGCCGCCAACGTGCAGGCCTGGACGCCGGGCCAGGTGGTCCCCGTCAAGATCGCCCTGACGATCCCGCACGTCGGCAGCGCCAACGTCTCCGTCGTCGACACCAAGACCAACGCCATCGTCGGCCAGCCCCTGCTCTCCTGGCCGTCCGGCTACGCCGACGAGAAGCAGTTCTACGGCAAGACCCTGCCCGCCAACCAGACCGACTTCAGCATCACCGTCCCTACGACGCTCGGCGATAAGTGCGCTACCGCCGGCGACTGTGTAAGCTTGATTGATTTTCCTTGTTTTGGTCATCTAAGCCAGAAAGTGAGCTAACAACGATGATCGTGCAGGTGGTCCAGTGGTGGTGGTATGGCACCGGGGCGAGACAGACCTACGAGTCTTGCATCGACTTCACGGTTGCCGCAGCTTAGATACTATCAGCGGTCAGGGTCAGGGAGTCCGGATCTGTTTTTTCAACGTGTAAATCTTTTGTGTAGTCAGAGCCGCTATGATAAAAGATGAACAAGGATCCTTTTTTCCGAATATCCACACTTGTTCAATGTAGATATACTTTAAGAAATACTAAACATTGATGGAAAGCGACAAAATCAACTATACAATTGTATATGTTCCTGAACGACATTGCTTCGTTCCTCCGACACCGTCCAAGTCCCACCCCCCGATCCCGCGTAAAACTAACACTATATATCGTTCGAAATATGGAGTGTGCCGGTAAGGAATTTTCTTCACTATCCACAGCCAGTGCTAGCCTTCATCATTATACAGTATCTTTACCAGGTTGCAGTATCATTTAGTAGGGCGGGTTAGGGCCCATAGAGGGGTGAGGAGGGTAGTCTTCAGGTCGCGGGGGAGGATTAGGGGGGCCCATAGGACCAGGGCGGCCGTCACCGAAGTGCTTCTTACGGAGGGCAGCAAGCCTCTTCTTCTTTGTGACGGTATTGATATATGTACCGATGACAAACGCGACGAAGTTGAAGAAGGGCATCCAGGCGAACTCAGGCAAGAACTGTTGAGCAAAGGCAAGGCAAATAGGCGACGTGACCCAAGAGACTTTCATCACCTTCATAAAGCCTACACGAACGGTAGCACGCACTTGGTGGTACGTTCGAGCTCCGGCAATGAGAGCCATGGCCACGAGATACACAGAGTTCTGGATAGGCGCAATCTACAAAAGAATTCCATGTTAGAATAAACCTTACTACGTAATATGATAATGAGGAAAAATAAAATTAGAGACTTACTACCAGGTTGCTAACGAGGATTTGCAAGATCTTAGCCCGCAGACTCGTGCGGCCCTTGAATGCCTTTTGCAGCAACCAGATCAAGAAATGGCCTAGCGGGGCACTGACAAGAGCGCCGTATGCGGCCATCTTGGGAACGCGCGCGGTGAAGTAGTTGCCGTGCTTGTTCCTGTCTTTGGCGAGCCACGACGCGAGGAACTCCTGGAGACCGGCGAGAGTCCCGGATGTGAGCATCTTTGTGCGCAACGGGTTCTTCTCGAGCTCATTGATGTATGCCTACGTCGGTGAATGTTAGTTGGGGATTTTCTATTCACATCCGGGCGTGCGAACGCGGGATAGTTCAAAATCACGTACCATCAAGTACCCCTTCGTGCCGGCGTTCTTCTTTCCTCCCGTGAGGGCAGTACCAATGGCCTCGGCAAAGGGATGCTTCCCACTGGTTCCGGGTAGAGGGCCATCGCGAGGAGCTGCGGATGCGGCGGCGGCAGCAGCGCCACCACCGACGGCCTCGGTCACCCGCTCTACGGTGTCCCGCTCAACCTTGAGCGACATGGTCGCGAATAATCAATCAATCAATTAGTCGGTCGCACGGGATGTCGGATGAATCAAACAAGTCAGACGGGCTCAGCAAGGGCTGAGAGAGAGAAAGTGGGTGTTCAATTCGGAATTCGGTCGTGGGGATGCGGTTTGGTGTTGGGCCAATGGGTTTGTTTACACCTGGCCCTGGCAAGCCTCGGTACGAACTGTTTTTGTTTTGGACTAACGTAACGACCTGTGACCGACGGCGACAAATAAACACAATTGTCGGAGAGGGTCTCACGGTCGCGATGCAAGAGTCGTCGCCGTCAAATGTGGCGGGGTTCGAGGATCATCGGTCTCGTCGTCGTTCGTTGGGAAGAATTGGGCAGGCGGTGGATGGGAAAGGGGAGGTTGGTCTCACGGCTGGGCTGGTTGGTTGGCTGGCGGGTGAGAACACAGAGAACAGAGCGAGGTTGGGATACGGGCCACGGGTATTGGGATCGCTAGGTAGGTAGGTAGGTACAGCAGCAGCAGGTCGCGCGCAGGCGCCAGCTACCTCCTAAGCTACCCTACATGGCCTAGTCTAGGCCTAACCTACCTACTTAGTTAAGCCAGCTAGCCAGGTACCTGCACCCTCCCCCAGCTTGCTTGCTCCCCCAGGTACTATCGTACTGTTTCACTATTCCCTCTTCGGACGCCCCCTTCGTACCTTGACCCTTCCCTCTTCCTTGTTGTCGCGCGCGACGTGGATTCATTGTGGATTCGCGCAACGACCCAGGAGCCAATCAGCCAATCCGTTGCTGCATAACAAACAACTGAACCACAAAGGCGCACTAGAGCTGATACTAGCCTCTCTTTGGATACTTAGTTTCAGATTAGTCCGACCTCATTGGCTACGATTGACATGCCTCTATGCGTACAACAGCCGAGATAGAAGCTGGGGTCGTATAAAGTAATTATCTTTGTTTGGCCGATACCATTGTTTCCATATATTAACATATTCAATTCTCTATCTTCGATGCTCATTGTCGAATTTTTTTTGTTAAACATAGGGTTTAACGCAAGGAAGTAGTGACGTTACATGGGAGGTGCCTTGCATTTCTAGTTTATAACCTACCTAAGACAATACGGGCTAAGGGGTGGTCGTAGTGACTGTTTTTTTAAAAAACAAAAGGAAAAGAAAAACATTCTGTAGGTTTGAGCTTGATTGGAAGTCTGGTATTGCCTCAACAATTCTAGCTTATACGTACATACATGTGTATACGTTATGGTAGGTAGCTTTTAGGCTCTTTCCCCTGTTACGATACACTGGGTAGGTAGGTATGGTGGTGGTGAAGCCGAGGCAATTTATACTTACCTACCAATTGCCTTAGCTTTAAGGTTGCCTGCCGTCTAAGTGATTAGGAGATAAGTGGCAATTATGTAGGTAGGCAGCTAGGGAACTACATAACTACTACTTAATCATTGACTAACCTTTTTTTCATTAACAATGTAGGTAGGTACTTCAAGTAATTAAGGCTGAATGTAGTGAGGTAGCTGGATCTGACTCGCCACCAATGGTTACCCTGCACTACCACTCATATGCACATCAACACAATGAGCTAGCGAGCTGAAGGGTTGCTAATCGCGTCTCTCCCCCCCATTACCACTCCATAAGCATAAAAAACATTCAATATTGTCATCCATCAGGCGACCTTCTTCTTCCCCGTCCAGCTGATCAAGTAAGCCCCATTTGCATTCTCTATGTAATGGTGGTTCTGCTATAGTCAGAATACAGACGCTTATCTACAACAGAAGATTTGAAAGAGAAAAACAACGACAGAAAAAAAGAGGACATGAAACACTGACCTCGAAAATCTTGTTCTTGTCTGCATTGAGAGGACGGTAATCCGCTTTACCTGTCGGAGGCCATGGATCCGCAACATTCTTCTCCGTCATCAAGCAGTACGGCGCCCGCGTCCGCCCCGGTCCCGAGCTATGCATCCTACCGCCCAGTGGCTTTTCAACCAACATGCACACATCTTACCATGACTCGCATTTATGACCCGACTTTGAACTGCGCTCTGTGTCGTCGACCTGGCCAATAGGGATGGCTCTACCGATGCACACAAGACCGGGAACTACTAATTGCAGACGCTCTCCAGAAGGACCAGCCGGTAAGCTTATCCTTGAGCTTCCTTGAATTGATTGATTAAGATGAGCTAACATAAGAGTCACAAATCCCAGGCGTTCTTTGACAGTATAGGTGCCATCCTTAGCTATGATATTAGTCCAGGCCCTCGAAGTCCCGAGCGACGAGCGGACAGGCTCAATTTTTTCAGGGAGATCACTGCTGAACAGATGAAGACGTATTCGCCTACCCAAGTTGCGACAGTACTAGAGCAGAGGGAGAACGTAAGTATCTCTCTATGCCCAGATATACCACAGAGCTCAAGCTAACCGGACGAGGTGCTGGGTGTTCTCTCACACCAGCAGCACGCTTCAGACAGAGGGCGGCGCCTATACTACCCGTCCGGTAGCTATCTCGGCTCTGGACCAGGCCCTCAGACGACTACGGAGCCATGGGTGCCCCATTACGACGATGAATGTCAGGCCAAGTATTGTCATAAATGTCGCCCCTCTTGTGAGCCACGCACATACTTGAGCTTGGATGGGATTGTTAATGGCGAAATCCCCGCAACCGCCGCTACTGGCTTTGGATTCCATCGAACGAGAGAGAGGCCAATTGTTGACGCGAGACTTGTCCGAGAAATCGGACTCCGGCCAGTTCCATGGGTAAGCGAACTTGCAGACTCCATACTCTCCGCAATATACTAACTTTGTCTAGCCCCAGGCTCAATCGCGTGAAGGTGTATCTTCACCGGCTTCGCTGTCTACTTTGTCTTTATCTGATATCGCCGAGTTCAATTTCACCGTGCCGGATTATGTAGAGGAAGGGCTCGGTTTGGGGACGACAGAGAATCCTATTCCCGACAAGGATGCAGAGATACAGGCGCGAATTAGTATTTTTGAACGACCCCGTCCGGCACATAGTCCTCCCCCTACTCCGATAAGCTGGACAGGTATCGCCCCGCAGGAAAACGGTACAACGTTGTTCGAGAATTACCCTTGGGAATGCGATGGCCGAAGGTGCGTCATGTTCTAATGAGTGTAGGGTCCGTTTACTAAATCATACCTAGTTCCCAATCGTTGAGGACAAACTACCGGGTCTGCCGCCAGGTTGTTAGGTCCATCGCTGGTCTCGTATCCCAGTTTTCGGATGAGGACAAGGTCAATGAGCCTCGGCCTATTAGTTTATCCAAGTCACCTGATGAATCCGAATCTCCCGAGCCTGGCTTGGATTCGAAGGAATCTCATATCCTAGCCGAGAGCAGTGGTCAGGGCACTACCGCACCCACGATAGCTGAGGAGTTAGCTGAGGAGTTAGTAGAAGGCTACTTCCACCCGGATCCTTTGAACGTCGGTGATGGTATTGCGGTATTGGAGGAGAGTGTTGAACTTGGTGTTCCCGATGTTATCACTCAAATGTAGCAGCTGGAGTCCATACTCACACGTTTGTGTTAGCTGCTTAGCGATTTGGAGACGTCGGCAGGTTTGCTGGATATGGGATGTTTCAGGAGCGAACAGGTATAAACCGACTATTATTGTACACAGTTGTAACTTTGTATTGCCAAAAATACATCCATTGAAAAGCGACCCTTTGTTTGCAATCTCTACAAGTATAATCATTGTGATGTTTTAGATAGTGTCCTGGATATAATGGTAATTCAGGGGTTGCTATCCACCTACCATTGTACAGCGTACCTATTAGTACAGTACGGGCCACTAATCGCCGAACGGTCTCCGGGTCCATCCCCAAATCGGTATTTGACATCATCCCACCCGCCGAAATATTTTGCCCATTACCAAGCAACCGAGCATTACGTTACCTCAGTATTCCCAGGTTCTCAGTGTCTATACACCTCTTTAAATCGTTTCCATTGACCGCCATCATGCCTCCCTTACCATGCGCCCACGCCCCCTCGGCCGCAAAGCTCTTCGTGCAGCTCAGCGCGCGGAGTTCCAGCTCCATCCTCGACGTCCTGCTCCCACCGAGCACGCAAGCGAGAGCCCGGTCCCTCTATATCAGCGCAACTCGCAACAGTGCTGCTGCGCCAGCCCCGAGAGCGGCGATACCGAGCCGAATTGGCGCGACCATACGCGCGGCGGAGCGCCAGCATGCGCATGCTGTGAGTAAGAGGACCTTTGGCACCTCGGCACCGCTAGCCAAGACGCTCGCGATCCACAACCCGCAGACGGACGAAGAAGGGAATGATATGATGTTAGAGATCACCCCTCGCGCAGCCAACGTACGTGATATATGTGATGTGCTCCCCTGACCTGACTTCCCCGCCTCTACGGCCGCACACGATGGCCCAGTCAATCAGTCAGTCAGATGTCCGACCAGCTAGCTAACGGGGACCTGCATAACAGCGCCTCTCGCAAATCATGTCCAAAGACAAGAACGAGTACCTCGCGCTACGCATCCAAGTCGAATCGGGCGGCTGCCACGGATTCCAGTATCTCATGTCGCTGACAACACTCCCCTCTGCCCCAACCGCAACCCCAGCGCTCGAAGCAGAGGACGTCGCCGCAGACGTGACGCCATCAACGACGACAGCGAACACGCCCTCACCCCCGGCTTTAGGCGAGGACGACACCATCTTCGCCTTCGCCCCCGACAACGCCGAGTCTGCGCCCCCCACGAGCCCCAAGATCATTTTGGACCTACCTAGTCTAGAGCTCCTGAAGGGAAGCAAGGTGGACTACACGATGGAGCTGATCGGCAGCCAGTTCAAGATCGTGGACAACCCCCTCGCAACGAGCAGCTGTGGCTGCGGGACGAGTTTCGACATTAAGATGTGAGAACACTACGGCTACGCTAGATCTCTCCTCACTCTTTTCAATAATCCTACTACACCTTGCTTAACGGGAACATACTTCATAGACGAGCGGTTTTAAATAGACGGGATTCAACTAGAGAGGGGCATACCGAGCATCACCTTCAGGGTTGAATCGAGCCAGAAGAAAGGCTTTGTATTGCTTTAGAGTCTGGCATATTGAATTCGACGTACATAAGAGTGAAATACTGATACGGTCCTCCTGTTCGTTGGATGGTTTCCGGTTGAGAATAGAAGCGATTGCCGATCGGTCAACAGATCATGTATAATACAATGAGCATAGGAATAGGACGATGGAAACGAGACAAAGCGCTAATGAAAATGATTCCATGATTCAAGTCACAGGTTCCTCGCGAGGCTTATACCCCTGCCATGAGTGTAGATTCCTACGATAGAGTGACTGTGATAAACATGCTATTTGGCTTAACTGCTTATCTCCTCCGATTTACGATGGAGCTATACGAGAGATTTTTACACCTAAGTACTGAACATGTTGTTAATAGTTACGAGCGACCAAAACATCGCCTGAGTAAATAGAGACCGGAAAGATGAGGTTTCATCTAAACTTTCTTGAAAATATACATATGTATGCTGCTGCGGGTGCCAAGGCTAACGTGTGGGACCAACCGCTAAGATTTCTATAGACTCCTTAGACCGTGGTAACAACACGTCGACCGCACCAATCAATCAAGCTCTACATAGCGTTTACGAGTTACGATCACTATTATAATCGAGGCAGAAACAAGTTTGGTGAAATGATCATGGTATTGTAGCAGCTAGGCATGAGCGTCTCAGTGCATCACGAGCATTAGGGACGGAGACTGAGAGGTCGTAATCATAAACAAATCTCATTTCATTGATAACTTCCGAAGCCTTTTATAACGCCGCCGATCATGCAGAAACAATACCCGCCAATACCAGACCCAGTAACCCACGATTTCAAGTCAATCTCTTAGTTCATTTGTCGGATCAAAGCGTTGATCTTCTCCTCGCGGTTACCTAGGTCACCACCCTCAATGAAGTGCTTGAATTTCCTGGGACGGAAACCACCGTTGGGGTTGCTGAGCTTGAAGGGCCATAGGAAGTTGGAGGCCTGCTTGAAGTTGGGGCCGACAGTGACGATCTCGTGGACAAGATCCTCCATGCAGATGATGCCGTACTTGCCGAGGTTCTCCTCGATGATGGCGTTGTCGGTCAGAGGGATACGCTGCTTGTTGACCTTGCCGTATCCACGCTTGTAGATGAGCTCCTTGACGCTCTTGAGGTTGGGGTAACCGTAGGCGACCCAGGGCTCAACGATCTTGATCATCTCGGCGGTGGCCTTGGTGACACGGACGAAGACACCGTTGTTGATCTGGAGAAGACGGAGGAGTTGGAGGATCTTGCGGGGCTTGGGGGCAATCTTGTTGATACCCTTGATGCGGATGACGAAGATCAACTTCTCCTCAGCAGGAACATGGAAGTTACCCTCCTGCTTGGCAACGCGGTTGAGGCGGACCTTCTCACGCTCGGCATCACGGTATTCAGTCACGTACTTCTCAGCACGCTTGAAGATGACAGCACGCTTCTCCTTGTTGGCCTGCAGAGAAAATGCATGTTAATATTGCTGTAATCCTTCTAGATATGAATCACAAAAGGCACTTTTCTCCTCGTCAATCAGACCCGAAAGATGGTTAATTTTGCAACAGCATTGACCTTGTCTAGTCGCAAATGGTTTTTATACATCACGTAACGCTCCCCATCGAAGAATCATAAGAATACGAAGAGTGTACTAACCTTCTTCTTCTGCTCAATCTCAGCAGTCTTCTCAGCGCGAGCCTTCTCCTGGCTCTTGCGCTTCTTGAGAAGGGTCTCAGGGACTAGGACCTGGTCCTTAGTGGGGACGGAACTGTTCATTCAGATTAGTACATAGTCCACAACATACATGCTAACATGTATGAGAAGAGCGCCGGTTGGAGAATTGCCGAATGCAGTGCGACATTCTCAGCGATGGCTAACTCGAGGAAATGAATTTAATCGGTGAGATGCAAAAGAGTAGGCCTGTCAGTACATCATAGATGCAAAAAACGAGACTATTCAAGCATTTCCCTCATCCGACAACACCCCAGACGAGGTCTAGGAAAGAATGCGCACGACGCCAGCAAGTCCAATGAGGTAGACTAAAGCCCATCTCACTAAAAACTTCCGTGTCTATGGCAGCTGAATTTAAGAGAGAAGGACAAGGCCTTCATCTCCAACGCCCCAAGCAACATCTCTCAGTCTGCAAGCTATGTTTCAAGCCTAGAGGAAAGAGGGAGAGGCTCAGGATAGATCGAGCTGGTTTGCGAAGCTTCTCACACCATATTTCAGGTGTTTAGTAAGAAGTCAAGCCATCCAGCCGAGAGGACCACGACAATCTGCAAAAATCCAGGGGCCGGCAACAGCAATTGAAGCTGAAGCTTCTCTATACCGAAAGATGGGATAGAATTAAGGGGAGGTAGCATACGTGGTGGCAACCATTTTGTCGGATTGGCGGATGGCTGTGATCGTGGTTGTCGATTTGGCGTTGGGCGTTGGGCGATGGAATCAAGAAAGGAAGGGAAAAAATTATTATTAAGGTTCACGCGAAATAAAGGTATCGGGCTGGCGGAGTTGTGTGGATGCGGATCTGGTTTGACGCTTGGACCATGTGGTTCCGTACGTACATTTGCGTGGCTGACCCAAACCCTCTCAAGCGAAAAGTAGAAAAAAAGGTTAGGGTTCAACTAATCTCGCCCACCGCTAAATTTCTGCCCACTCCGATACGGTGACCGCCTGCCGCCTTGAGAGCCTGCCCCACCGAACAGCACCACACATCTTCAATTGTGATCGCGAAACCTTCATGGTCAATCTTTCCGCAGTACTAACGACAAATCATCCAGCGAACCCGTCATCATGGCTCCCAAACCCAAGACCGCTCAGCCCAAGGTATGCTACCATCATCCTCAGACTTAGAATCTAGATACTAACCTTTTTCTAGGAGAACATCTCCATCGGCCCTGTACGTGACTCCATGCGATAATCTACCGAAACCGAACTTGAGAGAGAGAAATCTAATATTTGTTCGGCTTTACAGAATGCCAGAGAAGGTGAGTTAGGATCTGAACAGTACCAAGTACTTCGAATTTCGTATAACTAACATATTTTTCTACAGGCGAGCTCGTCTTCGGATGCTGCCGCATCTTCGCCAGCTTCAGTTAGTACCCCTCCATCTTTTCAACGGCCCAGCCCTCCTCTTGCGCTTCGACTCCGATATTTGATCTCTTCGCCCCGGATCCTACTCTTTCTCGTCGAACAACAAATCGAAATTCTCTCCGCAAACAGGGCTAACACGCAAGATAGACGATACCTTCATTCACGTGACGGATCTGTCAGGCCGCGAAACCATTACCCGTGTTACCGGTGGAATGTGAGTTGAACCTGGACTCGATCGCAACGTAGGCAATAGACTTGTGGCGGGGTTTCGTAGGAACCTGGCTACACTGGATATTTACCTGCTTGCAAGAGGTTTTTCTTTCAGAGGAATATCGACTAACTCAATAACAGGAAGGTCAAGGCTGATCGCGACGAGTCTTCTCCCTACGCTGCTATGCTTGCTGCCCAGGATGTGAGTTAGCCAGTCGAATCCATGTATTTGAGGGAACTCTCGGTGAAAGATAACTAATATTATCCTTTCTATAGGTCGCTCAGCGTTGCAAGGATTTGGGCATCAACGCCCTCCACGTTAAGATCCGTGCTACCGTACGCCACACATATTTAACGCGTGTAGTGTGAACCACAGCTAACGAGGAAATTAGGGTGGTAACGGAACCAAGACCCCCGGCCCTGGTGCCCAGTCTGCTCTCCGCGCCTTGGCCCGTAGCGGTATGAGAATCGGCCGTATCGAGGTGAGTAATTCGGAGCCGGTTTTCATTCCCTAAATAGAGTAGTACTAATCAACATTCAACTAGGATGTTACTCCCACTCCCTCCGATAGCACCCGCAGAAAGGGTGGTCGCCGTGGTCGTCGTCTGTGATCGCACCATATCCACCCGTTTTTCACCTATCGACCTACCGTTCGTATGGGTTTGGCTGTGGCTTGGGCAGTTCTTCAGGCGTTCTCGAGAGGATCACGCGGTTTCTAGCACATTCGGGCTTGAATAAGTCCTCGTCTCTGTGGCGTTGACACTTACGAGGAGAACGGCGTGCGTCTCTATGAAGAGAAAGCATGCCTGGTCTCTATTTCCCCTAGGGGTATGACTTTACCAACATGTCACATGATGCTTATGGCACGGCTGCAGTAGATAGATACAAAAAGAAACTTCGACTCACGGAGAAAATGCTTGTGTGTGCTCTATATTGATGTTAACGTGCAACGAGTTTACTATGGCTGATCAAACCATCTACTATTAACTACACCAACCTAGGGGAAAGACATCTCGCTCATGACGTATTTATAAACGAACTCATGTGAGTAGGTTGTGTGAGACGTATAGGATTTGTGAAAGTAGACGATTAAATTCGTGTAATGCTGTTAAAGTCAGATACGGTATACCTAGTAAAATGGATGAACGCTATACATGCATTTCCTGGTCGCCGATGCCTATATCCCCGATAATACTCCTGATCTGAAGTCGACCCCCGACGCCCACGGACCAATATATAGACTAATCGCAAGGCCGATCATGTACGACACCTATACCCAGGCACTTTCCGGCCTTCTAACTCCCCTATAGGATGAATTTCAGTTAATCGAGCCTTTTCACTTGGCCTTATTTTGTTCCACCTTGATCGATACTCTTAGAACTCTTCAAATCCGTCACATTGCATTTTATAGTTATCCCGGCCAGTCCGAAACTCAATAGTACCATCATATCTCAATTGACCCCCAGCATACCGTGCGTCACCAAGTTTCCTAGCCTTCCCGCAGAACCCAGATTCCACGCATAGACGAGCCCCGCGAGTCCATCTTGGCGACGCGGTTGAGCGCCTCCTTAAACTCGGCGGTCTGCTCCCGGGTCTTGCAGTGCGGATTAAAATGGTCGACGATGGACTTGGTGGGCACTTTACCACCGTGGCGCGTGATGAATTGCGGGATGGCCTTGAGGAAGTCGTTCAAACGCATCGCTGACCGGCCCGCACGCGAACTCTCGGGTCCTGATGAGAGACCCTGCCGGTCTGCTAAATTGGACAGAATAGAAGCAGAACCGGGGCCGCCGCGGCCCCGGCGGATATTGGAGGGGCGACCCCCCTCACCGACTTCGCCTGTCCATGTGACCGTGCCGATGGGGACGTGACGCGCCTGTTCCTTGGCTCGGCGGAGCGCCGAGGCTGCCTCATTGGCGACTCGAGCGGCTTCGTGCTGGAGGATGGCGCGATCTGCACGAGGTTTCTGTCTGCCACCGACAATGGCATCATGTTCGTGCGCTGATTGAACGCCGGATCGAGCAAATAAGCCTTCCATGATCCGATCCTCGTCTTTCGTACTAGATTTCGACTCTTCTTCACCCTCGTAATCTTCTAGGCTCGCAATCCCATCGATACGTTGCAATCCACTGTGCTCGTCGTCGCCCGATGACGTATTTTGACCATTGCCAACAAGGTTTTTACCTTTTGTATCTGGAGTTGCAGGTGGTGTTGCTGTTTTGTGAATATCCACTTCGGTGTCCTTGAAGAGTCTTGCTGTTTCTGTGCCTCCCGCCTCCGACGATCCTAAGGTAAAGAGGTCGTGTAAGTCGTTGAGATTAAATGTAGTGCGATGTTTCGGGTCCTTTAGCACTTTGTTACTTAAAAACTGCTTGAAGATCTGTCTATGATATATCTTCTCTTCAATCGTGCCAGCGGTCATTAGTCGATAAATTGTCACCTCTTTCTTTTGTCCCAGGCGCCATGCCCTCTCCCGCGCCTGTACATCTGTAGATGGATTCCAATCAGGATCGTAAATAATCACGCGATTAGCTCCGGTCAAGTTGACGCCCAAGCCGCCCACCTTCGTGGTTAACAAGAACAGATCTATATCTGGGCTCTTGTTGAATTTATCAACCAGTACTTGCCTCATCTTGATGGGTGTTTTACCATCCATCCGCAAATACTGGATGTTACCAAGACCTTGAACAAATCGGTCGAGAATGTCAAGCATCTGCACTGTCTGTGAGAACAGGAGTGTTTTATGACCAAGTTTTTTCCACATCCCCAGAAGTGCCTTAAGAACTTGCATCTTCCCCGACTTCTTGGCAGCTCCCCAGTTTTGCGGATCTCTAGCTTTAACATTAGGGTCAACTAAATCAGGGTGGTTACAGATCTTGCGCAGCCTGTCAATTCCAAAGAAAGACTGCGTGGTCCCCTTAAGAACATCACCCATTTCTTTGGAGTCGAGAAAGAGTCGGTAATTTTCATACTGTAGTTGAGTAAGTTTGCAGAAGAGTACTTGCTCTCTCTTCTTTGGTAGGTCAGCGGCAACATCGACTTTGAATCGCTGTAGAAGGTATGGGCTAATGTTCTCTTTGAGCGCTTGGGCCGTTTTCTCGGCTGTCATAATTTGGAGGTGAGAGGCGTTGGCATATCCGCCGATTTTGATGGGAATTTCAATTTGCTTTCGGAAGTCAACGAGAGTGCCTAGTCGCATTGGGTAGACGAAATCAAATAATGACCACAATTCTACTAGATTGTTCTGTATTGGCGTCCCGGAAAGGATCACTCGGTTTGGCGTACACAGTTCTTTGCACGCAATAGTGACTGCGGCATTGGGGTTCCGAATCTTGTGGCCTTCATCAAGTACGGCATAGCCCCAATCCATTGTAGCCAAGATGTTACCATAAATTTGGACACTAGCATATGTGGTGACCAAAATATGACCATGCTGTGCGACGCGATCAATAATCCTTTTCGCTGCCTTATTCACAACCCGAGGGCCGTCTCTTTTATCCCAACTCCTATCTTCATCCTCGATCGCGTTCTCTCTACTCATATTTAGCATACCAGATCCGGAGGAGTGAAGCATTGAGACACGTAAAGGTGGCCACCAGCGATGGAACTCGTTAACCCACTGCTGCAGAACGGTGGCGGGTGCGACCACCAAGACAGGCTTGTCTAGCTGTTTACTATAATGGAGAGCCGCAATAAATGAGATCACTTGAACAGTCTTTCCTAAGCCCATTTCATCTCCTATAATTCCTCCTACCCGTTGAGAATATAGCTCAGCGAGCCATTGAACTCCGGTTTTCTGATAGTCAAATAGAGCAGGATAAATATCACCTGGCAACTTTAAGCCATGTTTGAGGTGATGATCGGGTTCGTCCGGCGATGGTTTGAACCATTCCTGATCTTCTTGATCTTGGAGCTGTTCTTCAGCATGTTGATTTACCTGCTCGGCTTGTTGACGCCGCGATCTTGCACGACTTCGTCTCTCGACCCAGTCTGTAAGCCGCCGTTGATAATTCGCCTCGATACCATCGTCGAGCTTACTAATATCGACTTTCTCATCGTATTTGGCGGTCTTCTTTGCCTTTTTCGCTGGGCGCTCTATAAGATCATAGTCTTCTGATTCCTGCCCTTCGGAAAAATCCACCTCGGGCGCTTCAGCTGCCTGGGGAGTGTATTCATCTGATGATGCATCATCTGGCGTGGGTCTTCGTCGCTTCCGTGGTCTCAGTGAAAACTCGCTCTCTACTGCTACGGTAGTTATCTCGGCATCCTCAGCAAATCCAGGGGCGCGCAGATTCTGATGGGAGCGGGGTTCATAACCAGCTTGCTCTTCCAATTCATCTGCTGCGGCCTCCTCTTCGGCATCAGCCAAGACATCGGCTAATTCCCCTCCAACTCCCCCCGCGCGAGCCCTAATGTCAAATGGGGTTATTTTGCCTGTTCGGATCAGGAATTCACGGTGAGTCTCTCCGGGGAGCTTCTTGTTGCCTACTGCAGCCTGTTCTACGATCTGAGTTTCCTGATGCCTTTTCTCGATGCGATTCTCGAACTCGGCGACGTCGTTCTTGGTCAGATCAAGTTCTGAGTCAATGCGAGCAAGCTCTTCTCGAATTTTCTGCTTCAATTCCGGTTTACCAATAGCTTTGCGGAAACGTTCTTCCTGCGTTTTCTTCTGGGCCTCTAATTTTATAATGTTATTCCGGGCCTTCTCGATACGCTTCTCGTCTCTTTTGTCCTCCGCGCTCATAAACGCTAGGCTGGCCTGATGGGAAATGTCTCGTTCAAGATCGTCTTGGTCGCGCACATCTGCAGCGAGGTCTTTGAGGGCGGAGGCTTCGTCAAATGTATTGGCCAGCTCGTTGTCACCATCCCCATCTTCATCATTATTGCTCTCGGTAATAAGTTTCTGCCCATCTCTAGGCGAAGTAGCCTGCGCTTGTGTTGTGGATAGATTTGTTCCATTAAGTCCCCTTACACCATTGTTATCCTGGGATTCCGGCGTATCGCCACCCGGTGGTTGCTCATTTGCCTCCATTTCAAGCGGTAGGACATAGGTGGGATAATAATGTGTAAATATCGGTAAGCGTGTTCGAGTGCGATAATAGGCGTCGGACAAGTCTGAGTACTTATGTAGAAGGTGCAGATCGGAAGGGTCGACGGTTCGAGGAATCGGCGATGGAGTGAGGGTACATCGATCGATAAGGGATGGAGGTGTTTATGAGGTTCGCATAGCAGGCATCCTATGAAAAGGTGTCACGGTCCGCCCACGCCTTGTACGATCCCCCTGTGCTGTCCCAAGTAACACCCTTTGTCTATACTAGAAGAACAGTAGCCCTATAAGAAGCTTGATGTGTAGGACGTGAAACGTGAAGGTTTGGAGTGGGCGATTATTATAGGTAGCCTACTATGGTAGGTAGGGAGTGAATGATTGAAAGAATACTGCACAGCAAGTATTACCCTAGCAGGAAGGACTATCCCATCGTAGGGTGAGGGGAGTTATAGCCTAAGGAATAAAAATATGAGCACCTTCTATTCTAGTCCATCTTTTCTGTGAATAAAAGACTCTAAGATTGTTGCTGTCATAACAGCAAGCAGCGGGCAAAGAAGACGAGATCGATAGATAGGTACCTCTTACTAGGTAGATTCGCCGGATGACGCATAGATCAGAAGTGCTTATCGATTAGCGTGCATATGGGGCAACCGCAGATTAGGCAGCATAGAGCTAGGTAGCTACCACAGCAACGGCAGATACCGGAGGCGCTTGTAAATAAATATCCATACCTTATGTACAGCATAGAGCCTGGGGATATAACAGTTCACAAATTACAATTGTTGATTTGTTGAAATTCCGTAAATTTATATACATCTAGTCGGCTTCATACATTACCAAGCATACCGCTCTAGTTGTCCTCCAGCCCCAAAGCTTCTCTCATGGTTGGGGCATTTGCATCAAAGTATGGCTTTTCAGCTACTGTGGCAACCCTAGTCCCATGTCTCGTTACGCGGTTTTCATAATCCCAACTTGCGTTATGAAGTGTACATCTGTTTACTATCCGTTAGTCACAATGTCATCTCCACGCGGAATTTTGGTTACTAATAAATACCTGTTATCCCAGAGGGCTGAGGTACCTGGCGTCCATCGCCATCGGCACTGAATATCGATTGTGTTCTCGTAGACGTTAAACAAATATTGCAGCACCATGTCGCTCTCCGCCTTCTCGAGGCCAATGATTCTTAACGTCCAGGGCCTATTGACAAACAAACACTTCCATCCGGTGACCGGGTGCACACGCACAATAGGATGAATCTCTTCCACAGGCTGCCGACCTGTCGTGGCGTCGTCGCGGTCTAGGTACGAATCACCCGACCTCATCACGGCCTTCTTACCATCAATGAATTTACGGAAGTCGGGGGACAGCTTGCAGTATGCAGCATAGCCACTAGCCCATAGAATGTCACCTCCATGTGGCGGTACAGTGTCGTAGTGAAGGTGCGTAATGCCGAAGGTCTGGGGTAGGTGCACCAAGTCTCTGGGCTCTGGTTAGCTAAATTTGCCTTCATTAGCCATCTAGAATACTCTTACGTATGCCATCCTTGGAAAGGGGTGCGGAAAGTAGGTTTTCTGATAGCACTGGCAAAATATTGTGACCAAATGACCGAGACTTCAGGTACTCCGGGCACGTGGGCGTTTTGAGGCTATAATGATGTAGTCAGTATGACAACGCACACATAAGAGAGAAAGGGTAGGGGAAATAGAAAGAGGACGACTGGGCGCTGTCAGTAGTTACGTACAAATACCGGGCCGAAGTGCGCAGTCACATCTCGTTGTTGCTGTGGGGAGAGGTCTTGATCACGGAAGAAGACAACACCTCGCTCAGAGACTAAGAGAGCCAGCTCATCTTTCTGCTGAGAGGTCAAATCCTTGAGCTGTAGCCCGACGATCTCGGTCCCGCAGTGGTACGTAAGATGCCGAACTTCCTTAGCGGCGCCGAACAGAGCTTTCTTCTCCTTGGAGGCGCGAAGACCGGGATCGGAAAACTCGACAGGTCCGGGCTGTAGCGCCGCCACGTCTTGCTTGTAAACAAGATCAGCTGGGTATTCCGGATACCCTCTACTCAGATCAATGCCTGCTTTTTCCATGCGCTGACGGGCAACATCGGGGATAGTGAAGTTGCCGAACTTGCGCTCCTTAACAGCCTTGACTGGTGTTGCCCAGGTCACAGCGGGCTCATATTGCTCAATTGCTGACGGACTCATGATGACGATGTGATAGGCAATAAAATTAGATAAGTTAGATGATATGTTGTAATAATAGAGAAAGCCAAGCAGATTCAAAAGACTTGGGGCATCCGCATATATAGTTAGGACGAATTTCTCTCATTTATCGCTGCGAATATACGGAATACCTTACCTCAATTCAGTATGAGATTTATCTAGGCAGGTCCGAACTTGTATCAAACTCGAAAGTGAACTTCGTAGATTGAGCCTGGCTTCAGTACCGTTTACCTCATAATCTACTAAGCTACCGACCTACCGACCTACCCAGCTAGCTTAACACGTATATTTCAAACTACGTACAATATACCCTTGCCGCCAGTCAGCGTAGAAGTTGTATGAGACGATATTCGCCGGAGCGGGTATAGGAAATAGTCAGGCGAAGGGTAGACAACTCGGAAGTGCCTAGTCGGGCAATTTAGTTAGCCAGCTTGATTAATGATTGGTCGGTGCTAGTTCAGGTACCAACGCTATATAATACTGGCGCCGTCCTGCTGACAACTCCTGAACATACCTCGACACTTATAAGGCTTAGTATCAGTGCACGACTAAATGCACAGAAATAACATAAATACCAGTTTTTAAATGTCATCGGGGAATATATTATCTACTTGTACTTTTTATATGTATCCAGAAGTTGCCAGCCGTGTTAGTCTAAACTCATAAATTTAGCGTCGACTCCATGCCCCATCCACCACTAGAGAAAATTAGACGGGCACTCAGTCAAAAATAGATCATGGAAACAAGTGTACGTAATTTTTAGTATTTCATAATAGATCGGGTACTGAAGCTGTATTTGAGTTTTATAATTATCAGATTGATAAGATTGCTCAAGTACAACCGTTACACACCGTCTCAGTGATCACCAGACTATATAAACTATTACACCAAACAAATCCTCCCCGCACATACTTCATTTGGGAAGGCCGAATCCTCGAATTGATATCTTCCTAGATAGGTAGGTACACCAATATCTTATTCACGTATGCGAACATAACCTTTAGAGCATCACCTTAATCGCCCGTTAGAAGATAGAATGAATGAATCAATATAGTTAGGCCAGTATTGTGAGCTTCGTGCCATCATTCATTTACACTCTTTAGATCAATCCCTGAGCAATTAGTAGCAACACTGGACCACTAAACTACTACTTTCTCACTACGCAATAAGATGCCTATTATAATTACAGAAGTTGATCGCGAGAAAGATCTTTCTGCTCTAGCAGAAATTAATCGCCGCACATTCCTTCAAGAACTACCGTCTCACTTCGCATATAAGCCCTCGGCCGACAACGGTGGCCAGCTCGTTAGTTTTTTCCAGGATCGCCTAGTTGGCCGCCTCAGTCAGCCTCAAGCTCGGCTATTTAAGGCCGTCGATCAAGACACGAGTCAAATCTACGGTTTCGCATGTTGGCGACATGTGAAGAAGGATGGCAATGAGCCAGCAACAGCACCGGCCCCGACCGCACCACCACAGCTCCCCCCGTTCATGAACGCCGAGTTTACGGCGACAACCGGGGCCGAAGTAAAACAATTAGAAGACCACATGGTCGGCGAACACTACTGTACGCTCTCCATTTCCCAACTTTTACTCCAATTCCAACTACAAGTAACTGCCATCCGTTACAGATAACTAATCCGGTATATATCTCAGATCTCACCGCTTTTGCTGTTGACCCAGATTATCAAAACAAGGGCATCGGCGCTCAATTACTGGAGCATTGTATAAACATCGCCGACGAAGCCGGGCTTCCGTCTTGGCTTGTGGCATTCCCCGGCTCTCACAGCCTCTACTTACGCCATAGCTTTATCGATGTCGACTATAGGGATAATGATTTGAACGTATGGGACAATAACAAGTGTCGCGGCTATGGCATTTATCGCGCTTATGCGATGGTGCGGCACCCACAAGTCAAGTCTTAATATCTCTAAGACAAGGGAAGCATTTTACGATATTTTTTATCAAGACCTGAAGTCTAGATATACGTTGATGTCCAGTCGACCACATACCGAGGCGTACCAACACTCGGAGTTATGTATCATTATGTTCCATTCTCTTGAAGGTCCCGGAATATACAAGATGTATGTGACGTGCACTATGTGAATAGTTCCGCTCCGCTTCCAATTTGGGGTTTTTATATTCAATACGACGGGGTATCTACACCAACATGCCCGTCTACTTACTGTTTAATTAAAGTCTCCCGTACTGCCACCAGTCGCACGGAAATGGCTCTTCCATCAGCATCAACGTCAAACGCCATCAACCCAAGAGGCACGCTAGCATAAGTGAAATCATCAACATCGAGCCAACTCTCGCAAGGCCAGTAGAACTCCTCTTTCGGCGGGATCGCAGTTGGCTGTTGATAGACGGCAGAAAAGCCCACTCGAGTACCACCACTGTAGAGCTGATTCGGCATGAGCCGGAATTCGACGTTCGCCCCGAATAATGCGAATACGCTTGTCAGGAGGTCGACGCCATTGACGACGTACTCCGTGGCCCGGAGGCCTAGAGAGCCATCGATCGTGATTGTGACTGAACTGTTTGTCGTGGCGGAGGTGTATCGGCCCGCAAAGTTCGCGTTCGCCTGCTGTTTAGTAATGGTTTCAAGCGATGGGAGCAGCGTGTTGACAATTGTATTGGGCAGGTCCCCGACGAGCGCGCCCCCCGCCGCGCTGGATGCCGAGAGAATGCTGAAGCCGAAGTCGTATGCCGGTAACAGGAACAAAACGGAGTTGTAGACGCCCCAGTTTCCACTCTTTGTGAAGAGATTGACGCTGTGCCCGTTGATGCGCACGCGGAAGATCTCCCAACCACGGCCGACTGCTTGATCGATAGTATCTACAAAAGACGTTGTCGAAAACCAGCGGCGTGTCGTCGCTTGCGCCATTAGGGTGCTGTTTAAAATTGACCTACCGATTGCTCCAAGGTCATTCGTTGTTGAGAAACCCCCGGCAGCGCTATCTAAAGGTCCGAGAGCGTCGTCCCAGCCACTTCGCGTTAGGCCACTGCCGGGAATAACGGAGTCATTTGTGATTTGCAGGGGGTTCCCTATGGTTGTAGAACTAAGACCGAGGGTTTGGGCTATACTTTTATTGAATATATCTTGAATTGGAGCCCCCAGCATATTCTCCAGTGCGATGCCTAGTATCGCAAAATTAGCATTGCTATATGAAGGCGTATAGCTCGGTTCGAAGCTTGATGCCAAGTTTGCGACCTTTCGAATGTACCCTACGAACTATTAGCGTGCAATCTTCCCGGTATTAAGCAGAAAGCTGAATTACCCTCCCGTGAGCATGGCACATATGTGATGTTAGACGTGAAGTAGCCGCAAACTGGATCATCGCTCTCGGGCACATCAATGCCATTTTTGGGGTTATTTGGTAATACAGCCGCTGCCATGGTAGGGAGCAACGAGGTGATGTAACCCGGAATTGCCACATCATTTAAACCATCTAGAAGAAAGTCAGCAGAAGTTCTGCGTGCCCACGCGCAACAAGGGCACCTCACAGTCTCTTCCAATCCCGGCAAGAAACATAGCCAGATCATTGACCGTAATTTCATCCCAACTAGGCGCTGGATAATCATCGTGATTCTTTCTATGCTGTAGCAGCTGTGGAATGAAATCAGAGATAGGACTATTGAACTTCCGGTCCCCGTCCGCGATTAACCATTGATAGACGGTTAGAATCTTGGTGATGCTGGCGATACGGTATATCGAGTCTGCGTCGACCTCATTCGTACCAATGCTACTAGTTGCGACCGTGGGATCGGTGTGGTGGAATTCATAAAGTAGCTCATCATCCGTCGTACTAAACATGCCGATTGAGAACGTCGTCTCATTGTACGGGCCCCTTGTGAGATTCGCCAGAATAGCCTGTTCAATTATACTCGTCGCATTCCGGAACAAGGCTTCCAAGCCCAGGCCTGTCGGCGCGGAAAACTGTGGACCTTTCAAGGGGCATATCCGTTCCTTTCCTTGCGCTCCGCATAGATGCAAACAGACGGCGAGAAGTGCTACCACGAGGTATCTCATGGCTGTTGAGTTTCCTATGAGCGAGCGTGAGAAGCGGTGTGAATGAAAGGAATGCTCGACAAATTAGTCGTATATACTTTACGGGCCTATCTACAGTAAGGCATACGACCTTATCTCACGAGCCAGGAATCGAGCCCCGGCACCCCCGCAATCCCCTCACTTCTTGGTCTAACCCGTCTATACAGTAGGATATCGATATTTGCAGCAACATTTCGACTCAGGCGGAATCCAGAGGTGATATTTAGTCTGAAGCTAGAGACATATCAACGGTCATATCTCGGCAGAAGCAGGAAATTAAGGGTTGCCAGCTCGTTATCTTCGTATTGCAGCGAAAATCAGGGCGCCCAGGAAGAACATTAGTCCTATTACTAAACTGAATCTGGCCGTCCCTTTCTGTTTTGTCAACACACCTTGCGTCCCAGTTAGATAACTACTTTTCTTAATCCCACTTCAAGGGGACCTTATATAAAGACAACCGTATGTATTATTGTTTAATCTACACGACGATATACACCCCTTTGCAAGCTTGAGTATTAGGTAAAATTGGGATAATAACTTAAGTATGTATGGATCTTTTAAAGGCCTCCGTCGTGCGAGGCGGAGTGGTATTCCAATTTCTAGTGCCAGGACGTCCAGTCCTGGGAAATTCCATACCGATATTTCGTACGTTATGCTTGGATATGATACCACAAACCGTTTACGACGCGTACAACCTCAACGACATATGTGAGTGTATAGCAACCTCAATCAAGACAAAAAAATCAACGTAGTACCTAAATAAGGTAGGGCTGTGTCTAATTCAGCTGGGAAGTTGAGAAAGTGGTTTTCTTCCATTGGCTCAGTTCACCAGGCAATGTCGTTGTATACGCACCCAGCAATAGCCAGGCTCATCCACCCTCGGCTCACATATCAAGTAAATACTTGTAGGCATTTATTTCATACCCTAACAAGGCGGTGAAGTTCTATTACATCTAGATAATATGAGTATGTTATTTATATGTTCAAATATGGGTTGAGTATTACAATCGAAACTTATGTTAGGTAATCTATGTAGGCAAATTTATTCTTGTGATATTTTCTCACGACTATTCTCCCCCCCAAATGTCATTACTATGAATTATATTTCAAAATACCGGTAGATATCCGTACATTCAACTCGAAGACATAAGAACGTGTTTAGTTTAGTATTAGTTTAACCCCCGCCCCCCCAAATACGGCCGGATCACTCGACAGTTAATGTACGGCAAGCTGATCTCATCGAGCTAATTCATATATTCTCAAATAAATCTGTCTCGTTCAAGACTTGATGCATACGACCAACTAAATCTCCGCTCTTACAATTCAAGCAGCCCATAGAAATAGCTCAACAGAATGAGATCGTCTCGATATCCATAATAATTTCCAGCGAGCTCATATAATATCGAAAGGGTATTTACCTGTTGAGGTGCCTGGTTGGAGAAGGCTAGTAATGATTGGTTAGGAGGTTGATGTGGCTCGGCATAGCCAATCCATAAAATTGGTAGCTAACACCGTTTATTGTAACTACGACACGTGTATGAATATACACGCTATAATAGTAACTGTAGATTTAGTCTGGGTAGAGCTTAGTGAGCTACCGATTACCGCTAGTTATACTAGTATGTTTCCTATCCCGGGCATATTTCTTTAATTTTTTATTTTTATTTTCAAGTTTTCATATTGATAACTCACTTTTTCTTAGGCATGTATAGTGGCCCCTATACAAATACAAAGGCCTTATAACAGGAACTTTTTACAAAACAACAATGGTAAATTAACACATAAAATAAAAAATAGTCTTCAAACCCTGATAGTATGACATATGTGAGTTATACTGCTATTTTCTTACAAATATTCCCCGTAAGTATTGTATCTACAGTGCAGCGTAGAATATTATGCTTCTTAAAAATCGAGGTTGAGCAAGCTCTGGGTGCTTTCGAATTGGCTGTATGGCCGCAACAACTGTCGTGAATTAAGATGTATATTTCTATCTTTGAAATAATGTGCACAAACTATAGAATGGCTTACTACTCAAATGGTATTGGAGAAATTATTGCTATTTGATTTCTTAGCCATTGCCTTCGAGGCACCCTGTTCTTCTGTCGCTCGCCGATCTAAAGTCTGGGAACTCAACTCAATAGCGCACATCGGAGAAGTCTTTACCCCTAGTCTTTGCATCGCTTCGATATGCTAGTTTACAAGGAAGAGCCTTGGAGACGTGCCCCTAGTTAGAAGATGCATCTGAAGCTCTGCCTTGCAGAGGTGAATATAGGTAGGTTTAGGCGAACAGCAAAAGATTATTAATTATTAATTCAACAAGAAACCTGAGACATCTGCGACATGTTATCCGTACTAACGAATTTTCCTGTCATACCTTCCCCTTCAAGAGGGACAACAGGGTGAAGAAGGGATTCCTAGTGCAGTTACGCATCTTTCCAAGACTTATTGCCTTGAAATAAATGGTCACTAGGGGAGAAGCACATTTTGTCTAACGCAGGTGTAGCCAAGATATGTAAAACGGGACATATAGCTTTCGAAGAGAGATAAGAGGGTGGTATGAGTTATCTAATGCGCAGGCAAGAACTCCACGGGGCGACATACTGCGTATGCAATCCTACTTAATTCAGATCACTAGACTTGCGGGAATAGCAAAAAGTGAAGGGTTGCAAGGCATACCCTCTTCCCCCCCACCTAAGCATCTTCCTTGCTTCCATCCTTTTGATCGGTAGTACTACCAAAACATCGACAAAACTGGCTGTATACAGCGATTTCCTGCAGCATTTGAGAAACTTGGAAGAACGAGGGAGGCGTCGTTGTTGGTGCGCCCGTTACTGGCTCTAGCATGCCGTAGTCCGTTTGTAAAAACTTCGGAATGATGAAGCCGACTTACTCCTGCGTTGGAGGTCCTTCAATAATAGTCGTGCTATACCTCTGGTTCCCTAGCGAGACCAGCACGATTACTCTGGTGGCGAGTATGTTTTCAGCGGCACTCTTGAGGCCTTAGCTAGTTTACAATAAATGAGAACAGAAGTCCTATCATACTAACTCAATATATTTCATACTGAATTCTAAGAAGGGGCTACCGGTTTTGGTATTAGCATTCAACATCACGATCTGGTACTAGTCAACTGCTATCCGCGATGATATGTACAACCGAAACACATTACAAGTATGACAGTATGACCCCTAAAATATAGGAAATAACTTACGCCCGTGTACTCCATGTTAAACCCGGCCGTCTACGGCTGCTATCGTTCCTCACGTGTCACTCAGGCATCTCTGGCCCCTGAGAAAAGCAACTAGAATCGAGGCGATCGGCCGAAGGCGCCGCTGCCCTCGAAGCATCGTCGCGAATGGTGAACCGCGAAACAAGAAGTGAGCGTATGTATGTACGTGTATTCCTAAAAGCAAACAGCACAACGTGACTATACGTGCATGTCGATGCCGGCGAATCATAGAAATCGTAGAAATCGACGTCGTCGAGTCGTTACTAAGAATAATCTGCAGCTTACCCAGACCACCCCCCCAGTCTGCCAGTACAGTCTCCTCCACGACGCCGGTGCGTATATGAAACATCTAAATATGCATGTCACCCACCAACTACGGACCTATGGCCTCGCACAATCACACCTCAGCACGATAGGATTCTCACCTACGCAGTCTAGTGCCGTCCCTGCTCGGCCCGGACCAATTCGACCGCCGCCTGTTCACCACCAGAGGGTGGGAAGATATATTCTCTAAGTACAAGTTAGTATGACGGTGGTGATAGCGGGTATGCCGCTTACAGGCGCGTACCCAACATACATGGCCTTGACATTGAAATATAGGCAATCAGATATCACTAGGCTGCCGTATGACCTTCACTGTCATTTTGTTTGCCCGCTCGTTCGTTTGCTTTTGGCACTCGCAAGCGAATACCTTACATCACCGTAGCACTTACACCGCGGCGGAAACTATTCCTTCTAAGAGGGGTACTCGAACTAGGCACAGCATACTATCATATCATATGATTGCTCAGGCAAATTCCGGCACCGCAAGTCTTTCGATTACAAAGCCTCCCTCGTCGGAGGGGCTAGTCTAAATGTGATACTTGAAGCGATGTCAAAAGGACTGATAGGTAGCTGTAGGGGGTGAAGCTAGATCTCAAGATCGTCTATCTTCACCTTCGGTAAACTTGAACCTATAACAGCAAGGCGGCGGGTAATAAATCGCAATCCTACTACCATACGGGCGGGTATTCGCCAATCCTAAGCAGATACAAGTGAGCAACAAGTGTTTGACCTAGAGATAACGTATGATATGTATGTGGTGTCTAGTAATATCTATCTAGTTAGTACACTAATAGAAGAACAATCGACACACGAACCACGTAACAGGCACGTAATCATATATCTCACCTATTATCATGGTGTTTCAAGCCGGCATCACCCTGCTCCGATCCCCTTCCTGGCCACCTACTTCCCCATGTTCCCCCATCACCATCCCCATCCCCAAGGCACAAATTCAAATCACGGCCCAAAGTCAGCCAGCGGCTGAGAGCAAGAGCTTTCCCCAGCTTGGCCTAGATATCAACCTGACGCGCATACACGCTTAGATACTACAGTAGATGGCTAGCTAGTCAGCCCCGGCCCAGCCCGAGGAGCCGGGAGCGCCCCCTGCTGCTCTGCTATCCTGTGCTCGGTCTTAGTGCTGACCGCCCGCCCAGTTACACTAGTCTACCCAGGCTGTGCTGGCACCGCGGGCGCGCAGCCCATCTCTTCGCTCGGGAGCCAGGAGGGACAGGGCAGGGTATGTATTCTTAGACACTCGGAGAATTACCGGTGCTTTCCCAATCATTCCTCAGTAGGCAGGTGGGTGAATCTAGTGTCCCTGGCTACCAAGGTCGGTATCACGTCAGTCGTCAGTTGTCATTCGCTCCCCCATCTCCCATCTAGGTAGAGAGGGAGAGGAGGGGGAGGGTTGGCGAGCGAGAGCGAGTGAGCGAAGCAGCCAACGCGATTGTCATACCCCCCAAGATACCGATACCCGGTAACGTCGCATCTTTTTGGGTGTAGCTCGATATGGCTGCACCGTCCTCCCGTGCACAGATAACCAGCCGACCTGCCTTGGAGTCCTCTCTCGCGTCGAATCAGGCAAAGGCTTCGAGAAGATGGGCCACCCAGTCCGTCTACTTCCCACCTAAACGACTGTTTCATCCTCATCTTTGTGGACGCCCTTTGTAGGTTGTAAGACTCACTAGTTGTCTGTCGTGCAATAGATAATTACGCGTAACAGGAGGATGGCTATCTCCTATTAGCCGGAGCCATGTAGGTATAGCGCAGGGCTGAATTCGCATTGGACGCCACTGGAGATTTTAATTTCTCATCGAGCCGTAGATCTCTTAGCGATGGTTGTGGTCAGAAGGTCAGTGGCTGCGAAGCAGCGCCAAGTGCCGAGATCTGATGCGCGTAATGGTGAATTCGGTACACCTTGTCGTCTTGCTAGACCGTGAGTGAATCATTCTCCAATGAGTGGTTTTCCTGCTACGGCATATCCCTTGTGGCAAAAGTTTTGTACATGTTTTATTACCAAAACTCAACAAGAAGCTCGTATCGCTTCGTGGAGTTTCGGGGACGTATCACCTATTCAAATGAATATCAATAAGTCCATGAACGATACGAGTAGCTTCGGCTCACTGGACTAAACCTAGAGGGCATATTTATTGCGCACGTAGATGTTTCACAGAACGTTTATTTTCAAAGAAAACAGAGCTCTTCATGACCAAGATCAACTTGTTAAATGATTTCCACCACTGCCCAGCAGGACTGATAATGTTTCTGTGCCAATTCCCATCACTATACCCTTATCCCTCCGTCTATATAAAAAGAGAAATTGAGAACAAATTCCTAAAAATCGCGTGCGCCTTCTCTTCCTCCTCCAAATTGAACCGGTGTCAGTCCATCCTCTTTCCCGATAACACGACCATAGGGTATCAGGTGACTCAAAACTATCTACAATTAAGCTATATAGGAGATGCCAAGGAAATAAAAAGTGTAAGTTTTCGGCAGAACGGTGCCATATGAACAGTGAATGGTAGAGTTAAGTAATTTCGAAGGAAAAAGATAGGTAGTGTGGTTATAGAGCGTCTATAGATCATGGTCTAATTCCTAGCACATGAATAAGACGAAATGGATCATCCATCCCTAGCTTGCTTTCTTGTGTTCCGTGAGCTAGGGTTCACCGCGTGTTGTTTCGCCGGTTACACGTCTGCTAAATCATGTTGAACAGGTCCAGTAAGAGCGTAGCAATAGCAGAGTTGGTCTCTCCAGTCTGGTTCCGTTGCGCGAGGAATTGTGATGTGGCAGACACTGCTTGCTGCGTTTTTCTTTCGGGCGAGCGATCGTGTGCGTGATATATAGTAAAGAGAGTAGAATATGAATGCAACCGGTATTGCCACCCAAGCAAATCGTAAACAGCCCCGTACCGTCTATATCATTTCGTTTTCATCCGGATATCAATCTATCAGAAGTATCGTGACACGTGCATTTTCTTTGACCAGTGAGAAGCCTCTTTTTTTTTTTTCTTTTTTAGAATCTTCGTCTTAACCAAGCAGCTATTCATCCCCTAGATCATATTGTTGGCATCTGGGACCAAGTAGGCCCTCTGAGACGGGGTTCTCTCATCGTGTCTAGGCGTTGAATGCTGAATAGACAATGTAGATGCCGGTTTGGGAGTAGTTGCCATAGCCATAGAATTGGGTGTGTGTTGGGGAGTCACTGGGCGCTGCTGCTCGATCCTAGGCTTTGAGATCTGTGAAGTGGCCAGAGCTCTAGAATGACTGCTCTCACGACGCCTCTTGGGTGCATCCTTGATCTTCGGGTGTGTGTGGCACTGCTTAAATCAGTATGAAGAACGCATACGGCTGTTGTGGATATTTTGACTGACCTTATAAGCGTGTCGGAACCATGTTGTACCCTTCTTCTTGCTGCTGACCAAAGCGATCCAGTCATTACAACTTCCACATAGGCCTTCCCAAACATCCGGACTACCATCCATTCTACGGGTCTCTTGTGGTTCTTGGAAGGGGTTTCCCGTCGCTGCACTAATGCCGTGGGTGAAACTCTTATCGTACCAAAAGGCTGAATTTTTCAACACAAGCCATCGGCCTGGTTTGCAAATACCACACCAACCCTCTCGCTTATTTCCATGTCCACGAACCCATCTTGGAGTATATAAGTCTCCCTCAAATCGTAATTCTTGTTCATGAGGTACCAAATCAGGATCCGAAGGATTCATGTCCTCGGGGGGTGGTGGAATCTGTTCTTCTTGTAGTGAAGAATATAGATCCGGTGGGTCCGAAAGGTCTGTGTAATGGCCATGTAGCGAATGCGGATCAGCGTTGCTCTGAAGCATCCTGAATAGCCCATGTGACATTAGTGGAGGGGGGTTCTCATAGTGCTGTGGTTCTGGGTGAAATCCATTTGACGGTAAATGCGGTGGTAGTTGACTCGGCAAAATCATGCCATTCCGAAACCCTGGAGGATGCGACACAAACATGGGGTACTGTTGCATGGCTTGTAGGTTCCCAAAGTTCAACGGCAACGTGGTGTTAGAGATTGTGGGCGAAGAATGACGTGAGGGCATCCGTGCTCCAAAGGCGTCATGACTATGATGGTAAACAAACGGCGGAGGCCTTCGGGTCGCGGTAGTGCCGTAAGACCCGGTAGACCACCTCTTATTACGCGAGCTATTGTCCACATTGTATGGCACCGATCTCATGCCTGGCCGTGGAGAAGGAGATGCGCCACGACCGCGACTCTGTGCGCGAACAAGCTCCGAACGACTTTGTGGTGTCATGCGAGGAGATGCGACGGGAGACAGCTGCGTGGATGACATGAGCGAGTTCCTATTCGAGGGTGGTGGGTAATCCGATGTGAAAGACGGTGCTTCAGATAACGCGGTAGAAAAGTCCTCGTAAGGCATGTCGGAGAGACCGGTGGTCGACATAGTGAACGAAGAGCCCGACATGCGACGCGGTTTTAGCCCAGACTCAAAGTTTAACGCTTCGTTATCGACGTGCGAATTAGTGAATCGTAGATCAAGAATTGGAATCGCCTCATCTGTAGTAAACGCTTGGCCGATGGTCATATCAGTGTCGAGGGGATGCACTTCTAGGTTGTCTTCACACGGCTTTGATCCCCATGCGTCTGTCCTTATGGTCAGCCGCCATCCTATCACACTCTCATTTAACTCACTATTTTCCACTGCAAGTCCTGGGTAGAAGTTCTGGTGCATCGAGACGGGGCGTGACATGGTGTCACTTGGAGTATGCATTGTGATACCAGATGAAGTTTCCCACGACGGCATCGAGCCAAATTCATCTCCAGCGCAAAACGTAAAGCCCTCGTAGATGGTGGCCGGCCTAGGCCGCGAGCTTTGCGATGTGGGAGTCGTCCACATATCAGTGGGCGCTGCCGACATCTCTGTTTTTACAGGCGTTTCCATCCCAGCCATGGTGACCATAGGGTTTGAGCTTGTGGACTGTTCGTCTACCCTCACTTTTTCGTCGAGGCTAAACACAAGAGCAGGCGTTTGCATCTGCTGTTGCCTACTGGTGGGTTAGTCGGGATCGAAACATGACAAAAGGTAAGAATAAAATTTACAGAGGCCTCTCATTAGCGTCCATGGCTTAATGTATGAAAGCAAGGAAATGAAAACGAGTATATTACCGGGCGGGAACTGGAATGGCAATGTATATCAGCAGATGAACGGCACGATGCCCTGGCTTGAGATGTAGGTTGATGCGGGGGGGATAGACCACTCTATGCTCTGATTCGCGCCTCAAGCTATATGATGGCACTGGACTATGACTTTGCTCAACTTACATAGTATAATAGCTGGTAATATGGGCGGTTAAGCAGTCACTAATCTCCGGCGAGGTTTAGGAAGGTTCGGAGCCGGGAAGAGAGATGCGATTTGAATGTTGGTGGATACGGCGGAAAGCGATGGCCTCACGACGTGAAAACTGAAGAGAGCGTATAAGTCGATTGAGCAAAGCTAAGGACTCGAGGTCAAGACTGTTTCTCGATGGTTAAGGAGCGTGATGAGTTGTGGTGAGTAGTTGTTTGAAGGAACGACAACCTGTTAGGTGGGTTGGATCAGGTACACGTACGCTGGCGCGTCTTGGTAAGAGAGCCAGCTCCCAATATTATAGACCGGAGGGGCAATAGTAGGCTTTACTTTGAAGGGCAGATAAAGGAGTGACTAGCGGTAGTATGCCTTCATGGTCTATAGCAGGTGGAGAGAGTGGCGAGGCGAGAAGGGAGTAAAAGAGTAGGTGGTCGGAGGGCGGCACAGGTCGCCCAGAGGTATAAAAGAAGTACTCATCGACTATAGGCATCATCCCGGATCACCTCGACTAAATCCAGTACGGTCAGGTTCGGAACACCGGTAGGAGCTAAGCCGGGTTCCCTGATACAAACCTGGGCACATCTAGAGACTTAGGAGAGAGATCGGTGTACGAGGTTGCTGCTTGGCTGGTTGTAAATGGACATCACGGCAGGGCAGTGAGCAGGGAGCAGCGAGGGCTACTAGGATTTCGGTACAGGGTTCAAGAGGTTACATCTGTCCGTCGATGATGTGTTCCCATCGAGCCTCGGAGCAGGTTAACAGTTGTATCTACCTAATACCTACCTACACTAGTGTAAGGGACATATGGGGGAGCGGCGGAGGGATCAAGTCACCCGTTAGATGGGGAATGCAGTTAGAAATCGACGGGATGCCAGGGACCGCCCCAGTTAAGGACCCATGAAAGGTGCATTCTTTTGGAATAGGTGGGCCAGGGTTGGGATATAACAGGACGGGAAATATTTGATATAGTAGGGCAGAAGAACCATCAGAGAAGACTGAGCGATGACTGCCAAGACCGACAAAGTCGACATGAGCCTCACTAAAAGAACCGTGCTGCGAGGGGAGGGTCATGGGGAAAAGGTGATTCGGAGGGGGTGGCTTGTACGCGCATCTCGATGGGGCAGATTGATACCAGGACCGCGAGACTTAGCTGTATTCGTGAGTAGAATGCAACCATTTCCACTACTGCGAGGAAGCCGGCGCATCAATCGCCAATGGCGTCCAGCAATCAACAAGACAGAGTCGGTATGAGCGGTATGAGGCGCTCGAACAACAAGACACTCATCATTCAAGCGGTATGACACGAATGCGATATTCCTACCTGGCCGACCGGATAGGTCGATCTGGAGAAGCCCAGTTTCTTCTACCTACATAGGTAGGCTGGTAGGCTGCTAGACTGGGTTAGAGGACGCGACATGGTTGGTGTCTGGCTGTCTGTCCGTCTGTCTGTCTTACGAGGGGCAACTCGGAAACACGTCCTAGCCCATGCCAGTAAGGCAACACAAGATGCGCCAGCGATCGAGTGAGCTGAGCTGTTGAGCTTCGTTTACCGCAGCTGTGGAGATCATGGATCACTTGTCTGACCACAAGATCTCTAACATAGTGTCTGCCACTTGACATCCAGCCTACCTACATATGTGACCGGCCACCCTGCTAGTGGACGAGCGATAAACCCGTACGTAATAGTAATTAGAATGTAGACTCAGATCTCGTTCCAGAGATATTTGGAAGATGTTTCCCAGATTCGAGCGAAGCCGTTTCGAGCTTCCGCGGAAACAGCTAACCATCGCCAATCAGGAGGAATTAAGTTAAGGTGTAGTGCAGATAGAACTAACTACCTAGCTTAGATATCAGGATGAGTGCATGTGAATGATTAAACCGAACCATGAAATCTGGTGGCGCTGGGGTAGGCACTTGCCTTCTAGAATGAAACGGCGTCGTTATTCTAAATGAGGCTGAGGGTGAAATGGGGTGATTTCTTCAGATGATTCGACGATGCGCTCTTTTTTTTTGTGTATGTATTTATTGTTTATTGTTTATTATTTTGTTACTCATTTCATTTCTTTTTTCATCTTTTCTTTTGTTGGGACTAGAGAGAGTAAGGCCTTGCATCCTGCCGGGCAGGAGATGACTCCGAATATAGCTCCTGTTGATAGGTATAGCCAATGAACAGAGGGATCGATAGACCATGGAAGCAAAGTAAGCTGCAACAGAATACCGAGAGGTGCTGATGTGGCCTCTAACATGACGAGATGGTGCCGACCAGGCGTTCAGATGAAACTTGGGCGCGCAAAATCCGAGTAGGGTATCATCCAGAGGCAGTGCGATCTAGACTCTTAAGATCTAGTCTAGATGTGATAGGCCAGGGAATACGCGCGCCTTTTTTTTTTTTTTTTCCTTCCCGCTTCTTTCTTTTTTTATTTGTCTTTCATTATTGTGCCTGGTTGGGGAATTGTTAAGCCACCTGCCACGAGGGACAGGGACAGGAGACAAATGACGAGCTGTACGCTGATAGAGGGGTGGTTTAGCCTAGTAGGTAGGTAGGCAGGCAGGCAATTGTTGTTGTGGTGGTGTGGTGTAATGGTATGAATTCCATCGTCTCGTCTGTAGCGGAGTGTGTTTGACATTGGAAGCCTGGAATTTAGGGTGGTGGGGTAGAGAGGGTAGGCTTGGCCCTGCGATTGGACGTCCACTGGAGGTGTGGTGAACCCCTTGCAGCAGCTGTCTCAGATTCTGTTACAGACCCAATCCCTGTCTGGGGTTTATCGGCGGATCCAGCTTTACCTGTCGGTTGGCTCGCCAAGCCCACCAAATTAACGACCCTGGCCGCTGGAGCTGGAGTCTGGGCTCCTCCGTCTGGAAGTGGATGGTACCTAGGTACGGCTGGAACCACACTTCACAGATACTACCGATAAAGTACCGAGATGGATTTGCACATAGACGACTCCGTACCTGATCTTCTTCACACGGAAATAAGGAAGGCAGGCATGTAGGCAGATACTTAGATAGATAGGTACGTACTTCTCTACTTACCTACCTACTCTAATAGAATGGCACTCAAAAACCACGAAACGCCTTCCGGTCACGAAGAGGTCCGTATGTAGGTATATAGTCCTACATGTAACTGATCTCATGACAATCGCCAGCTGCTTAGGAGCTCACCGTCACATCGAAATGGGTCGGGTCTTGTAACATTCCGGTGGAGTTTCCTGTATGTTCTCGTGTGAGTGTGCATGTCGGTAGCTAGCTTATGTATGTAGGTTGTATGCATGTATGTATGTATATATGTGGAGAGGCAGTCTGGAAACACTAGGTAGGTAGGTGAGGTGAGTGAATGTGTAAGTGATAACTTAGGTAATGGCTGTCTGTCATATGGTACGACATTTCATTCGAAACAATGTGTACTGCGTGAATGGTGTAAGCGAACACCGTCGGCACACTCAGCTAATAGTAAATACGTGGTACCTACCGAGGGTATTACTTAGTTACTTAGTACTGTTAGTTAGTCGAGATGAGATGAGTGAGATGTTTCCAAGTTAGTTACCCATAGCAACATAGCAACAATACCAAGGTAGGTAGAATGCTGTAGCGGTAAGTAACTTTTGCCATGTCGGAGGCTGTAACAGCAATACTTACGTCAAACAGCGTGAGCATATGATTCGTCTAGATCTCTGTCTGGTAATGTCATCCTCCACACCGGGTGTTTCTATTTCTATCTGGACGGGTCCCTCGGGCTTATACCCTAGTTTAGGTAGTTTTTTCGTGTTGCTATGCCTAGCCGCGATCCGTTCACGACCTGCCTATAGGTACGTCTCTCCGGCAGTTGGGTGTGGGTGCCGTTAATTACCTACTTACTTACTTGACTGCTGTACGGATACGGGCATGTCATAGCTCATGATGTAGGTAGCTTAGATACCTACCTAGCTCATGAGCAGTCTCAGAATGCGAAGCCTGGCGGTTTGTCTGCAGTCTGCGCCTAGAACGCAATGGAACCTTTTGCAACATCTAAATGATTATAGTGATGACTCATATACGTATCTGGCTTATTCACGACTTCACTAAAGTTATTGGTTTACACTGGCTGTTGCCGGTTTGGTATATAGCAGTAGTTCCACGGCGACGAGATATCAGGTACTCGCGTAATAGCTGGATCCCTTGGTGAAACCTCTCTCTCGCTCTCTCTCTTTTTTTTTTTTTCCTACAAAAAATGTTGACTACTACCTACCATATGGGGCCTACCAATGGGCGCGATGGGCGGCCTCCGGGGACTGAGATCAGATGCGCCCGCGTCCCGCCGTCCAGACAACCTCTTAGAGTCCATGAACTCATATATTAAGCCTTTCGGGCCGCGTAATGTCCATGTGAAAATGCCCCGTCAGTGACACGCGACTGTTTCCTATTCGGCCAACCTGCCGCGTCCACATCCTTTTAGAAACAAGGTGCACATACCAAAAAGGGCATCTATAGGCTCCGATAATGAACACAGCGTCCCAAAGGGAAAGGGAAAGGGAAAAACACAAAAGGAAACCTACAGTAATCATCCATGTAGCCCTCCAGATATGGCCCGTTGCCCCGGGTGGCTCGTGAGATGCTGCGGCCAGCCGACACTATCTTGTACGCATTACACACTTACACAGCTCGACGGGGCCTGGGAGGGCTCGCGAGCTGGGGAGAAGTCCAAGCACGAGAACTTCTACGTCTTTTCGACGGGCGTTCTGTGGGTCCGCCAAACCCTTGGTCTCAAACAAGGCTGCTGGGGTATTCTGTCCTGCCCGTTCCTCGCATGACATCTCGGACCTCATTGGGAAATTATTCAATGCTTGCGCCTTTACCCGCATGCTCTCGGACCCGTAACCCAATCGTATATTGGGTCTCATATGCAGATCTCGGATCATTACTCGTGAGAATACCCAACCTTGGCAGACACCTATAGACGTCAGAAACAGAGAAGGAAACTCTCGCCCATAGTGCGTCGGCCTCTATCCTAGGTTCTGCTAGGCAGTCTGCAAGCAATGGAGAAACGACACAAACTCTGTAGATCAACGGGATAAACGAAGTCAATCACGTGGCAATGTTCGGGTCCCATTACTTGTCCTGGGTCGTATTATCTGCAACCGGAATTTGGGCCGTGTCCTAGTCTCTCCGTCCCTATATGCGGCCCCTCACAACACCCTATGATACTAATTGGAGCTGTAATGCGCAAGAGTCGATATGTTTGCTGAGTCAAGAAAACAGCCGGGCTCACGCGCTTCATTGCACCAGATCCTTCGCATCATACCCTGGAACGCCACAAATAGAACGAGCTGAGTCCTACCTACACTACACTACCACACCCTCTACTAACTAGCTGTACGATGACCTGCATTCTGGTGTCGGAGACTTCCACATGAGGGTAGAGCGATAGGGCGTGGCCTTTCTGCAGTATTTCCAAGGTGCATTGGAAATACTACGCTCTCCTATTCCTTGTTGATCCTCTTCCACACTTCATTCTCGGCAGCAACAAGCCGTTCGCCCGTCTGCTGAGCCAGCTTTTTTGCAGCATCCCATAACCCGCTTCCGCCGTCGTCGAGTTCGCGCTGCTCCATGGCCGATCTCTGATACCGGTCGAACTCGGAAGCGTTGGAGTTCTGCTGGTAGCCTGGTGGGTGCGAAAGACTCTGTGTGTTATGCCCACCAATACCCGCCGTGGCGGAAGGAATTTGAGCACCGTAAGGCGATGGTGACGCCATGGTTGCAGTAGATGTACCCCGTTGCTGCGATGGATAAGGTGCCGTGGGGGCGGGGATAGCCATCTGGTAAGGAATGGGCATGCTGGTTGTTGCAGGAGGAGCCTGCGTAGGCGGTTGGTATCTCTCACCAGCCTTAGGCGGGGGTGGAAGGCTACTGACAGGGACGGATCCCGGCTGAGGTGGTGCTGGACTAGCACTCGCTATCGACGTCGTAGGAGTGGGCTGCAGTGGAGAGTATGGTTGGGCAACAGCTGAACCGGTAGGTCTAGGGAGTGATGGTGCAGCACCCGGCTGAGCGGCAGCAGCAGCGGTGGCAGCAGTAGGAGTAGCGTGAGCGGGTGTATAAGTTGAAGTTGGCGACGCTGATACTGATGCTTTGTTTGTTTTGGCGGGAGCATCCGTCCTCGGCGTCACTCCATCAGGCTTTGCTGCAGTAATAGGACTATTGGTATAGACAGGAATAGGTGCCATTATGTTGGGATCTTGTTGGAGATGTTGTGTACCTAATTCTAATTATCGGAGGTGCTGATTGTCCAACCTACCTAGACTGCGTTGCGTGTCTTATGATGAAAAAGGCTGACCGAATTAGATAACGAAGCAATGTTGATCAACAGCGATCATGAAAACAAAGAGGTCAGTTGTCAGGGAATATTGTGAGGTCTAGCACCATAAGACCAACGTATTAAAAAGGTACCTAGCCTAGGCAGAGAGTAAATGTTGGTAGCACAAAGGGCGTTTTCTTGTTCTGTGGAATGCTGGATTAATGACAGCTGTATGGTTTGAAAGGTCACGTATGTTAAGTAGTACCTAGGTATGTAGGTATGTATATAGGCGACGTCATAGGAGAACAGTTGCAGGTCTAAGGCAGGCACAGGCACACAAGTCCAACTACCTAATAAAGCAACATCACTAGAAACATAGCAGTTAACAAGTAACAAACACGTAACCTACCTACATTGATACTGACACACAAAGTACATACCTAGATGGACATACATCAAAACATCAAATAGAAATGGCCTCTTCAGCCTTCTTGATATCTTTTTTATTTGTGTATAAATAATATGGGATCCCGACTAGAGCCTATCCACCTCAACGAGGTACATTTCTGACACTGTGCTGAATAGATGGATAAATGAATTCGCGCCTAATCTAGGAACAACAGATTCCTTATAAGAGAGCCTGGTAAAAGGTAGGCTGCATGAAGTTTATATATATATATCTATTGATAATGAGGTGCACGTATTGAAGAAGGCTGGCGGAAGACCTACCTACCTAGTAGCGATAAGATAAGACGCAACTCCACACTTAGACTGAAAAGGGTTTTAGCGTCGCAGTGCAGCAGAGGTAGAATAGGCATATGTAGGTATCTCCAGTGCCCATTGTGTACCCAAACACCGATACCGATAGCACGAAGTTGGTCGAATCAATGTTGGTGGATTGGGACTTGTAGTAGTAGTTGGGACTTTGGATTTCGCGGTGGCAGCTGCAAGGAGAATGAACAAGAACAAAAGTCCTATCCATCTACTATCTATCCATCTATCTATCTAAACTCAAAACTCTCATTCACTCTACCTATTATTTGGAAATGTCGTAGACCACAAGCAACCAGCATTCTGCCCTTTTCTTTTCCACCCTCACTCCCTCCCCTTATCCGCGTCAGTGAGGAGTCCGCAGTCGGTCAGATCATCGCGATTCGCCAGCCTCGAACTATACATACAGCCAGCCCGTTACTATCGCCATCGCCATCGCCGCCGTCGCATGTATCATCGTTACCGAGAACCCATTGCCGCCGTCGTCATAATCCATCTCCATCATCATGGTTGGGAAGGTTAGCGAGCGTGTCCTTCTGCGCGAAGGTAAGGCTGCGAATCTATAAGCTCTGAATTGATGATGATGATTGTGAAACCCGACCTTTGATTGATTAATTAATTAATACATTTGCTAACGCGTCTTCCCCTCTCTATCTAGGTCTTGAGAGGACCGACAATGGCATGAAGCAGACCAACTGGCCTGATGTCACTCCCATCAACCAGAAGAACTACTATACGTACAGCTCCAGTTCTCTCTTCTCATCACCTCCTCCCCCCTACCCCCTACCCCCCCTATCGTTGCCATGATGCTGATGAATTGGTCCCGCAGTGATTATATGAAACGCGATGACCAAGTGCTTGCTCTTCGATTGCAGACCGATGCCGCACGAGACAGACTCGTCCAGTCTGCCAAGGACCGCGACCGAGCCCTTGCTAGAAATGGCCTCGCCGAGGTCCCTCTGCCCGTCGCTGATATTCAACCCGAGGAGGCCGCTGTACAGTCAATCGATGGAACAGACCCCTCGAAAGTCATCGTCATACACCCAGGCAGCCAGAACCTACGTATTGGGTTCGCCAGCGACGCCTTACCCAAGACGATACCTATGACGGTGGCGGCCAAGTTTCCCCAGACCGAGTCCGAGATGCACGAGGCTCTACCCCGGAGACAGTTTGAGGCCAAGACTACAGATCAGCAATACGGGGAAGAATGGGCCAAGAAGTATCAGAAATTGTGTAACGATCTCAAGGTAGACATGCGTGCGAACAAGCGTAAGGTGCTCCCTAACTCGAAGGAGCTGGTCGTCAATTACAACAGACGGACCGAACCTGAGAAGATACCGAAGCATAACGACCCCCAAGAGATCGACTGGACCGATGTAAACAGTCTCGAGGACCCCGACTCGGCCGCCTCGTGTTTTATCGGTAACGCGGCTCAGCGCATTCCCGACGATTCAAATCCAAAATTCAAACTCTGGTGGCCAATACAACAAGGTGTTCTCAACGAGGACGATTACACAACCGCCGAGCATCTCTACGACGACTTCGAGACCTTGTTGGATAAAGCCATAAGGCAAGAACTAGGCTTGACGAGCACTTCTACTTGGAAAAATTACAGCTGCGTTTTTGTAATTCCGGATCTATACGATAAGAGATATGTTGAGCAAGTCCTCAAATCTTGCATGATCTGGTTCGAGTTTAGTAGAATATGTTTTATTCAGGAGAGTATGGCGGCCACGTTTGGGGCAGGTTATACTCAGGCGTGTGTGGTTGACGTAGGAGCCCAGAAGACCTCGATCGCTTGCGTCGAGGACGGTCTATGCGTAGAGGACTCGCGGATAAACTTGAAATACGGTGGCTATGATGTCACAGACACGTTCATCAAGATGATGCTCTACGACAACTTCCCTTACCAGGAAATCAATCTTCGGAGACGGTACGACTTTCTCCTTGCCGAGGAGCTGAAGATCAAACATTGCACCATGTCGCAAGCCGATATATCAGTGCAACTATACCAGTTTCATCTTCGCGCCCCGAATCAGCCTACATATAAATATCAATTCAAGACATACGACGAGGTAATTCTAGCCCCCATGGGGTTTTACGACCCAGCGATCTTCGACAACTCGACCAAACTTCGCGGCCGCCGGCAGTTGATCGACCGCTCCTACAACGCCTACGATGTCGATGTCCCCGATGACCCGGCATCGGCTGCCCAGTTAGGCATCCTCGCCCTCATCAAGCCGTCTATTATGTCCAACGCCAACGGATTCCAACCATCAGATCCTAACCTCGCCACCCCTATCAAAGAGAAGTCTCAGCCCTTCAATTTCCTATCACGTGGGGACCTGAACGGTACACCAGCAGGTTCCAACGCCGCATCACCCGCCCCAGAGGGCGTATCCACTCCTGTACCACCCGCCTTCCACTTCGGAGGAGCCAACGGGAACACGGGCAGCCCGGCCCCGAACGGGGGGGGTCCCAACGCCCTTCGCAACGGGGCCTCGCCCGCGCCGCCGCCCGCTGGCATGTTTGTCGACGCGGCCGCCCGCAGCGCGCGCTCGCTAGCCGCGGAGCGCGACGCCGTCCTCCCCATCGCGCCCCTCGACATCGCCATCCTCACCAGCATCCAGAACGCCGCCCGCGGCGACGACAAGCGGCTGCGCGACTTCCTCGGCAGCATTATGGTCGTCGGCGGCGGCTCCAAGATCCCCCTGTTCACCCAGACCCTCGAGGAGAAGCTCCGCGCCCGCCGCCCCGACCTCTTCGACCGCATCCTCGTCTCCCGGAGCGCCCGCGACATGGACGAGCAGGTCGTCGTCTGGAAGGGCGCCTCCGTTTTTGCAAAGCTGCCTGCTAACGATAGCTGGATCACGCCCTTCGAGTTCGAGCGGCTTGGCGCCCGCGTGCTGCATCACAAGGTGCTGTGGGCTTGGTAAGCGAATGAACTGGATAGTATAGCGACGTTAGGGTATTAGATTAGCGAGGTACGACGTAATAGATAGGTAGAGGTCACCATCTATCTTTTCTCGAGCAACCGGAGTCGGGGTGGAGGGATGATAATTTCAAGAAGAAAAGGAGCGAATATCACTACGAAGATTTGATAATACGACGCCATGTAACAATAATTTGGCGTTAGCGGACGGCAGCGACGGAAACTACTTGAGGACGGGAGCTCGTCGTCGGTTAGGTTTGGCTCTTCAAGTTGATCGCTAGAAGACGATAGGTAGTCCTATTTAAGGAATATTGATTTTTTATTAATTTCTCAACATGCCTATAACCAACGTGAAAACGCTGTAATATGAACTGAGTGACTGAATCCCAAAAGCTATCATGGAGTTGTTGGCCCATTCGGCCATAAACCCGCCTACAGTGCTACGAGGTGGTCCATATCACCGATTAGACTGATATACTAGGAGGGAAGAGAGAAATATCCATATAGTGTATTCGCATTTTTAGCTCTGATTTGCCAGGCCTTAATATTTCCTGGGGTACAACAGCTTCTAAGCAAGGTATTACAGCAAGAGTACAGGGGCAAGTTCCGTAAACTCATCTATCCCTGCCGTTCCCATACCTACTTCACTTTTGTTCTTTGCTCGTAATGTACACTCTTAAGCCCATATACCCTTGAGAAATTCCATTTCTTCTCATCCATCAATCAGAGTGCCTCCACCATAGAAGAGAGGCAGAAGCCCAGGGGTATCTTAGCGATGTAGTGCAGAGAAGAAAACGCCACTAACGGAAAACGCCTAAACCATATGAAGAAGCAAATTGCCAATTCAAAGAGAAGAGGAATGAACCATAGAACGGTAGGAAAAGAATAGCCCAGTTCAGGGCTTGGAGGGGCCCTATTAAAGATTCTCACTGAAAAGGCGTTCTTGACGGCGGCCGCAGTGAAAATTCAGCAGACTTTGACGTTTTTGGCGAGGCAGATGACGGGACAGGGATTTGTGCTTTCCGGACAACGTTTCTAGCCCAGTCTGGGAGGCGTGGCTCCTTGCTAGGATCTGAAGGCTGCGACGAAGGCTGCGACGACGAGTCTCTAGCTTTTCTGCGCTCCGTGACGACGCGTAGAACCTCCTGGTCATCCTTTTGTTGGGTTTTGAGTCTCCTACGCTCAAATACAGCTTGTAGTGCCTCACGGTCATCGAGTCGACGGGATTTATTTTGGTCGGGTTGCAGATTTTTCTCGTCTTGGTTAGGGGCTGCCGATAATCGATGTATCGCAGTCTGCAAATGCTGTAGAGAGAGGTTAGTTTAGGACGTCATGTTGATATTGTTGACTTGGGGTTTGTACTTCTGGGTCACGTGATCGTCTTCGTGAATTCCAAGACTCTTTATTTGTTTTCCAATCAGACGGATCCATCTCTTTCCATGTTTTGAGTTGTTGGTCGATTTCTTCAGGAGTCATAAGGCTCAGTTGCTGTGGTGAAATGAGTCCTATGCAGAGACCCTGGATAAAGCGTTCAATGGATGTTGCCCGCATAATCGCCCATCTTAGTGCGCTTCGTTGTTCGGGGGTGCTAAGCTGCTGTACATTATCCCATATTGCACTCGAGACCTCCAAGCCAACCTGACTTCTTAGTTTAGAATCAGGGAAGCCAGAATTTGTAGCAAATGCCCGACTCAGGTCTTCCTGGATCGCTGACAAAGAATCCCAGTTCGAACCGGTCACATTGTATACACTACTAGATTGGTTAGATGGAGGTCGAGTGTGGACTTCTGCCCCTGGAAGCTGCATTGGAGGCAAAGCCGCCGGTGGGGCCGGATCATAGGAGGGCTGTCCACTGGATGGTACCGATGGCTGGTGGCGCATGTTAGGAACACCGTCTGTCCAGGTGGTATTCATAGTGGATGAAGGTGGTGTGAAAGCCTGATCTGTCACCGGAGGCCTGGTAAGGGAAGGCTGTAATAAGCCAGTAGATTCAGGGAAGGAAGGCTGCAGCATATATCCACTGTCGGTGGATGGCCTGACGAAAGGTTGGCCAAAGGGCCCAAAGCCACGACTAAAGCCATCAGGGGGTTTTGGATATGCAGACAAATGCGCGGGTAAAGGCTGCCCCGACCTGCGTAATTCATTCTCCTTAATCATTTGATCAGCGATAGCAACGTCCTCAACCGACAATTCGGCATCCTCAAGAGCCTCTTCCTCAAAAACGTCCATCATCTCAACAGCCCTGATACCCTCACGTAACTTATCCTTCCTCAAAAGTGCATCGAGGACCCCGTCTTCACCTAGGAATGGATCTAGTTCTTTTTGCTGTGTTTCTTCAGGCATGTCCCAAGCCCCACTAAATCGCGGTGCTTTGGGGACAGGATGTTTCTTGTCAACAACCCGGGACGCCAGTTGCATTTTCCATATCGCCTGGTGCAATAATTTCTGTTCACACGTGCCTCCGCAGACGAAACGGTACACAAACACCTTTTTCTTCTGTCCGATCCGATAAGCCCGACCAACAGCCTGTTGCTCGTTTTGGGGGTTAAACTGGGCGTCGAAAATAACAACCCTATTGGCACCAGTAATATTTAACCCATGAGCACCAGCTTTCGTCGAAATTAAGAATATGTCGATATTTCCCTTGTTAAATCGTTTGACTATGTTTTGGCGGTCGGCCATCTGTGTTTTGCCATCTAGGCGCACGAATGAGAGCTTCTTCATGCGTAGTACCCCTTCAAGGTAGTCAAGTACATCCATAGCATGGCTAAACAATAACACATAATCGCCCAACTTTTTGCATTGTTCAAGAATCTCGAGCAGTATCGGAATCTTCCAAGACCATGTAAAATCGTCCGCCGCGCCCCTTTCCGCGTTGCGTATAAGTGCCATTTCATCGCTGATAAGTTGCCGGGGCAATGTGGCCGTCTCAGTTTTGTCTGTAGAGTTGTTTGCTTTTTTCTTTTCTTTCAACTTCGCAAGAAAGATGGAGGGCGAAGCACAGATCAAATTCAAATCGTGGATTGCAAAAACGGGTACTATTGTCGAGTCGGACCCAGTGTTTTTGTGATATTGTATAAACATCTCATATGCCTGTCGCTGCAAGGGCGTGAGGGGGACAGTAATGACGAATTCTTTCTTGGCCGGTACGTCGTGCTTCAATACAGCACTGGTAATTCGACTCACTTTTGGAGATACCTCCGACTTGAGAACGCGTAACATTCTCAGCGCAAGTCGTCGGTCGGACGCCGAGCTCTCCACGTGAAGACCTTGGTTGATGGGATTAGCATACTGAGCACGAAACTCGCGTATATCGCCTAGGTAATTAGGAGCAACCCAATCGATCATTGAAAAATATTCTACGACGTTGTTGGCTAATGGGGATCCTGTTAACGCCACTCGACTAAGCGTTCTGAAGTTGGCAGCTGCCTCATGAGTCTTAGATTTCGGGTTCTTCATCAAGTGTGCTTCGTCTGCAACGATGATGTTAGGTCGTTCGAGAAAAATCTCGCGCATATCGTCGTCGTCGACAAACGCCTTGAAGAGATGGTACCCAATGATCATGATGCCGCCTCGATCACCCCATTCTCTAACAGCTTGAGTGCGTTCCCCCTCACTCAATATCGCATCTACCTTAAATATGTCACCGAGCCCGTGGTCATCAGGTAACCAGCTCAGTATTTCATCCATCCAATTGTTAACAAGAGTTGCCGGACAAAGTATCAAGGTCCTCGATTCACGCAACTCTTCCGGGATCTGGGAGAGAACAGTAGCATCGTGGGAAGCAGATGCTTGACCGATAGTTACTAGAAGCGTGAGGACCTGCATAGTCTTTCCAAGGCCCATGGTATGCGCTAGCAGGCAGCCTTGTCTTTTTTTGGGAACAATTAGTTGATCCCACATGAATCGCACTCCATCTATCTGGTGTTCTTTAATTCGGCGGGCAATTTCATCGGCAATGTATATAAACCCTTGGTCGTCTGTTTTGCTTTCGTTGACGATAATGCTCCCCTGCTGACTGCCTAAAGCTGCACTGCCCCGCGTATCAAGTTGTCTACGGAGAAGCAAGCGACGATTATGCAACTCCGCAGTAGTAGTTTGGTCTTGCTTTCGGGTATTAGTTGCTTCAACGTTACGAACGACCTCTCTGCGCTTCTTCTTTTTCTTCTTCTTTCTTTTTACGCTAGAAGTTTGCAAAATGTCCTCAACGTTCATATCCGTAGAATCTGAGAGAGAATCTGTGTCCTCCTTTTCCTCGACCGCCGCATTAGGTGCAGAGGTGGTAGGAGTATCGTGTTTCTTTCGTGGTATCTCGATTTTCTTCCACTCGAAGCGATCACTTAGTCTTTGGAGGAATCTAATAAAGTTGTCCCATTCTTCGCCGTGAGACGTATATAGTTGCCGAAACTCTTGCTTTCCTTTGTCGTCCAGATTCTTATATCGGCTAAGCTTATATATTGTGTTATCCTTATACGTCTCGAACAAACGAAGTAAGGTGTACGCCGTTAGCCCGTCTCTCTTAATATCCGTAGTATACGGCGCTCTAGGCCACTCTCTGCTAAGCGCGAGGAGGACGGGATCGAACCAAATTTCTTTCGAACGATAAGAATGAGTTATAGAGAAGATAACGTCAATGAGCCCTTGATCTATCGTCATCAACTCGTTTGCCACCTTTCGCTCAGCAGACGTCAAGTCAGCAATACCCATAATCAAAGGAGAAGCGGAAGCGTTCTCTTTAGCCCGACCAGGAGCTTCTTTCGAGCTCAACCTGCCGTCCTTATAACGGATTATGTGACGAGGATTCGGGGGAGTTGTTAAATCGATAAAAATACGTTGCGTTGGTTTTGACGGCGTTTGGAGGATTTCCTTGGAAGGCTCTGTGGGTTCGATATCATGTGATGTGTCCATGACCTTAGACGACTCAGGGTGTGCTTTGTCAGATGGCTCTGTGTTGGCATCTATAGCATTTCCATCTTCGCTGCGATCCACGTCTGAGTCCGTGTGTCCCACGTGGTCTTCTTCTCCGGTACCCCCGTCCTCGCCCACTGCGGGGACATCGAATTCATCGTAAACGATAAAATCTTCTAGGTTTCCTTCCGAGTCGCTCGTCAGAATCTCCTCGTCAGCTTCTATGACAGGTTTTGATTTGGAAGACCTATCTCTTGGTTTCCGAGGTCGACTAGTTTTGGCAGGTTCAGACAGGGAGGTAAGGACGCCGATTAGCCAAGAACGGTGCTCCCTATCGAAGACACTCGGCTCAAAGGAGGACAATGAACTTTCAAGCTCCCCTACATTGCGATATTCGTTCCTTTGAATAGTCCCCTTCCATTTCGCAATGCGAGCTTCGAATTCATGAAGGTCCCGTCGGGCCCTATCTATCGCGTCCTTTAGACCAAACCTTCTCCCATCATTCCAAATGCGATTTGCTTTGCTGGCATATTTCGGGAGTTTCTCAATTTTCCACTGAGAAGCCATTTGTTGTAGCACCCTATCAAAAGTTGAGTTTATTTCATCCACAGTCAAACCCTTGGGAACAGACTGCTTCGAGCTCTTCTCATTCTTCTCGGCTTCCATTTCTCTCCACGTATCCGAATCGTATCCCATGTCGTCATCCGAATCGCCATAGAGAGGTAGGACCTCGTCATGATCTGGATTGTTCGAACCCGGAACAATATCCGATTTTGCAAACCTGGTTCGCTGATGAGAACCTCTCCGAAGTAGCCGACGTTTCATTAACCGATGGGTCTGAGCCATACGCCCAGGAATCAGCTGAGTCCTAGGGACAATATTGATCTGCTTATCCCCCTCTGAAGGCAGCTCTGAATCACCAGCATGGCCAAAATCGACGATGTCAAACCTAGTGATAGATTTGCTCCCAAGGTAAGCACCCGTAAATAAGTTATCGGAAACGGTGTCAGCAGAATTTTCCTCGGGATCATCCCCGACGAATTCCGCTGTAAAACCTAGTATGTCTGCCTCTGTTGCGATATTTCGATTCCTCGCAGGATCAATTTCCGCGGTTAAAAGAGTAGGGGCAACTTTTCGTTTCTTGCTTGGTTGCTCATGCATAGTAGACTGATGTAGGTCATTAGGCAATGTCACTGGTTCGGATGGGGGCACATTAGAATGAGGAACATCCCCAGACCCGTGCAGATTAGGAATATGTGATCCTAATGCGCCCTTTTCTTGAGCTTCAGCAGGCCGCTCGGATTGACTTAGTATCTCTTCCTTATCATCTTTAAATTCGGAAGCTTGCCGCTTCCTATAGGCGCGGTATCTTTGACTCTGCAATCGGATATCATGAATGGCATTCCTGAATGTGGATTTATGCTTCAAGATCTTGATCCCAAGCTCGGCACATAGTTCGGTTTGGTCATAGGTCAACAGGACTTCGCCGTCCACTTCATTTTCACGGAGGGCTCCTTCTAATTGGTCGAGAGATGGGAGCTTGAGCGTCGTTGATGACGGATGCCATGATCGTTTGGATGTACAGAGTTCCTGCACGACTCGATCAACGTCCCAATCCCAAGGATCCTCCATCTCGGAAGGAAGGGAGTTGTCCAGCCAGGCACCACAACAACATCTACCTCAGTTGAAGATTTTCTATTTGATTTGGTTAGTTTGAAAGCGCCGGAACGGAATGGTCTGGCCTAGAAACACAAATAGACGAAGGCGGAAAAGAGGTAATCTCTAAACAACCGACGCGATAGTCGCTATACTAGAAACAGAAACTCAATGGAAGGTAAACCGTAAACGCAATTCAAGAGATTGAAGACCTACATTAATAATGCAGATCTTGAGTGAGTTAGTTGCAAAGATAGCCTATGCTTATAAGAATTAGGTTCCCTCTCCTCTATAACCAGTCGACAGAAAACCCCATATTCGTCAAAGTGGGTATAGAGAATGCGCAGGCGAAGACTTGCACAAGTCGAGACACCATGTAAACCGGCGGCGCTTACGCTCGAGAGAAACTCACATAGGTTTGTGACAGGCGGTAGGTAGGCTATATGTTGTCGAGGCCTTGAATCGAACAATGTCTTTCTAATTGTGTCTGCAGATGGTGTATAAAGAGAGCATGCAGTTCCCTTGTGCTAGAAACGAGCGCGACTTGACCAGACTCGGAAGATGAGTCGGACTGCGCGTAGATGTATTCCTATGCTTGAAGACCTATACTGGCGCAGCCTCACAGAAAGAGTATGGTGATCGACTCGTAGGTGTTCGCATACGGGAGGAAGGAGCCAGTTCGTTCGTTAGAAGCGGGGGTGAGGAGGAGAGAAAGTTCGACTGGTGCGGATGTGGTATTGGGATTGGTACTGAGGAGAGGTAACCGAAGGTCGATTAGGTCGGTGCGGCAAGTGTCGAAGTCCTAGGGTAGGTAGCCTACAATGTAGGTGGCTGTTAGCAATGGTTGAGCGCGGAGGTACACGAGGGTTCATGGCCCATCATAGATAAGTATGCGGCAGCTAAGTACCTAAGACAGGTTATAGACTACTAGGTAATCGATGGCGGTCCAAGCAGATACCTACTAGGTAGGCTGAGGCGGGTAGAGAGAGTATATGAATGTCGGGAGGGCGAAGATAGATACCTGGTACCGGGTCTGTCTTGCGTAGTAGAAGGCTTGTCGAGGAAGAGGAAGTCGGAAAGGTTTAATAACAGACAGAACGCCGTACCTGCCTCACGCACGTGTAAACAGAAGTCCAGATGTCGCTCGCTAGATTAGATACCTCCCAAGGTTACCTAGATAGGTACCTCAGGTATCTATTGAATTGAATTGAATTGAGATAAACGTTTCTAGTTCAGGTGGGACGGACGTCTTTACCATGGGATGTCACAGCAGTATTAACACATACATTGTGTAGGTATTCTAGTGTTGGGACCCGTTAGTCGGCCATAGCAAGGATTAAACATTGGCAAGGCATAATTGGAACGAGAAGGCGCACGCAATAGCACGGAGCGCGAAGACGATCTAAGAGGAATCTTGCATTAAGACAGATATGTCCTCCAAGGTTGTTGGTGTTAAGGTCACTAATACCTAGGTGATGCGACCTCGGGATCTTGCATGTAATACCTACCTAGGTAGGTACTGTGTAGATATCTAGGTGTAAGGTGTAGGTATGTAGGTATGTAGCCAACGTGCAACTAAATTCAGAAATAAGTTCCGAGGACTGGACGCGCGCGACAAAGTCTCAGTCAGGGCTGTCCCCGCATCCAAAAGTCCGCGCCGGGACACGGAAACCCCACAGTCTCACGTGACCTCAAGACATTGTATTTTGGCTTCTGTACTTAACATGTTGCGTGTATGCCGTACCTACTACATATAGAATTTAATAGCATATGATACGATAATTTTTTTTACATCATAGGTTTCTTTCCTAGAGGATATATCATCAAATTCTTTAAAAAACGAATCTATGTTTTTCCAGAATATGTATAGTGCCGTTACTGTAGGTATTTAGCTCGTCGCAAAGGTGCCAATCCAGAATAGGCCTAGCATGTACGCATAGATTTTCGTAAGGTACCTACCTACATAAGTATGCAACTGTGCTGCAGTACTACAAGGTACCTACACACATGTATGCACATCGTTACATGCAGATGTCTGTATCCAATAATGTCCTACATAGCAAGTAGTTTCTTGGGTAATGCGCTGGTCAGCCGGAAACCCATCCATTCATTCATTAATCGATAACTAATCCTCGAACTGGCGTATCTTTAGAGGTTCACCTCTCACCATGCAGAGATCCACCCAGAAGCTTACGTCGAGTAAATCAACCTCAAGTTCTCGAGGGCCATAACAACTCATCAACTACTACAGCAGAATTCGTTTCTAGTATCTCAAGTATCTTGAGATCTGCCTACTAGTTTACGAAATGAGAGGCGAGCGGGGGAGGGGTAGATAGGCTAGACAATATTAAACCTTTTCATTGCCTAGCCCAGTAGTCTACCCGAGAACTTAGTATCATACAACTAAACTAAGTAGAGGTAGTTACCTATGCCGTACGGATAGTACCCATGTACCCTATATTAGGATTAAATTCAAGTTTATTACACGGTCTTGTGCTTTGGGCTGTTATTGTTGAACAGTCTTGTTTTTTTTTTTTTTTTTTTTTTTCGATATCTACCATCACGTCTCGCGTCGGGTCAATGGGTCTCTTCCGGTCCTCGGTATCCCCATTTTCGAGTTATTGGCTTAAATCATCTCGTGTGGGTAGGTAGTTACGGTTTTTATCCGTTAGCGGAGGCGCTGTATATAGTTAATATAAAGCTCCATTGCCGACTAATAAAGTAAGGTAGAGACATTGTGTAGCCATGTCTTAAGTGTGTGGGTTAGGTGTGCGACATTTATAGACTCCTGCGGCGGAGGACGACCGTAGGTATAAACGTATGTCTAGATACTTACCCTTCATTCAACACCGCGTTCTAGATCCCCATACTGTGTCGCGGGCGATACTTGAGAATGCCAACAGTGACCTCTTCCGGCTCCTTATCATCGCGGACACGCACTTCAGCCAGCTTGATACAGTTTAGTTTAGGGTAAAGCCACTCTCCTATTTTAATTATTACTACTTTTTAATTTACTTGGTCGAGATTAACTAAAGCCATGCCCTATTTAACAAGCATAGTTTTATGACCACGCTTATAGTACGCAGGACGCACTACAACTATATCTATTATCTAATTCCTACGTAGATACCTATAAGTTATTACTATTCAAGTTACTTAGCTTAACGGTGTTTTAAGGGGGTTACTCACTTTTCCTTAGCAGCATCACAGCTAGCATTTAGTTATTTCATTTTTTATTTGTTTTTATTTCGGTTTAATCCTTTACAGAAGCTAAAGTCTGAGTCGTCCTTCAGATCTAAGGACTAACTATAGCGCTTATACCTAGGCTAAATTTTCCAAGTTGCGATTTTTACGATTATTTTGTTTCTGGCCTTGTAGATAGGTAATCAAGTATTATTCGATTGTAGTATTGGACTTAGTGGTCTCGTTTAGTTTAAAGGAATTTTTTACAACGATGGTAGCGTAGTTTAGGTTTCGAATAGCGTCGGTAAATAGTTTATCGTAGGATATAAAGATGTTCTGGAGAATCGCTTGATGATCGGGTCGCTTTCAACAGGCGACAGAGGAGTAGTAGAAACCAGACATTGCTACTACAGCTATGCGAGGAGCATCATGCATGGTCGCAAGATGCAGGGTTCCCGATAGGGGTAGTTCTAGAAGCATGCTCGACTAGGCTGCAGTGTGTGCTGCTAACTAGAAAGTAATTGAATATATTATGGCAAATCCATAAGCTCAGCTTTAATCCGCGTTGGCAGAGATCTGTATAGTTTATGATTTGAGACTTTGCGCAGCTTAAATCGACATGTCAAAGATAGCCGATGGTCGGGTCCAACGCGAAAAGGCATTAACTAGCTCCAATCAAGTTCCACGACATGACCGCAAGGGTGAGTTTCCAATGAGAAGACACTAGATGTACGAGTCGTGGTTAGGGAGTCGTGGTTATTCCGCCTTCAATTCTCTACCATCCCAGTAATAAGCACTTCCATATCCCCTGCTACCGGATGTAAATATACGCCTCACCTTGATTGTGCGCTTCCACCCAAACTGTATCTCGTGTTAAATGTGTTTTCAAGCTTACTAGTCGCAGCGTCTGGGAGAAGCCATGTATCTCGGCCCCTTTATGGGATTCCGTTCCGAATAGAGTCCCGATGCTCAATTATTAACCTAACTCAGCCAGCTGATTAAGCTCGGATGCCTGCCCAGGAATTGTGTAGGTCGTGGTGTAACCTTATATTTTAGACAAATAGCTATTTCAGCATATTAATATTTAAACTATCAATGCACTACGGTTGCCTTTCCGAAACCCATACATACTCGCGCGCTATGATTGGATATTCAAGCCTCTAGTTCCAACATAAAGCATCTAAAATACAAGTACATTAAACTGTTCTCCCTTCGAGGCACTAGATAGACGTGCGCAGAGTTCGGCCTAAACTATTTTTGTTCCGTGGAATATGAATGTCCCGTGTAGATATTTTCGATAATCGGGCCGCTCCCAGGCGAAGATAGGGGTAGATAGCAGAAACCTGACCTTTTTACTATAGCTAGGCGAGAAACAACCATTTTAATTCCCATCGCGTGTAATTTATTAAGGTGAACTTGACTGTTTAAGCCATCGCGTACCAAAAGCAAGCTCAATTCACACATTACTACTCTCCTATAAAACCCAGTTTTCACCTTTTACAGATACCAGAGAGGCCTAGTAATAACAGATACGCTTGACCAAACAAGTAACTATACGAGAAGCACTACATATGAATAACTCGTTTGAACGGGGCGAAGCCTAGAGGTGCAGGGGCTAGCCCGTACGAGCGAATACTGGTCACGATGCAGTCTTATCTTGACAAATCAAAGCGTTAGACAGCAATTAGTGATCAGCGAGCCAGTACAGAACTTTCCGGCGATAACTTGTCGCCGAAGGTAAGCTGCCTAACCCTTCTTCGTCACAAGGTGTTGTACTTCAATGACAGTTCCAGACTCATCCAGCTCAAACACAGTATAATGCTGACGCATATCGGTTGGGCTTCGGTGTTTCGATTCCCTAGCAAAACGTCAATGTATTGCCAGCCATAGGATAGTCGAAACGAATAGTAACGTACTTCATTGCAAGTTTAGTCGTTTTTGGGTTGAAGATACCGACGTTATCCTCCACAGCTTTCACAAAACCAGCCTGGATGTCTTGAAAGGGGAATCCCCCTGGGCGAACCCAGGTCGTTGTCCTATCGACATATTCAACAGCAAGGGTCCGGGAACCTATCTTCATATACTTGATGAATTGGCTAGATACGTATTTCGCAGCCATTATTTAAGAGTACGATAAGACTTGGGGGTTTCTAAAACAGAGTAACAGAGGCGAAATGATAATTATTCATGACAAGGATTTGAGGCTATCTGATATTATTTCGCGCTACTTTATCTTCTATGCGTCAAAGCTACGGAACTCATGGCCATTATATATCCAACAATGTCCAACCACCGGGCCACTCCGTAGGTATCCCCTCAATGTTGATTCAGCCCAGGTTTGTGGTAATTTGGCCGGCGACTGGAGGCGCAAACTCCCGTCCCCGTAGTTGCCTCCAACTTAGGAGGTAGCGCCGACGGGGGACAAAGGGAGAAGTTAGTGCCCCAAGCAGGTCTTATCATGGGACAAGGGGGGATGATAATCATGAATATATTCGCTGTTGGTGACAGAGGCATCCATGTTGATCGGATTCTCGTATATTGTTGGTAGTATGGATGCATGCTGTGGAGGTACTGCGTCACACGGTTAGAAGTCACGGTTCCAGGCTTCCAACCCCAGAGGAGGCTACGCGCCATGCCTAGTCAATAGGGGTCCTGTATTAGGGACGCATGAAGTCTATTGGAGACCTTCAGCTGTTTCATGAAGACCATCTCTAGGAATGAATAGAGTAGATCTTACGACTACAATTAGGACAAGAATATCCCTGGCGGACAGGAAGGGTGATCCACAGACCCTACAGACTCCTAGAGAATCATTAGCTGAATAGACCACTATTCCGAGCCCTATTACATAAGCCCTTGTCACACCGGATGCATGCAGTACTGTAGTTGACTAAACCCTTCAGGTGAGCTTGTGCTTGGTGATATACTGGTAGATAATAGGAGTTATTCTATTAGGGAAAGAGGAGGGCTTGGCTTGTGGCCAGAGAATTCTTTCGAAATACATTTTAAATAATGCTTCATCGATACTGTGAGCATTGCCTGCCATTTTTAATTATTATATGCTTGATGCTTTCGTTTTTAACGAATAAGTTTACAAAATAAGTAAAACAAAAGTTACCTATGGTTTTTAATTTTCTGCTGCTATTATTATAACTTAATTAAAAAATGCCTTTTTTTTGTTTAAAATTAGTATGCTAATATACTTTTTACTTTTTTGCTTACTTATTTACTTTTTTACCTATTTATTTACTTATTTACTTAGTTTTAAATATAGGTAGCAATGCTAATAAAAAAATCTAACAAATACAACATACGTTTATATTTAAATTAGCTTAATATAAAAGTTAAAATAATACTATATATTTATACTTTTAAAAAAGTTAAAATAGCTTTTAAAAAACTAATTAATTTAGCTAACAACATTTTTAAAAAAATAGCTTAGTAAGCTAAAAAATTGTTTAATATAATAATAATAACAGTTAAAAAATATAGCTAGTATTAACAATAATAAAATAAAGCAAAAAATAAAATAATTTTATATAGTTTAAAACTTTTATTATAATTATTTTTAAAATTTATTTAAATAACTATATAGTATTTATATTAAGTTTATATTTTAGCTATATTTTAGCTATATTTTAATATATTATAACTATATTTTAGTATATGCTAGCTATATTTTAATATATGTTAGCTATATTTTAGTATATGCTAGCTATATTTTAATATATATTAGTTATATTTTAGTATATTTTAATTATTTTATATTATTTTAATATTTAGTTTACTATTATTTTAATATTTAGTTTACTATTATTTTAGTATATTTTAGTATATATTTTAGGTTTATTTTAGTTAACTATAGCCGCTAAAACTTCTGAAAATTATGCAAAGTTTTTGCTAATATAATAATAAATACTAATATATTATTAATTAGCAAATAATAAAGTGTTAATTAGCAAGTAATAAAATAATATAGTTAATAATAAACTTAAAGTATATAAAATGTTATAATAATAAAATGCAATAGTAGTTAGTTAAAAAGTAATAAAGTGTTAGTTAGGTTAAAAGGTAGTATAACAGGTAAAAAAAGCATAAAAACGAAGGTTTCTTTGCCCCTAGGCGCAAAGGCCTCTAGTAAATGTAGTTAAAAATAGTGTATAAATGAGGTGGGCACTTAGAAGCATCTAATTAGTAAGGTGTCACAATAAGCCCCCCACAAGTACCTGTCTGTCGGGTACCTATATAAGTAGGTAGTTTAACAGGACAACTACGTTCTACTATTGCAGGGATTACCTAGGTTGGCTTCTTAAGCTCAACAAGTTGCCTACCGCCACCCTCACTATCAACAAGCAAAGTTCTAGAGGCCATTGTCAAAAGTAGTAGATTCAATAAAGGTATATAGCATGAATATTAAGTGAATTTAAAGTAAAGTCTAAAATAAAGCTCTGCTAAAAAGCAACAGAATATTTCATACTTTATATATATAAAAAGTGTAAAGCGTTTTATACACTATATTTAATACTTTTATTTGCTTTAAACTAGTATTTAGGTTAGTTAAAAAAAAAAAAAAACTTTTACTAAAAAAAAAGCTTTTAATAGAAAAAAAAACTTTTATTAACTTTGTATAGTAAGCAATCGTTAATTTGTAATATATAACTTGTTTAAAGTATACAAATATAAAAAAAAAAAAAAAAAAAAAAAAAAATACAATTTAAAAAACAGTTAAAAACAGTTTTAAATATTTTTTTTTTTTGTTTTTTTTATACTAAAAATAATTGTTAATTGTTTTTTATTTGCTTTAAATTTAATTTTTTGTTTAAAGTTTATTTAGCTATAGCTTAACCTATAAAAAAACTTTTTATAAAAAAAAAAAAAAAAAAAAAAAGTTTTATACTAGTAAATAAAAAGTTATTTATATGTTAATTAAAAGTAGTTTTAAATATATAAATTAAAAAGTTTTTAAAAAGTTTAATTATTATACTATATTTAATTATATATTATAAACATTATATATATAAAATATAAGTTTTGTTTATTAAAAGTACTATTAATATTATATTAAACTTTTAGCTTTTTAATTTTTTGCTATAAAAACTTTAAAAAAGTTTTTTGTTTGCTTTAAAGCATATTTTTTGTTTATAATATTTTTATAATTTTATTAACTAAATTATAGTTTTAAAAAACTATAACTTTTTTGCTGGCTAAGTTAGTTATAATAATTATAGCAAAAATATATTATTTTTTATTTTTTTAAGCATTTTTAATTTATATATTTTATAGAACACTAAAATATTTAATTTAAGTATACTTATAGTTTTTTTTAGCGCAATAAAATGCGCTAAAAATATTTTTAATTAAAATATTTAGTATTTTTTTATATGCTTTTTAATTTTTTTTTTGCTAACATATATAAATAATATTGCTTTAAAGTATATATATAGTATTATTAAAGTAATTAATAGGTTATAAAATTATACTAATATAGCTGTTAATTAATTGTTTATAATTTTACTATTAATAAATAGTTTTTTAAAAATATAAAAATAATTAGTAAAGTAATTTATAATTTATATATAAAGCTAGCTATTAAAGTTTGTTATAGCTATTTTAAAAAAGTAAAAAGGTGCTAAAAAATTAGTTTATTATAGTTTTAACTTTTTAAATATAATAATAATTAATTTAAAAATAAAATTATTAAAATAAAAGTTATGCTTTTTGTTTATAGCAAAAAAATTGTATAACTAGGTTAGTAAATTATATAATATAACTAAATTTTATTTTAACAATATATAAATATATTACTTTTATTTAACTAATAATAAGTTTTTATTTATTTTAAGCTTATAGCTTTATAAAAAGCAAAAAATTTATTTTTAAATAAAGCTTTAATAAGTTTATTTGCTATCTAATGTTATACCTTGGCTATTCACAGAAATCAGGGCTTCTGTACGAAATGGCTATATTGTATTGAAATCTACGTATGAAGAGGAAAAAAGGAACGTAACAAGGGTCCCCTGCGGTCGAGGCCTATATAGGTATGTGGGTCAAGCGGTAGCCGCGGGCAGAATGCCAGGTCAGGTGACTGGACCCACATAGATAAGATTACGGAATTGTGGGGTTGTGGCACCCACAAGCCACCATACCGTAACTTCTAACTAATTATAAAAATATACTACAATTTAACTTTTTTAGCGGTTTATTATTTATAAATAAACTTTAGTTAGGTAGTTATATGCTTAATATTAATATAATAAATAAAGTTGTTTGCTAAAGCAATAGCTTTTTAATTATTATTATAAATAATAGTTGTGCTAATTTTATTATTAGCGTTTAGTTTTTTTAATAATAATTTTAATTATATAGCTTTTTTAGTAGTTTATGTTTAGTTAATATACTTTAACTTGCAAAAAAACAGTAATATAATAGCTTATTGCTTTAAGCTTTAGCTAATAATACTGCTTTTTATATTAAAAATATATTTAAAAGTTAACTTTTAGGTTTTATAGTTTTTAGTATAGTTAGCATTAGTATAGCTAGCTAAATTTTTTAATTTTTTATAATATATAAGTTTTATATTAACAGTTTTTTTTAAATACTTAAATATATGTTTTACTACTATAATATAGTTTTTATTTAGCTTAGCTATAAAACAACTGTAAAATAACACTAAAAAAATAATATTAAAGTATATATTTAGTATTATATATATTAATAATTTTATAGCTTTAGTATACTAAGCTTTATTTTTGTTTAAAGCTATATAATCGCTTAGTAAAAAATTAAAAAGCTTAATTTTTATTAAAGTAATATTAAAAATATATTTTTATATACTAAAATTTTTAAACAGCTTTTTAATATAAGTAAACTGTTTTAAGTAAATAGTTCGGTTAAGCTTGTTTTTTTTAATAGTTATTTTTAAATAATATAAACAAAGCTTTAAGTTAGTTATTTTAAAACGTTTATTTAAGTATTGTTTAATTTTATTAACTTTTAATTTTATTAATTTAGCAATTAACAAATTATTAATATAAATAATTATATAAATATAATTTTTAGCAAAAATTTTAATATTAGCATTTAGTAATATAAAACTAAATGTTTTAAAAAAAGCTGCAAAAATATTATATTATATTTTAAAAAATTATTTAAGCTTATATAATGCTTTTTTTAAAAAGTATATTTGCTTAATTTTATTATTAAACTTAAATAGCTGTTTAATATATATTTTTTTATTAACTATTTTATATAAAAATGCTATTTTAATATTTATTTATTTAAGTTTAAAATTAAAAATAATAGCAATAGCAAAAATAATTTTATAGCTTATTAGTTTTATAATTAATATAAACGTTTTGTTATAATTTAGCTTTTTAACCTGCTTAAAACTTTTTATTACTTATTATGCTTTATAGTATATAATTTTGCTATTAAGCTTTTGTTTTAGTTTATAAATTTATTTTTTATTTAGTAGCTATTAATTTATAAATAATTATATAAGTTTTTAGGTTTTATTATTAACTAAAAATTTATATTTTAATATTATAGCTTTATACTAACTAAACTAATTAGCAAACTTTTTTGTTTAATTAAAAGTTTTAAGCTTAATAAGTTTTAATAATAAAGCTATAATACAAACAACTTTTATAAATAAAACTATTATTTTAAATAACTTGCTTGCTAAAGTAGTATTAGCTGTTAATATTTAGTACTAGCTAAGCTATATTATTTTAAAGCAAAAACTATAGTTTTTAATAAAAAAAACAACAATAATTAACTTTTATATATTTTTTACTAGTAAAAACTTGTTTATTTTTTTATTTTTAAAGTATTATTTATAATATTAAAGCTATTAAATATAAGCTTTAATAAAATAAAAAATAAAAATAGTTTAAATATAAAGCTAAATTTAAGCTTTAAAAATAATAGCAGTATAAAATATAAAATATTAATACTAAATAAGCTAAGCAAAATTTATATAAGTTATTTTTGTTTTATATAAATAACTTTATTAAAAGTATTAAACAACTAAAGTTGCTATATTTTTTTTAACTTTAAAATTTTAGTATAAATATATATTTTATATTAAAGTTTTTTAAAAAGCTTTTTTTTTTTTTTTAATTTTGCAGGTATTTTTTTAGTAGTTTTAATGTTTTTAGCAAAAAAAATAGTATTTTTAAAATTTTAAATAGCAATAGCTATATTTTTAAATAGCTATATAGTAAAAAACTAATTTTTTAGCAAAAAATATATATAGCGTTTTTTAAAAATAACATTATTTGTTTAAATAATTTTTTTAATATTAAATAATATAATATAATTTGTTATATTATTATTTTAGTACTTTAGTATTTTGTAGCTTATTGTTTTTTTTTAAAATATTATAAGTTTTTTTTTAGGTAAATAAAACCTATTTAATTTAATAGTTTATAAGTATATTAAGTTAAAACAAACATTATACTATATTTTATAAAAGGTTTTATTTTTAATTTTAATGTTTAGCTAAAAATTTTTTAGGTAAATAGCTATTTTAATTAATATAAGTTAATATTTTAAGTTAACTTTATTAGCTATAGCATTAATTAATAAGCATTAAACTATTTTTTTAATAACTTTAATAGCATATTTTGCAATACTATTTTATTAGTACTAATTAACAGCTAAAAAAAAAAAAGCAATACTTTAATTTTTATATAAGTTTTTAAAAATATAGCTTATAAAAGTTAACTTTTAGTTTAAAATAATTAAGTAGCAATATTATTTAAAGCGTTTATATTTATTAAAAAAAGCTTATAATATTTAAAAAAAGTTTACAGCTAACTTTATAAGTATAGTTTAAATTTTTTAAATATAATTATTTACTATAACTGTTTACTAAGTTAAACTATTATATTTTATAATTTTGCTTTTTTTAGTTAACATTTTAGCAAAGTTAATATAAAATAATTTTAGCTTATAAGTATTTTTTACTAGCTTATATTTATATAGCGTTTTTTTTATTTTATTTTTAATATATATTTTGTATAAGCAATATTTTTAAAAAAATAAAATATTTATAGCAAAATTTATTAATAGTTAAAATTTTTAATTATTAATATACTTAAGTTTATTATACTAAACTTATAGTTTTAAATTTAAAAAAAAATAAGCATAAAAGCTAATATTTAAGCTAGTTATATTAAAATTAGCTTTAAAAATATTAACTAAATATAATTTTTTAAAAAACTTTATAATTAAAAAATAATTTTTTTTTTTTATACTAAACATTTTATTTTAACAAAATAAAAATTTAATACTTTTTTTAGCTAGTTATTTAATAAAAATTAAATTAATATTTGCTTTTAAGCTATATATAGCATTATAAAAAATACTGTATACTTTTTTGCTATTAATAAAAAACTTAAAAATAAAGTTTTTAATGCTTTATAAATATATAAGCTTATTATTTATTTTTATTATACTAAAACTAGTATACTTTTTGTAGTTTAAAAAATTTTTTTTATTATAAAAAATATATTAGCTATAGCTTAAGTTTATAATAATTATTTTTATTAGCTTATCGGCTATATTTTTTATAGCAGTATTTAAAATTTTAACTAACTTTAGTTGCTATAAAAAATTAGCTATATAAAATATAACTAACATATTGCTAAAAAGCTTTATAGCTTAAAGCACTAATAAAAGTTTAATATTTGTATTAAATTGCTTTAATAAAAAACTAAGTTTATAATTATTTAAAAGTAGTTTTATTAGTTTTAAGTTTATTAATATAAAAGCAAAATTAAAAAAAAAAGCCTATATAACAGCTAGTAAAATAAACAGTTAATTTAAAGTTTTAAAAAAATCTTTTGTTTTTTTTTTTTATTGCTTTTTTTGTTAGTTTTGTTTTTACTGTTTTTATTGTTTAATATAAGCTTTTTTTAAGTATAAATATTTAATATAGCATATAAATTTAGTATATTTAAAGCAGCTATAATAAAAACAGTAAACTTATATAAATATTAAGCTAACTTAAACTTTATATAGTTTTTAATTTTACTGCTTTTATTATATTATTATTATAGCTTTATTAAAGCTAACTATAAGCTTAATAATAGTATTTATATTATTTTTTTTAAAAATAATTTAGTATTGTTAATAAAAAATAATAAAAAATATATTAAAAAATAAACTAAAAAAAATAAAAAACTTATTAATTAGTATAAGCTTATTAATTATATAAAATATATTAAGCTTTATAAAATTATTATATATAGTTTATAATTTAATAGCAAGCTTTATAATATTTTTGTTATAAAAGTTTAATTAAATACTATTTTATTTTTAAATTAAGCTTTAAAAAGCAGCATTATTTTTAAGCTTATATTTTTAAAGCTTTGTTTAAATTGCTGCTATTATTTTAAAGCTTTTATTAAAAACTAAAGCTTTAACGTTTATTTTAAAACGGTTTTATATTATAATATACGTTTTATTTTAGTATTTTTTTTATTTGTTTAAACAGTTTGTAAAATTTGCAGCTAATTTATTTTATTTTAATATAAGTATAATAGCTAATAATTTGCTAAAAAATAAATAGCTATATTTTTAAACTATTAAATAGTTTTTTATTTTTTATATAAATTTAATATAATTTTTAAACAATTTTATTAAAACTATTGTTTAAACTATTGTTATATTTTTTTTGCTTATAATTTTAACAAAGTTAAATTTTTAATTTAACATAATTTTTAATTGTTTAAGCTTAAAAAGGTCTATATTACTAAAAAATAATAGAAAAAATAATATTAGTTAAAAACTAAATAAAAAGTTTTATAAAAAAATTTTAAAAAAAAGTAAATAATTGTTTTTTTTAATATTATTTATAAAAAAATCTAGTATAGTAAAAATTAGCTTTATAGCAAAATAAAAAAAATTATTTTTGTTTAAAAAGCAATAAAATATTAATTAATATAAAAGTTTAAACTAAAAAAAATATTTTTTAATATTTATAAACATTATATAAACAAAGTTGCTAATATTTAATATTATAAAATATTTGCTTTTTTTTATAAAAAATATTTTTTTTTAATTTTAAAAATTTTTATTAAAATAGCAAAAATTAATATAAAGTTTAAAAAGTAATAAAACAAATAAAAAAATAAACTAAAAAATAAATAGTTTATTTTTTTAATTAGTTAATTTTTTAGCTTAATTAATATTATATTAATAGCTAAAATTATAATAAATATATAATTGTTTATTAAAAATTTAATATAATATTTAAAAATTTAATAATTTTTAATATTTTTGAAATATTAATTATATTTAGTTAAATTTTAGTTAAAAGGCTTTTTAGCTAGCAAAAAAGCATAAAGCTAACGTAAAACAGCATAAAAAAATAATATTATAATACTAATAAAATATTAAATATAGTAATTTATAACGCAAGTAAGCTGTTTTAGGCTTATAACTTATTAAAAGTAGTAAATTTAATAAAAGTATATAGCATAAATATTAAGTAAATTTAAAGTAAAGTTTAAAGTAAAGCTCTGCTAGAGGGCAGCAGGATATTTTATACTTTATATATACAGGAGGTATGGAGCGTCCCACACACTATATTCAACAGCCATTATAGGATTCATAACATGATGTTTTGTTCTTGTAGAGCTCATTGGAGGGCCTCCCGTCTCCTTCGTGTATATACTTACTCTCCTCCTCTTACCACCCCTATTCCTACTGCTTCTCCGCGTCTATTGAGTTTGCCAGTCGCCTCTTACGGACCTCGAACATCACAATTCTATCATTCTACTGGCTTTATCAACGCAAAACAAACCACATTACCGGCGGAATTATCTATTGACTCAAACATGGTACAATCTGTGATAGAGATGACGGGCCAGTCTGGTCGCTCATATGTTGTCGAAGAGGTGTTTCAACAGTCAGAAATCCCCCCGAGATATGTCTACTTGGCAAAGTAGGTCTGCAAATATATCCTAGCCTACCGAGGTCTATAACTCTTTGAAAACAGGGCCGGTTCTGAGAAGTTCATTCTCAAGAAAGTGTCTAATTTCTTTTACGCACGCCATGAAGATCTTTTCCGACCACTCCGTGGATGTCCTAATCTCCGCATCGCATGCGACACGATCGCGGGGCAATCTACTCTTGTGTACCGATATTTGAGCGATCACTTGTTAAGCTTGGCCCAGACGGACCTCCCCGTGCATGTCACAAAGCGTGTTCTAAAAGATACATTACGCGGCCTGGCAGTCCTACACGATCATGATATTGTACACACGGGTAGGTCAGTTTTTATCGCGTACTAGAACAGCTAGTAACACTTAATCCTTCATAGACATAAAACCTAATAATATATTAATCGACCGAAAGCGAACTGATACTACAGTGGTGGAACAAGTTCAACTCGCCGATTTAGAAGATTGCGCACATGTCCCTCCCGATTGTAACATAGTTGGGAAGCAGGCCGGCAACTGGATGTGGCGTAGTCCCGAAGCTCACGCATCTGGGCCAGTAAACAAGCCCTCCGACATGTTTTCTTTTGGGGTTGTGGTAAGGAACTCAATTCCTCACTCCTTTTCAGCCTAGAGGGAAACGAATGACTTACTCAAGACCAAATAGTGTATTTATGCAGTATACAAGCGGATTCTCTTCTACGTTAGCGAAGAAGAACGTAAGTATATCTCGGGGGTGTTTTCTTCTTGTTCTAGCGGTTTCTAGAGTAGAGACTTCCTTTTTAGTAAAAGCTATGCCTGGAAACTTTTAAGATCTTCGCAAATAATACTCGGGACGGCGATAACTAACTCCGAGTTCTCTAGTGGGAGACGGAGAAGAAATTCTAGCCCATGTTCTCGAACGCCAGATTTCTTATTTCGCCGACGAGGAAGGCCTAAACGCGCTCTACAAGCACCTCGGCAACGAAAACCCATGGGTGCAAGTTTTCGATATCTTGCGAGGCGGTTTTAATGCGGATAACCCGCGCAGGCCGGTCTCGTTGTGGAAAGACGTTGACCCCGAGTTAAAAGATCTAGTAGGAGGATTGACTAATTTCGACCCGGCGAAGAGGATGACGGCGCAGGAGGCTCTGGAGCACCCGTGGTTTAAAGTATAACTAAGGTCTCTATCTTACCGCAACATAATACTCGATATAGCTTAGTAAAACTAGAGTGTTATAAAATCTGGTGGCGAGTGAGATGCATTCATGTACCGACACCTGAGCGCATGAAATTGTACGATGACTGTGACTCTCTAGGTTTTTTGTCCTTATTGCATCTTCAGTTCGATCCTGTACATGGCTCCCTTTTCCTTCTTTCTCTGCTTCTTAAAGCTTGTTATCTTGCCAAGAATACAGGCATAGAAGGAGCGCAAACCTGCCGATATACCAGGTCTGAATAAATAAATAAATATTTTGTGACTGTGTATCTCGTCGCTTAGCGCTGAGCAAGCGGTAGAGGTAATTTTGTATAGATTAAAGCGCTGCTCAATAACACCAATAGCTTAATTACTAGAATTCCCGTATCAATGTCGAGCATGCTGGTTTCTATTTCCCCTTTTTCGGTCCTGGCATATTTATGCCTGGGATATCCCTTTCTGACTCCTTCTGAGCCCTGTTGAAACCCCGTGACCTAGTTCCCCTAATAGCCTTGCCTGCGGCTCCAAAGGCCCAGGCCTAGGTAAAGGTTTGTGGCTAGTTAATGGCTTTGCCGTCCGACAGCCATCAGGTCGCTCGACTTGACAGCGCTGTATCTTGAATAGTGTCGTGGTTCTGAGTAATGCAGATTTTATTCTATAATAAACATCAATTTCGTACAAAATTTCGCTGTGACTATTCGTCCCATTTCAACATGAAGAACCCCAAATTTGTCGAGGATGAACGGGAATGGCAGTTCAAGTTACCGGCATAGATACATGCGCTCAAACAATCAATAGAGACAAGCATTGGTGCTATAAATATAGCAAGCTAGTAGTTGCAAGATTATGTGTTCTCTTCTATTTTTCGCTTTCTTATTCTGAAGTTTTCCAAAACGAAAGGATCGAGTCTACAACTCAGACTCTGTGTTTAGCATCCTTACCTGGTTGAATATGGCCCTCTTCGCCAGTTCTGCGACCCCTTTTGCTGCACTGAATCCAGGTTGCTGGTCAACAATTTCCACTTGGTCACCAAGCACATTATCTATCACTCCCTGCAGAACCTCCCTAAACCTTGGCTCCTCAGTTGCGTCCCCAAACAACAGGATCGTTGAGATATTCCTTTGGACTGGACTATCTACCACTGGAGACTGAAGCATGCGTCTGACCGCATCCCAGTAATTTTCCTCATGCCTTGCATTATATCCTAGGCGCAGGTTTTCCAACGTCGGTATTTCTTCAATATAATACGCGCTCGAAATATGTGCTTGGCTAGTGGTCAAACTGGTATGCGTGTACCCCACGGCCAACGCAAATCGAGACGGAATATTAAGCTCTTCCTCTGCGCACGCCGAAGCGTCTCTGTAATCCTTGCAGAGGCCTAGCCCGTTACCTGCGTACGCCGCGATACTCGCAGGGATAGGCCGGAAGTTAGAGAAGGGGAAGACGTCAAGATAGACTAGGGACAGATACTCAAAGGCATCATGGAGGTCGTCGCCGTAGAGAGCGGCGAGATGAGGGATGGATATGGCGGCTGCCGAGATAGTCCCGCCAACATAACGCGTCGCTTCTTCTCGTAGGGCGCCGATCATATTGCTGAGCGTGCCTACATCTGTCGAGGAAGGAAGACCAATTTTTTTGCGGCTGTCCCGCCATATCTGGCGTGGGATGTCCCTGATCGATTCTCCCACATTTTTGTACGGTTTACTTATCTCGTGATTAGATAGATTGTCAAAAGGAGAAGCGGAATCGGGGGTGGGGAGGCATACTGCAAGTGTTGTGAGGAAGGGAGAGATAATCGTAGCATCATCTCCCTATACGCTCCATCCCCCTCGAGTCTGGCAATCGGTTGAATGAAGCCATTAGGATAAGAGATGGCGACAGTCCTAAAGTCTAATTAGTTCATGTGTGACTGGATACAATTGGTAGGCCTTACGCATATGATGGGCTTAGGTCAAACCCGATACCGAAGCTCTGGGTGATTGAGAGACGATGTCGTTTTGTCGGCAAAGACAGTAGTAGTACCCATGTCAGAATGGCAAAAACAAATACGATCCCAAAATAGCGAGTGGCTTTTTGGAACTTCATATTTTGTTGAACTGATCTAGGCTTGAGGATAGTGATAGTAACGGTATGAGACCGGTCCGGCGATGAAGCGGGCAAGTTAGTTGATCTTGTCGACATCTGGATGCAGCTAGGTAGAACTGAAGAACAGTAATATGCTCTTTCTGATTGAAAAATGGTATTGCTGTATAAAAGCTAGCATAGCCGACTTATCAACCGCTTGAACAACGGTGAGGAGAGAAAGGGAGCGGCGTGAAAGGGGCCAATAATAGAAGGATTACGTGCTACTGGCCAATAGAGCAGTACCTACAACCTTTGAAGACCGCGCCACCTTCAACAAGTTGTTTCAGCCTCCTACCAACAGTAACATTAAACATTAGCGCTGTATCCTTGCTGATCTATCAGTTAACAAACGAGATAATAGCTCGTGCGTCGTCATACAGTCCGGCATAGCATACGGACTATGACGATGATAAAAACGGTTGTCGTCGCTGGAGAAACTCCGACGGCCCTATTGTAGAACGAAAGACAACATGGACGACCAGCCTCTGGACGTTCAATTTGCTAGTCCCTTTTAGATAGTGGTTCCCTTTTCTCAAGCAATGCATGTATTAACCTTATGGAAATGAAGGCTCGGGCGCGATCTTTATGCTCTAGAGAACATTATCTAATAAGGGTGCTACTATAAGAATATATTCCATTAAAAGCAAACTAAATCATCGGGAATACATCATAGTGTTGTTATTACTACATAGCCTTTTACATCCCTTAAGAAGTCGCTCTGAAAAGCAGTAACTTGCAGCGCGTATATGTAACACGTTGAAAGTTATGCAAGTTTAGTCATGATTAAGTACCCAGGTACTTATGTAACTATGAGGTACGACGCTAGATGCACGTTGATTCCTAAGCGACGATAACTTCTAACGGCGCGGGATCTATCTAGGCACTTAACCTACCTAGTCTAGTGACTTCACCTCAATTAATAATTGGATCGCGGGGCTTATATAGACACGAACTTCCTCTCCGAACATCTCTTTCTGAGAAGAAATCACTACTACTAGATTTTTCTGAATATGTCTTACATGATACAAATTTAATTGCTTTTGGAAGCTAGTGTTTCCAAAAAAAAAAACCTACTTCGCTCCGCACCCCTCTTCACCCGCTTCGCTTCTTTAATACCGGTTGGAGGGGCTCTATTCACTCAGCGCTTTTTCAAGCCACGACTCGACTAGGTAGTAAATTACAACGCCAACGAATATTAATCAACAATGGCAGAATACCCGCCTGATATCACGGCCAGCGAAGGGGCTAGGTTGACGGAGGTGACCAAAGACTGGGCGCTTGCCCACGGTCTCACGGTTCGGCCACCCCCGGCCGTCATCGCCGCGGAGGCAGATCCTCAGAATATACTAGCCACGGCAGTCCCAGTGACGCTGTTCCCCAGCCCCTTCCCGAAGGTCTGTTTCGATCAGGGTGTTGCCGTGCAGAAGGCGTATAACGAGCTCTATGCCTCTATCAGCCAAGATGAAGAATTCCTGGCTCGAATGGTGCAAGAGTACGTGACCAAAACAAAAGGAAATCTCGTGAATATCGAACTGGCATTGTAGCGCATGTCGAGCACTGTCTCTGTATCCGGGCTGATATGTTGCAGGATAGGAGACAGTGATGATTTCATTACGGAGTTATGGAAGGTTCACTTGCGGGTAAAAGAAGAGGGCTATGTTCAAGTATGCGTCGCCTTCATCATCTTTAATATCTGGCTCTAGGCTAACCAGATAATAGCACAAAAGTTTAGGCCTATTCAGGTCAGACTACATGGTCCATCAGGATGCAACTGGTTCTGGGCCTCAGATCAAGCAAGTCGAGTTCAACACCATCGCCTCATCCTTTGGGGGTCTCTCATCTCAGACTTGTCAGCTTCACAAGTGAGCCACCCTCCCCCCCGGTATAATCACAAGGTCCTAACAAAGACCCAGATATCTCTCATCAACCGAGTATCCCCTACTCAAAAACTCAATCGCGCGAGGCACCCTCACCCTCCCCCCTAACAACAGCGCAGCCGGCCTCGCCTCCGGGATCCGGGAAGCCTTCGTCGCCTACGGCGCGCCCAGCACGGGGCACAGCAAATGCGTCATCTTCCTCGTGCAGGACGGGGAGCGCAACATCTTCGACCAGAAGCACCTCGAGTACGCTCTCCAATCCTCCACAGAAGACATCCCCGTCTTCCGCCTGCCCTTCTCGCAGACCCACCAGCACACGCGTCTCGCCGAGGGCGTAGGCCGCCAGTTGCTCTACACGCCTCCCCAGCTGCCAGGGCGCGTCTTCGAGGTCGCTGTCATCTACATGCGGTCAGGGTACGGGCCCGGCGACTACCCCGACGCCCGCGCGTGGGAGGCACGGTACCTGCTGGAGCGGTCCGCCGCGATCAAGTGTCCCTCCGTTTTGACACAGGTCGCCGGTACGAAGAAGGTGCAGCAAGTGCTCGCGACGCCCTCAACATCCTCAAACCCCTCCATACTCGGCCGTTACCTACCATCCTCATCCTCGCTCCCGGCTCTCGCCCGCACCTTCACAAACATCTACCCGCTCGACACCAGCGAGGCGGGTCTCGCGGCGCGGGCGATCGCCACGGACCCGGAGCTGTGCAAGGGCTACGTGCTAAAGCCGCAGCGGGAGGGGGGCGGGAACAACATCTACCGCGCCGCGATCCCGGGGTTCCTGCGGACGGTGCCCGAGGCCCATTGGCCGTCGTACATCCTGATGGAGCTGATCACGCCGCCGCCGGTCCACAACACCATCTTGCGGAACGGGCGGTTGGAGCAGGGCGGCGTGATCTGCGAGCTTGGGATCTACGGTACGTGTCTGTGGGACGGGGAGGCCGGGACCATCTCGCATAACGAGCAGGCCGGGTATCTGTTGCGGACCAAGGGCGATCAGAGCGAGGAGGGGGGTGTGGCCGCCGGATATGGCTGCATGGACAGCTGCGCGCTAGTTTAAGGTACGAACGGCCCTAAGAGTATTGGAGCCGACTTTCATAGAGCTGCATATAGAGCTTATCTACCAGCATTTTTCTCTAGGTGGTAGTATAGGCACATGTAGAATAAAACAAACACTATTATATGAGACAGCTAGAATTGATCTCGCATTATCACGACCGCGGGGTATTACACACTCGTCCTAATTATACAACGTCCATGTTCCCTTTTCCTTCGAACGACCCGGGGGACTGAAAAATTGGTCATACACTTCCCTGCTGAATCGTAAAACGCATAGAGGACATAGGAGACAAGTATCGAGTGGAGTACAATAGAGCGGCTCTAAAGAGATGTCGAGTTCTTGAAATGTGTTTGTTTTCTCGGACAAGTCTCCTGAATTGATGGTTCGCGCACGCATCTAATTACGGTCATAGTATAAACGTCGCCATCACCGTTCGGTGGGTATCGATCCGTTTACTCGGCGGGCTGGCCGCGACGCAGGACCTCCAGGTTTCCTATACCAAGTGTGAGCATTGGCTATCTAGTAAAAGACGGCGGTGGCTGTCGATACGGAAAGGGGGACGGTCTTACGCTGGTAGATGCTCATGGACGATCTTGTCTTGCCATCGGCGTCGGTGTAGGTGTTCATGACGGCGTCGCCCTCAACGAAGACAGTCGAGCTTGAAAACAGAAGATACGTTAGCCAATGGATCCCCTTATATTTAGCATACAGGCTGTTTCAACCCAAACCAACTGTTACCACTGTCGCATCCTCCTTCTCAGTCCCAAACAGCGACAACAGCACTTTCTGTAACCCCCTATCCCATGACACGATAGCGAGCCTTCATATTCCGGGACCCCCAATTCCCCCCGCACAACAAAAAAGCAGAAGGGGGGTTTATAAGGAGAAGAAGAAGAACTTACCCCTTAGGCAAGCTGGTCAGATAGTCCTTCCGCGGGCCGTCTTCAACAAAGGTAGCGACACGGAACCACGACGTGTGCTTGTTATCGCGGGGCCCATCGTTGCTCGCGACGGCGTATTCGAGGACTTCGCGCCCCGTGCTCGTAGCCTTGAGTTCAGGCGTCCCAGCGAGGTTACCGACGAGGGTGATCTTGGCGATATCGCGACGCGCCGAGGCGCTGAATGCACGGCTCGCGCTTAGACGAGGCGTGGCGGTGGTGAGGCGGCGGGCTAGGAAAGACATTTCGTGTGGGGATTTTCCGATTGTGTTGGGTTGGATTGGGTTTGGGATTGGGTTTGGTTTCAGTGCAATTTGATTTGGGTTGGGAAAGGTTATCGTATCGTGCGGGTTACGATTGAATGACGAAAAGATCGATAACTCAGCTCGTTCTGATAACCGAATTAGCTTGGGCTTATTTGAGATTTTTTTTTTTCTTCGGAAGCTAGCAAACAATTAAGCTGGACAGAAAGAATTTAGTATGAACTGTGCACAAACCTTGGTCGCGGATTGATTGATTGTTCCTTGCCCGTGTGCGTGGGCGGTGGGCGGTGGGCTGTGGACGGACGCGACGGCGGAGATTATGCCATACCATCAAGCTCGGTAACCAATCAGAGCGGGGTTGGATCTGCCCGCACTAAAATGAATCTGGCAGAAGTTATGCGCTAGGTATGTAATGTACCGTACCTTACGTACCTACCTAGGTAGGTAATGTACTCTTGTATTTCCCGAATTGGCACGCATTACAAACCAAACTTACAATAAAAAATGCTTTGTATTATTCTAGTATCTAGTAGTATCAGACAGTCCGTCGTTTGGCCTGGTCTGTATTTTTTTGCCGGTGTTTCTATACCTCGAGGTTTGTTCGAGATCTCGAATAGTGCTGATGCTTACACCGAGAGCTACCTTAGTAGCTGTCTATCCAGTTATGCGTCATATTAACCAACTATAGCATCCTAGGAGTCTCAACTCCTTAACTAGATGGAGTAAAAGCGCATTCCCATAGAGACCAATAAATCTATGGTCAACTAAGGCAAATCCTGCTACGCATGTGTTAGAAACGCACGCGAATAAGCACCCAACCCCCCCTAGTAATTATATGATGTTCAACGACTTTTGTATTTTTTATCGGTTGATTCATCTCTAATAAGACAAAATTTGGCTTGGTTGCTTGTTTCCTGTTTGTTTGTTATTTTTGCTTTTCTGTTTTCTTCATGTCGGGCTTCTCGACTGTTTGATAAGAGTGGAGAAAGAAGATATTCGTGTGCGTAAGGAGATATCACTTGCTCGCGTACCATTCCCGCCAAGGCCCCTGTACCTCTATCGTCCGTAATAGCGTGAATGGGTATCGTGTTGTAAATGTTGGTGCGAGAGCAACCTCGCTATAGATGACGTCGGCGGCATTCATTCCCCCAAATACTCCGCGCAACATCTGTCGCCGTCCCATTTACCCTCTCGGTTGGACATGACTTGTCTCCAATCACTGAGGGCATGTAAACCACGTTCCCGGGCGGCTCTAGCCATTCCCTGAGTCGGTGAAATTGACACGTACATAATTACGCCTCCACCAAACCACCCGTCATTAGGTCTCCGTGTCTAAAAAGAGAGAGAAAATGGAGATAAAGGCTCTGGATGAGTTATCACCCATTTGAACAGCCATCTATAGCTGCTTCGTCGCGGCACCGCTTGCACATACACCAGCCGCCGAGACTCCCGCTGGCCCACTCCCTGCGCTGCTGAACCGGCAGGTTCACATCACAGTAATGGTTGAGAATCTCTTCGCCGCTCTTAATTCCCCCGGGGACATTGCCTACGACGCGAGTCTCCCTTGCTTTCAATACCATCCTACCGCCCCATTCCCACGTCACATTTGGATTGCAATCGTGGTTGGCGAGGCACCAAAATGGATGGACTGCAGCCACGTCTGGCCGGCCATCTCTGGGATTCTTCCGAGCTGATGCTGTACCTCGGAACTTGCTATACAGTGTGTTAAAAACCCATATGTCATAACGTTCCAGCGTTTCATAAATATTTATGTCCATTTTTTCAAGTATATGCAACGGCGTTTCGATGTTGTACTTAAAAGAAAAAGGTAGGGTCCATTCGGGCGGTGGACCCGCGTTCGGCGATAGATTAATTTCATTGGCTTTGGTATCCACGAAATCCCCCCATATATATTTAATCTGACTAACATCGAGAGGGTGTCTGTCTTGATGAGCCGCCATTGCCAGCACGCGCGCAAGGAGTAAAAGATGGAGCGTTTCGTCAGCCTCCCTAGCCTCGGGATCTTTGGCAATGGAGTCGACGTCCTTATCGCACATAGCCGGGTGGTAAAGTTCTTGGGCTTTTTCGAAGCAATGCTCATCGCAGAAGACAGTGTCGTAACACTCCGGACAATTAACAGCCGGAGAATTTGCGCCCAGCGGCGGGAGTTCGCCGCTGCAAGCATCACAAACCGAGTCCTTCAGACGGTTGTTAGCCGTTACGAGGGAGTACTCGACTAAAACATCTTCTCCTGGTGCAATATCTTCTTTGGCAAAAACCCCTAACTGGTTGCAGGTGGGTATTATATCATAACTATCCGTTTCATTGGCATCCCCGATGAGAATCGGCAGTTGAGCAACCTTCACGCAGCACTTTGGGGCCATCTTAGCCAGCTCGGTATTCAAGAATTCTAGCGACTCGTCGGAAAATCGATCGGGCTCAATGTCGTTCCATGGATAGACTTCTCGGCGCACCATTCCCCAGTCGGGAAGATCGTTGGGACCTGATATTGCACCACGCATTCTTCGTTGGCCAACCGTTCTAATATGCTGCATCGTGTTTTGGAGTTCCCGGTTATCTGGCGCCACTGCAAGACCTCGTTCGCAGAAGCCATAGGCGCTCTTTAGACATCCGCACAAAAGTAGGCTCAGAGCTAGGATTTGGAAACAGCGGATAGAGGCGAGCGAGGCGAGGGCCACGGGGTCGTTTCCGGACGCAGATCTAGCCAAGCGAAGTCCGTCTTCCGACAAGGCCCCATGATCGAGCACGTCAACGATTTTGCCGTTCGCGTATCTAGCTAAGGACTCGACTGCTTCCCGATGGTACTCAAAGCCGTCATTGCGAATCTCATCCGTTAGAAGAAGGGCTCGGTAGGCATCTCCGGAGGCTAAATCAGGATAGCCAAGGTCGGAGTAGACGAGCGCACGCTTCAGATAGAGAATTATATCATAGGGGCTAGCAAGTAACTCATCGGTTAACGACTGACGCTCGTGTAAGAGGGTCTCTATCCGAGTGTCGATTTCTTCCTCGGAATCGGCCATATTCAGTGTGAATTAAAGCCAATTGCCGGGTGACTGAGCGTTGGATTCACACACGCTTACACGCGCGCGAAAACGGAAGCGAAAGCGAATCTTCTCGCCGAAAGTAGCCACTAGGGCAAGCAGAGGTGTCGGCGTGCCAATGCGTGGATCGTAACGGGATGATCTCGTCAAAGCATCGGCATGCTTCGTGAAACGAGACAACGGATGTGAGTGAGTATAGATGAGAGGTAGAGGGACAACTATGAGGGCACTGATAATACATCGAGGTCAGCGTCGTCGTTTACGAGAAAGTGGTTCATGATGCGCAGCACAAGTGACTGCACATGTGTGACAGCTGGCACATAGGAATGGAAGGGCTCGAGAGGAGAACGGGGGTCGGTGCGAGATGTTACAGTGAAAACAACTAATATTGGCGTAGTGTGCTGATGAGGGATCCCATTGTGGTGCCGTGTGGTGCCACTGAGGGGCGAGAGAGAGAAACACACACAGAGACAGAGAGAGAGAGAGAGAGAGAGGAGAGAGAGCGAGAGCTAGTGGCAGAAAAGCCCCTGCACATCCGGGCAACGGGGGGGTCAGAAGGAGGCTGATAGGTATGGATACTACCTAGTCGTAGTGTACAGTACTGTATGGAGAACTTAGTCCGTAGCGCACACACATACCAGATGCTGGATCTACCTAGTTTTGCAATGATAGGATAACGGGCAATCGAGGTTGGCTAATAAGCATCCGCGCTCCTAGTCGATCGACGAACAGGCAGACTAATAAGACGGCTAGGGCTGGAGCAGAGATGCGAGCAAGGGCACCACAGCCCACCTCGGACGGACGCTCAGCAGCAACAATAAGTAAAAATGAACAAGTGTGTCTTTTTGGACTCTCAACGAGCAGGCAACGAACAATGAGTAGGCGTCGAGCACCACTCCATATGCAAGAAAAAACGACTCCTTTCCTCGTTGGTAGATATCGCAGATCGTAGGGCGTAGGGTTGGTGGGGCGGTATATCAGGTATTAAGTATGTCTCGAATGTTGGAGCCATGGACTGCTGCTAATGATGCCAATGATGTCGCGGTGCTGTGCTTGCGGCTTCTTCCAAGTTTCTGTCATGACGATGTCATTGCCGTGGGCTTCGAGATGCTTCTTGGTGCCCAAGCTCCAAAGTCCAAGGTCCAAGATCCAAAGACAAGGACAAGGACCACCAAGTAGAAGAAATGGATCAAAATGCAAATTGGTCATCTTGCCCCTCCCCCTCCCTCAGCGTGTCGTGTAGTGTAGTGCAGCGTATGTAGGTAGTGTATTGTAGTGTGGTATAGTGTGGCGGACGCGCGTTGAGACAAGACTGAACAATAGATGGACCCTTGATTTTTAGTTTAGGTACAGTACTTACTTAGAGGTACCTACCTACAGTAGGCACGTACTATTATGTAGGTTGGTTACATGTATGCACAGTAGGTACCTAGTTAGCAAGAATTGGGGACCCTGAGATGGTATGTAGGTGAGTAGGTAGGTACGGTACCATGTACCTCCCCCGTCCTACCCACCAGTCTGCCACTAGATACAGTAGGTACCCTCTGTGCTGGGTAGACAGATCCTTGTGCAGACCCCTCATTCGTCCGCTGTACGACCGCTGTACGACCGCTGTGCTACCTTTTGCATAGTTGGGGCGGTTGGGGCAGATTGGGGCCATGGCTAAGTAATCAGAAAAATCAACGGAAATGTGAAAAACTTCAGGGTCCAGGCCAGATCAGGATCCAGATCCAACCGAGTCGAACCATTTGTGCAGACGTCGATCCTAAACGGGTGGAGCTTGTCTGGACACCCAGACTCTCCACATCCGGTCTTGATTGGCTGGTCACAAGCCGGAAAGGGCTCCGCATCTGTCTAGACCCACTAACATTTCTCTGGCCTCAAGTTGTGGAACGAGGTGAGACGGGGAGCACCATTATAAGTCATCCGTACTAACCGCTACCTACTACCTACTTATTTATTAACTTGCCCGCCTAACCAGGGAACGAGGAAAAATACAGGTAAGGAGCAGAAACCTTAGCTTGTTACATGCTGTAAGTCACGCGTCACATGCTAGTCCATTCGGTTGCTAGATCGATATATATAGATAACCTAAATAAAACCGATGCTTGGGGCCCTAGAACAATTAATAGATTGCAGCAAGCAATCGGTTAGCTGCACCACTTGTTTGTTTTACTACCTAGTTTTCGGGGATATGAGAATATCCGCTCTGGATATTATGTGTAGACTTGATCGGGCTTCGGACAGGTCTCCCAGAAGCCTTTCGATATAACTCGGTACAAGATCTTATACTATAGGGAATATTAGCGTAAAATGCCTCGGTACCTCTTCGGCGACCGCTCGTGGTGTAAGATGTCTTTCTGTAGAGATTAAGTATACAAAGATGATATATCTCTATGATGGATACATTTTAGTCCATTTTCACCTCTTCCTAGAAATGCAAGTCTCAATACCGCTGCAGTCAGTCTCCCACTTACAGTCGGATGTATGCATGGACGCTATACCATCTATGTATGATTGGTGGTTGCAAGGTTTAAAAGCTATTTCGCCACTAGGTCTTGACGAAAAGTGCACCAGTCAAAACGCCACACTTCAGCGTATCTATTAAGGATATCCTATATTACGAGAAATGGCTAGTTGCGGGTTGAATTACGCTGCAGTTAAATAATACTCCGACCTTGACTAAATTTAGTCCCTTACTTTACTAACTAAATTTTTGTTGGAGAAGACGTTAGTATTCTCTTGTTCCTCCCACCTAAAGTAGCCGGGCTCGTATCGTTAGCCTGATAGACATCGTTCCCATCTATCCCGACTATGGCACATATAGAATCTCTTATGTTAGTTAGCTAGGGCGAGAGAGAGAAGATGAAAAGGGCGAGCTCCCAAGAAAGTACCACAGTTTAGGTATCTATGGCGAAAAAGGCATAGAACCCGAAAGCCAGTGTAGCCTAACCATAGTTCATTTCTTGGATGTTGAGACGTGTAGGGTTCTTACTAGGCCGTTTGTTCCGCGAGATCGCCCTAGGTAAAAAGATTTAGTCGATCCCGTCTCATGACTAGAACATTTAGAGCCGGCATATATTCCGGTGCTTCCATTTGCCAGTTTCGTACGTGCGCTGTGGGTCTTGTCAGCGTTCAGGGAAGTTCAAGTTGATATGGTAGTGCGACTAAAATACAGAAACCCGAATACTTGCAATGGATGGATAGTTTGAGGAATAGAATACCCCCCACCAACATCAACATCATATACTGTCAATGTTATGAAACTTTACCAACCATAACGGTCGACCAGGTAAATCATGGGGCAAGACACTAAAGGGACTCATCAAAAGCGGTTTTGCGGGTGGAACACTTTTGCAGCCTCATAATCCATAATCTCATTACTTATTACTTATACATGGTAATAATACAGCCTTCGTCTTCTACACACCTCTACTGTCTTTTGCTGGCAGCGCCCTCATGCTCCATTCCTTTGCATCCGGTCACCTCGCCTAATTTCTGCTCAGCCACGCCGAAGCCATGTGAGGGGTCTCTTCGTTCGCCGGCAGCCTTCATGGTATCGACAGCGTGAGCTTTGGCTTGCTCACCAGAGGATTTCCAGGAATTGGAGCCGGTAACGCTTCCAATGGTAGCCTATAAAAAAAAAAAAAATCTTTAGCTCGTTTCTAATTGGGAGTAGTTGGGATAGCGAGCATGTATCCTTACCTCGGTAGCGCCTTTTACGTACTCAGCATGGCCACCAATTAGAGATGGCTGTTTGTTATCGTGAGAAGACATGGTAGTTGAATTCCAGCTTTTGGCAATGCCACTTGTGTCGAGTTCGGCTATGGACAATTGAAAAATATGATTTAGAAAGTAGTCGAAATTAATTGAATACAGTATATACATACATGATAGGTAGTTGATGCGTGACGATAGCCAAGGCCGAGTGCATAGTCGCCACAGGATGATCTCACCAATGACGTCAACTCACGTTCATGTTGCAAACATACTGTATGGAGGACCCTGAATAGGACCCCGAATAGGACCCTGAATTTGCCCCAAATTTTTTGTACATGTGACATTGAGACGGTAAACGCCCTAAATATGATGCAAGGACACTTAACCGGGAATAGTAACGTGAACTTCATTGGCATGTGATAGACATGCAGGGGCATAACCTTGGTCAAGCTCAGGGCTGCTCAGGGTAGGGGTCTGATCTGCGGAACCGTACTTTTGGGTCGCCAACGATGGCATTACGAGTCAGAATGCTGAATCGTATCGAGACTTCGTAGACATAGGCATGCATGCCGGGACAGAAGCCGGGACACCATACCGGCTGTGACTTAGAAGGTCTCGCTAATAATTACCCGAGACCTCCATCATGGCATGCAAGGTATGGCACATTTGACTTGATTAATGATAGCCATCACTGGAACTTGAATTGAGTAGGGCATTTCCTGCGTTCGGACGCCATGCCATCCAATTTTAGACGCAGCAAGCATAATACATATCGATCTACTTAATACTACACAGTAGTAAAATGGTTTCTCTGAGGGAGTGTTAGGTAGAGATTGCCCGTTTCTACGACTAATCTTTTTGTAGCTCCGTTTCGACTATGCGATTTCCGTAGAGACTCGTAACAGTTAGATTCTCTGTGAAAATGACATATTAGGTTATATTTCATGGACTTGAGATTTATGTCTATTTGACGTCACTGGTTAATGTGATCCAAGCGTCAAATATAGGTCTCGATAGGCAAATACAGCATAAACCCTTAGGTACTACCTTAGATACTCCGTACAGCCATCTAAGTTCCCCACTAAAACAACCCACTCAAAATCATTAGCTCCAGGTATGCAGGTCCATTCGCGAGTCGGTTCCGCATACATACCTACTTTTAGACTGTGTCTCTAAGGCACTGGCATCAAAGTAATCGACCGACGATCAATAATGATACCATTCATTCATCATGCCTCCAGAGCCAATAACTGACGAAGACTATGCCTCTGAGGATGACTCGGACTTCGCGCCTGGCGCTGCGCCTGTAGAGGACGCGTCCGAGTCGGAAGACGAATCGGAAGAAGATGGCCGTGAACCGACCAGCGCAACGCCTAAGAGAAAGCGAGCGGACGTCGATACCACCGAAGAAAATGATCTTGAGAATTCGGGCGATGAGGCTATCATAAAAAAGGGGAAAAGGCGTCAGAAGAAAGTCAAGGGAGCCCATGGCGATGCCGGCGAAGACGAGGGAGGCGAAGGGGGTCTCATCAAAACAAGGAGGCAGCGCGCACAGGAGAAAATAGAGCGGAAGCTACATGCAGTCACCGGGCCAGTCACTATCGATGTAGACGATATCTGGGCACAGATGACCGCCGCGCCTCTTCTACCTTCGAAAAAGGATACTGAGCAGGACAAGGAGAACCAACAGCCGAGGCAGGGTGGCATGGACGTCGATGGACAGGCCCCTAAGGCGACTTCAGAGAAGCCCGGCAGCGCTGGTGCACCGGATATGATCAAGATCAAGCGCACGTACAACTTTGCCGGGAAGATTCACACCGAAGAGAAATTAGTTGCTCGGGACTCGGCCGAAGCCAAGCTGTACCTTGCCTCCCAAGACCCAAAGCTCACCGAGGTCGAAAATGAAGACGAACAGCCGAAGCGGAAACCACGAAAAGCCTTCCGTTCCATCTTTGAGCCCGCGATCGAAGGACTTACTCAGCGTGACGATCTGAAACTGGGCATGAATATCCGGCTAGAGCTCCGCGAGCAGCAGGCCAAGGCCAAGAAACTCAATGTCGTTGAGAAGAGTCGTATGGACTGGGCGGGCTTCGTCGACAAAGAGGGCATCAAAGATGAGCTTGAGCTTGCTGGCAAATCAAAACAGTCTTACGTGAGCCGACAGGACTTCTTGCAGCGCGTCGAAGCCAAGAAAGAGGATGAGGCAAGACGAGCAAGAATAGCTGGCCGTGGATGAAAAGATGCAGCAGGCTTAGCCGTAACTCGAATCATAACTCCACTCGTCCTCGCTAGGTCGTGAGCGTTAGGCGTCATGTTCTCGAGAATATTCTGCGCGCTTACCCTCAGGAAGCATGCTTATTGAACCATACTTGAAACATGCTCGATGTTCGCACCTACGAGTACCTCGGTCAACCTCATATTACGAAGTTGTTCGAATTGCACTCTGCCATATATGGCTGCAACACTATATGATATACAGAGGTATGATGATGAGCAGCACTCAAAGCTTTCAATATAACTTTTAGAACTCGATCATTTATCAGCTTTTATATGATAAGAGTAGAAGTCATACATGAAAGCGAAGAGTTTCCTTCGGCTATGATTAGTAGCAAGGATCATAGCTACTGTAGCTTAGGCAAGCCGAAAGAGGGGGCGAAGTTAAGGAGCTCGATTGCTTGATAGAAGAAGTACGGAAAGAAGCGAAATACATACTAATCTAAGACTGAAAATGAAGAGGCTTTGGGAGACTTAACTTCCATGGCCGAGTTAGCCCATATAGTGAGCATGACTGAGGTCATGGACGCTGCGCTCTCTAGCTGTGTTAGGAGGTGCTCCGAGAATGCCCTTCGCCTAGCCCCGAGAAGTTTAAATCAGAAGGGCACTAGGTTGATCTCTAATTCTGTCTTCCAAGATAGCAATGAAGATTCCCACATCAATTAGGGCCAGGCATACATATTATCCTTGCAACTTTCTAGACACCAATTGTGAGGGTCTATTTTGGGCTGTATCTATAGGAATTATATTCTATGTGTTCTTCGACTCTCCCAGCAACAAAGGAAAGGCCATGCTACCTAGTAAATACTATGAGGTATCACGTAACTAGCCGTATAGGAATGGTCTACTGAAGGCCTGAAATTTAATAAAACATCATTTGCAAGGCCCCCGCGTCACACAGTGCTTCTCAGGTCCTCTCTATCCGTCGTGTTCGGTTCTGAAGGACAGTACAACTACGTGCTGCGCCGCCTTAGTAATATAGTTAGACCGTGTTTTGTAATCGCAGAGAAACACTAGATAGGGGTAACAGTCGAACGACGACCGAGTGGCACTGGTGTCCATGTTGTGGCTGCTTCAAATGAACGAAAATATGTTTGTGCTGTGTTAGCAGAAACTATCTGGTGCTCGGGTCTAACGGGTTCTGCACGGCCATGGTAACACCCGTATCTTAGTTCCCGCGAATGACGAAACGGGGACTCGGTGATCTCTGTTTTCCCTTACACCGTACGCTTCGACAGTGACGTGGCGTTCCACTAGCTTAACTCTTCAGGCCGATTTGTACCTGGATCACACCATTCTACATGGCGAACTATACAATACAGTAGCACGTCAACAGCAGATGGTGTGATTAGCCCTCAAGTGTCAGGATTTTTAGTCATCCACGTAGCCCTAGAGCTCATAGGCCAAAGCAAGATTCGTAGAAGGTCTTAGGTAAATTCATGGCTCTAGAATCCTTAGTCTTTCGGTAAAACACCCAAGCTATCACCCAGAAAGAAAGATAGGCGCGTTAGCCAAAAGATGTCCGAAGTAACTCTTTCTGAACATATCCGCGCGGATAATCTCGAGGGGCGCCTATCGCCGGGGCATGGTGGATTTTCTCGTGATGCGTGTCTCTGAGCTACTTTGTATGGCTGAAAGAAAACTTAGAAATTGCTATCATAGAGCCTTTTCTCTAGTATCGCTGCCTACTAGCACTCAAATCTCTTAGCTACCGGACGAGTTTTCAAAAAAAAAAAAAAAAAAAAAAAAAAACTGGCTAACTACACGCGATGGATGGAGTTTTTGTTTGACCTTCAAGTTGGCGACTTGGGTCGGGGGCTAGCTGTATGGAGACGCTCTAATTGTCACGGGGAAGAAAATTTATGCCATAACGCGGTGCTGGGAAAAGAACCATATAATTAGAAGTCATAAAATTGTTTTTCTTTGATTAAATTGTTTGCGAGCGGGCTAGGGCAACATCGTCCCCTAAATAAACTTAATAAGGGCGTAGATGGAACTAATGTTAATCGGTAGGGAGTTTTCTCTCAATCGCGCGCGAATGTTGCATTGGAGATGATTTCTACACTATTAGTTGACGACGCCGCAGCTCTAAAATTGCCCGACCTCATGCCTTGCTAGGCTTTGACTGCTGCTACGCATCCTAAGGATTACGAAACACTAAGCGCACTATCAGTCCGTGAGCGTGATGGGCAGTCCGATGTCTATATCGCCACTGTCAACGAAACGCCAACTTCTGTCGTGGCCATCAATGCAGTCATTCCCTTATATATGCTCGCTACCTAGTAGCCCACTGGTGGGCTCTGTTGAATAGCGAAGACACTGCGACGGTTATGAGTTCGGTCGTGTCCCAAGTCAGCAATATACTCGGGTAGGATGACCTAGCTTGTGCTCAACTCGGGTGAAGTGAGGCTCTGGACTACGGCTTGTAAACGGGATGTGTTCTATCTAGCTTAATAGTTCGTTGCGACTACGTGACGTGTTGGGATCGGGTCTACGAGATGTTATCGGTGTTTCTAATCACTTTGCTAGTTGGTTAGCCCTTTGCGCCTCGAGACATATGTGAACAATGTGGGATAAAGTACCAACTGGAGAATATGTGCAGCTCGTGAGATTTATACTAGACGGCTATCGTAAGTGTGTACTCGGGCTAGATGAAACCTCGAGTTTATTTTCTCGAGTTTCAATCACCAATTATCGAAATTCCCGAACCCGCCTGTTTTCGGTTTCTTTTTTACCGGCTCCTCCCAGGTATCGAGATCCTCTTCTATAATCTCGTCATCGGCGGTCTGATGTAGTTGGGCTGCTTTGATATACTTGCCAACACTTACGCCGCTGCTATTCTGATCCACAGTGCCGTCTGCTCTCACACGCTTCCCTGTCCATGTCATTTTATCATCCTCGGTACCACCAGTTCTTGCGATTTCTGCCTTAGCTTCTGCAGCTTTATCGCGTTCGGCCTTTTGTTTTTGGAACTCCTCAAAGGGATCTAAGTATACCACGATCTCCTTCATGAAGATTTTATTCAATGGCCGATCCGAACCATCAGTTTCGACTGCTTCCATCTTATTGAGAACGTCCATACCGCCAACAACTTTTCCAAATATAGTATGTTTTCTGTCGAGATGTTTGACTGGTCGGTATATAATAAAAAATTGACTGGAGTTGGTATTCTTCCCCTTGTTGGCCATGCTTAGTATACCGCGGGCATCGTGGGTGTTTGGGCCGTCGAATTCATCTTGAAAATTCTTGCCCCATATGCTAGCTCCTCCTCGACCAGTACCGGATGGATCTCCGCCCTGGATCATGAAGTTTCTGATATTTCGATGAAAGGCAACACCCTTGTAGTAACCTTTTTGGGCGAGTCGAGTAAAGTTCCATACGGCTCGTGGTGCATATTCGGTGAAAAGCTCGATATTTAAATCGCCCAGGTTTGTCTCAATCCGCGCATATCCTCGTATCTTCACACGTTTGGGCTTCAGCATATACTCCTCATCTGTTAATATCGCCCGTTCACCACTCGTTTCGGGAGTCAGCCCCGTACTCGTAAAACTCGCCGCGGCCCTCCCTGTTGTATAGACCGCAGCATTATAGGCCGTCTTTTTGTCTTGGATCATGCTCGACTTTGCGGCACTGCTTATGCCCGTCTTGGCGATAGCGGTCGAGGAGCGATTGACATCTCGGCTAGCTTCACGCTCCCGTCTCGCCTTTTCGACCACTTCTTTTGCTCTTAAAACTTTATCGCCAACTCTGCCTAGGGCGCCAATGTTGACGTTGCCCTCTTTTCGCTCCTCCTCTTGCTCATTTGTCAACAATGCGCCTTCGCCGTCCTTGATATACTGAAATTGACTTAGATCCCTGCTGGCGGCATTCTGGGGATCTTGAAGTGTGATGATATCTGAACGGCCAAACTCAACGTCATCCACTAAGTCTCGCCACATCTTGGCCTTGATGTTCATTCTCTCGATCGTGTCAAAAGCGAAGACATTGGCATAGGTCCCGTGTCGGATAGCAACGACGTGTGTATTGTCCGTCAGCACCTTGAAAGTAACGGGGTCGATAAAATCCCCTTTCCCATCGCTCCCTGTTCCGTCTGCGGCCTTGCTATCCACGTCGGCATTCCGCGCAAAGTTTAGCTTGATAAGGTCGCGAGCGGCGAGAGGCTTTCCGTCGACGGGGTTCGTCTTTCGCTTTTCTAGCCATTTTGCGATAACTTCGGCATCGAAGATAGTGCCGTCGAGCGTGCAGACAGGGTTCTTGAATGGCTGGAGACTCGCGGCACAGAAGTTGAAAGGTAATCGTCGAAAAGGAGCACCGGTCGCCTTGGATCGAGAGCCGGTGTTGGCAGAGAAGGAATCGGACGAAGCCCACTCGGAGTGCGTAATGTAGAGTTTGTCCGTGCCTTTACCCATCTTTAATAGGTAGGAAATGAAAGGCGTAAGAAACTAGAATATCTCACGATTTACCTAGGTAGAATTAGATGAGGTTGAGCTGGGATAAGTTTTGGCGCGTTCTACCTTCTAAGTATCTACCCACCTAGGCCTAGGTAGGTAGGTACTTGCTTAATACGACGAGTTAGGCTTAGTGTGGTTTCCGCCTTGGCTCCGGTGTCCTGAGTCAGGGTGCCTTAGTTGATGTGAAGCTGTTGAATATAAGCTACCTACATACCTAGGTACTCTGAATAAATACCAAATAGGTAGTAGCAGGACTTGCAGGCACTTACTTAATTTACTACGATCTTACCTACCTACATCCTACTTACTGCGTACTTCAAATGTTATCTTCGCGAGGTCCCTAAACAAACATAGCTTGTACAAAGTCAGGAATAAATACATACATATGTATTCGATCAGTGTGTCTTATGCAATAAAACATAAGTATCCTGAAACCGTCTCTTTGTGTAAGACAGTTGAGTTGTTGGACAGAGTCGTATGGAAATGACCTATCTAACTCGCCGATTCTGTTTACTGTCTGTTAGCCTCCCGGCCGCATGATATCTGGTCTGTGGCTCATATATTTTGCGATTCGTCAATACATTTCACAAATCCGCTGATTTCTGTAATTGTTTTCGTTATCTAAATATCATGGACTCAGTTATCGCTATTCCAGAACTCTTGGAGGCCATTCTTCTTCATTTGGATATGACCTCTCTACTCGTGTCGGCTTCGCGCGTCAACAAAACGTGGAACTACCTTATAGAGACATCCCCAGCGATCCAGCAAGCTCTCTATTTCCAGCCTGTCCTAGACGATTATACACCCCGAAACTCCCAAAAGCACACAAATCAGGAATCAATACAGGAATCAATAGCAATTACGACCGATGAGCGGGCTGGGGTCCAGCCGACAGTGAATCCACTTCTCGTAAAGAAATTCGGGGAGTATTTCTTCGACCTTAGCGAGGAGCAACGCCGCGTTCAGTACTGCTGCGATGCCTTTCATAAGTTACCGTGGGAGGAAAACCGAGGTTTAGATGTGCCGAGCATACGGCAGGGAAACCCAAAGCAAGACTTAATAACCAGGGTGCGAATGAAACGTGCCATAACGTCACAAAGACGAGATTGTAGCCGCTTCACGCGCAGAGGAGCTAGTTGGCGACGAATGCTTGTGTCTCAGCCTCCACCAAAGCAGCTTGGAGCTCTCTGGCAGGAAGCAGGCTTGCCTCCGACGCTGAGACCTTTCCAAACGGCATGGAAAGCTCTGATAGAACCCGATACATCTATGCATACAACAGGCATTCGGATGGGTCATCTTTACGATCTTATCCAATATTACGCTGGGCACCATGATCGAAATTCGCTGTGGTATAGAGTCGTCTGGAATCATGAAAGACCGCCTTTCTACTCCGGATTCCTGGAAGACGAGTGCAAAGATCTTCTACGTCGAACCCCTCTTGTCATCGAGTTATATGACGTCGAGGACTTGTGCCGTGGGTCCGAAACCCGTGAACCTCCCGACTTAGAATCCTTCGACTCCACGTTCCGGTGCCAAGAATCAAGTCAACCCAACGTCCCGTGGACACAAATCAAAAGCCGTGGATTTTATCACCCAGGGTGGATTTTTCACTGGGATTGAAATAAGGCATAGTAATTACAAGCGATTTATCAACAATTCTTTGAACTAAGTTCCAGTTGATTCTGCGCCCCTTCGTTCGACTCATTTTGGTGGTCTTGTGTTATCTCTGGGATTGGATCTTTAACATTATTGGGGAGCTGCTGTGGTCCCGGGTAATTCACACCATTGGGCTCGAGAGAATGTACTTCCAAAGCATAGCGCGTCTTTCCATGAAACCAAACAAGTAGGGCATCGCATGTAGTGTGCTGCCGAATATAATTTCTTGCACGGCGGTCGACGTCACAGATGTGCACCGTTTCGGGAACGTGACTCTTATCATACCTAAAGGGCGCTGTGGTGGTGGTGATTACTTCGGGTACTGTGGTCATATCCGTCAAATTCTTCAAATCCTCCGCAGTCGAAAGCACTGTTCCCGCCTTGATGATGACTGGGAAGCGCGGCTGGGGCTGTCGCCAGCCGGAACTGTACGCACGGCGCGCCGCTTCCCAGACCTCGGGAGGCCAAGGTCCGTGCCATGTTGACTGGTTCTCAATTTTGGACTTGCCAAGTTGCACCCTTAGGTTGTCTGACATGTTTGGAACTGAATGTAGAAGAGGTATGGATTGAGGAATCCTATTACTACTAGTATACTGTAGTAGGGCTTGTTTGATCTTAATGGGTCAAAATGTGACTTTCGATTGATCCGAGATGCCAGTGGTGGGGGATAAAGTACCTGGGTATATGATTGATAATGTGAAGGATGAGGAGAAGTCGCCGACAATGAATAGGTACGGTGGCGAGATGGTAGGTATGTACTAGAGGACCCACTCCTGAGAGGGATCCCACCAGGGGTGGGTCCTCTAGTAGCCTAAAACTCTCAGAGACCTCAGTCTCAGCCAGCCTGCTGAGGCAACCCCACATCGGAGAAGTTCGGCCAATTAACTAAGAGATATAAATTTAACTCTTACATGCTGTGCTCACACCGGTTTGATGCAATACAATATGAGCCAACGATATTCCAGCCACCAGCGCTTCAAAAATACTTCGCAGGTAAATATGAGACATTCGGCGACCTACTTATGGGGTCCTTAATAGTTTGATGATTGATTGGAACCACGATGCCTTGATGCCTTAAAAATAAATGCGTACAACGCCTTTAGGCGCCCATCAACCATGCAATTGCCTCCAGGAGGCGGTCTATTGACCGCCGACCCTTTCGGCATCCGCCCTAGGGTCAGTGAAGCTATTCCTAGGTACATAAACTCCGTTATATTCTCAATGTAAGACTAGCCGTTGACCGAAAACACAATCCCCAAACCAGACCACTGCAAGCCGCTATAACTTACCTTCAATACATGCTTTCACTTGATCATTTACTCTGCTAACCCCATTCCTCTCTCCTTCTCCTCTTTTGTCTCTTACACAAACATATATAAACCCTCCATATGGCAGACTCTGCATCCACTGAGTTGTTGTTTGGCATAGAGATGGAAATGCTTGTAAAGCCAAAAGATAAACTGATATCACATTTGAACGGATCGGATTGGGATAACACGCTCACTTCTGCTTCGAGAGATGAAAGTCGTAAGAATGCAAACCGCTTCCTTCTGCGGCAAGCCATCGCGGATATGTTGACAGATGAAGGAACACCTGCGACATTACATGCTGAGGACTACAGTGCTTGGACTGTAGCAGACGAACGAACCCTCGATGAAGTCGACGGATACTGTAAGTAATCTAGGCAGCTCTGATTCCTTAAAACCTTGGGTGTCAACGTATTGGAGTCTATAGGTACTTTTCCTAGAGAGCACCATAGTAAAGGATTGATCTAAGACTAAGACTAAGACTAACGCAATACAAGGGCGAATCGAATTCATATCAAACGTTCTTTCCTCGATGGAGCCATGGAGCCAAACTATCGAGAACTTCTTCGACGCTCTACATGCTTTCTGCGATATAACCTTGACCCGTGGGTGTTCGATGCATATTCACGTATCCCCAAGCAGAACCGGGGAAACACCGTATACGCTACAGCAACTACAAAGGCTTATGAAGGGTATTTCATTTTATGATGATGCCATTACCCGGATCATGCCGCCCGACAGAAAGGACAACCAGTGGGCAGAGTCCAGCTTCCAAGGCCCTCATGCACTAAGTAACCTCAAAACTGCGTACGAATCGGTACCTTCAGCGTCCTGGAAACCTCTGTTCAGCATCTTCGACAAAGTTAAATTGAAGCCAATGGCTTATATCTGCCTCGGCGAGAATAGAAGTGTCTCATGGAACTTCGCTAATGTTATGGCTGCGTGCGGCACGGTGGAGTTTAGAAGACCACCTGGTGTCAAGACAGCAAAGGAAGCTAGGTTTTGGGCCGCATTTACACTCGGATTTGTCAGAAACTCTTTGGACACTGATTGGGCCCCCTTCAATAGCGTCGTATCTTACCTGAATGTTAAGGATCTCGAGAATTTCATACGCACCGGTGCCCTCACATTGGGCTCCATTACTCTCGAATCTTTGGGCCAGATACCAATCGAAGAGAACAAGTCTCTCCCAACTGTCTACTCCGCGTCTGAACTTGCTTTGATAAAACAAAAGAAGGCAACCAAAGAAGACATGGAGAGTGTTTTCGTTCGGAAGGTCTGTACCAATCTCTTAGAACCTAGTATATGGCGTCGCTCCTAACTTCGCCCCTCAGGCAAAATCTCGACCAAACACACCTACTAGTTATAGATCTCGCGATAGCAGCCCTAGGTCCCTTTCCTCGTCTTCGGGACAGTCAGAAAAGGTATCCTCTACCTGAGTTCAAAGTCGGTCTTTGGGTACTATTACTCAATGGGGTTATCACTCGATTCAAATGGGGAGAGGGATATAGATATAATGGTTTGATCCTTATCAAAACGTCTCATGCGCGACGCTTGCCCTTTCCTTGCACCCAGTTATATTTACACAATAAAGGCAGTAGTAGATATACAGTTAGAGGGATATAGATATAGTGAGCTTTTTTTCGGGTTGAATAGTAGCGGGTTTCATCATTGAAATGTGTATTAAGCGCATTTTTCGTTAACGGAGAAAGATTTGCACGACACTAGTGCCTAGGTATTCCGGAATCAAGCCGACAAGAGCTGAGTTAGCATACACGATCAATTAGATACCGTGTTGCGATCGTTGTAGAAACACTAGGTAGTCATCAAGCTAAATAAACGCGTTCGGGAGGAAGCAAGTGCCCGGAGGCAGTTCACCTCCAATTAATCCTAAGGTACCGTGGCGACGAGTCGTATTGACCCGCGGTTTCAACCCTTATTGATCCAAGCCTGTACTGGGCCGACAACACTGGCCTGAATGTCGTACTAGTCTGCAGTCTAAACTTGTACTGGTCTATCTAGGTAGAAATTCTAATTGGAACTTGGTCTGAAGCCGTTCTGGTTCGCAATTCTACTCCGTGCTAGGACGTAGTATCAGCCTAATAGGTTATTCGTCAATTTCAACTAAGTCATAGGGCCAGCCTGGTGTTTTCGCTTGCCCCCATCTCCTCACACTTAGCAAGTCATACTTCTCTTGCCGCCCCCATCGCTGCGTTAGCTTCGCATCGGTCCATGTGCACCCAATCTCCATTGCTACAAAGTGTCCGTTGTAAGAACTGCTCATTTGCGATTACGCCTTGAAAGTCCTCCCATCCTTCAGCATGTGCAGCTAATTCTTGTTCAGAAAGCTAGTAAGGAAGCGTACCGAGTAACTGTAGTTCTATCAACCTCTGCCCTACTTCAATCAGCTAGCGACGAAGAGCGGCCAAGGTTTTTGTCTAACGACTAAGCTGCACGAAGCCTACGAGCCCACCTGACTAGCCCTACTTCCCAAGTCTGCCTGCAAATTAGTACATCTTTATCGAGACGTTCTTTGGACTTTGTATCTAGTTCGTTGTAGCTAAAGGGGCTAGGTATATCTGGAGGTCAAGTGCAAAGGTCTGGAGTTTTGCTACTATAAGGAAAAAATGGTTCGAGGCTAGTTGATTGCCAATCAATAAGCGCGGTAATTTGTGCTGGATCTTCTGGGTTGACAAAATTATTAGGTTGAGGTGTAATAGCGTTGGTGCGCACAATTTCCAAGATCTTGTGCAAGAGTTTCTAGCTTTGTTTAGCAAGTCTAAGTGATTTTCTACCTTGCCGTTGTAATCTTTATCACCCTTTCTGTATTCATTCCAATTACAATCCCTTATTAGAACAGACCTAGAAATAGAAGGAAAAGAAGATCCTCATTTTAGTAATACTAATGTTTTCTACACGAACTATTCACGATTGTGAGACATTTATCTAGGAAATAGGAAAGGGCTTCGGTGCCATTTGCTCTTACACATACGTGAATTGCAGAGTACTTGACATACGATTGGCTCCAAGGAACAAACAAGTCCATCTACCGTTCTCCTAGGATGCCCACCAAATGTTCTCAGCCTCCTTGTCTCTTTGTCAGCCTAATGACCGTGCTTTTTTTTATGCTTCATAATGTCTTGCTTATTTGTAGCCTGTTTTTTGCCACCTGGGCAACGCCAATACGTCATAGTCATTGTAACTCCTTCAGAAACCTCTACGGTCCTGGAAAGTAAGGCTAATAGTAGGTACCTAGGTAGAGCCCCAGTTTAAGCCGCAGTGGACAATACCGACAATTCAATGTTAACCCACTTTTTGGGTTTCGGGAGGGTACCTAAATTCTATTCGATTCGTACAACTAAGTAATTCTACGCTCATCCTATTTTTCTCCAGCTTCATATTCATTATTATATTACCTTTCAATCAATCCTCCTTTGTAATGAAATTTGCTGCAAGAGTATAATTTACCCTCCCACAAACCAAAAAGTGGATTAACATGAATTGTTGGTATTGGTACAGCGTAGGTATATACCTGGCTCTCTCAAATAAGAACCAATTAGGTAGTCCTTCGGGACAGATTCGGGACTAGTATCCATACATAGGTATCCACTGTCTCTTGGCAGATCTATGGATCCTAACGTACATGAATATGGGGCCGTACGTAGCTCCGTGCGTGTAAGCCTTACCAACCGAGAGGTAGATTGATTCTATTTGAAGCTAACTGTAGAAGTCCTTGTTGTTAGCACTTGTTCTTGTCTGACAAGAGGAGCAGCTGTGGGTTGCTACTTAGGACTATTTATAAGTATTCGTGGGATTTTCCGACGTTTAGTATAAATAGCATCAACAAATGTTGGCTGCGCGATCGCGATCGTGCTCCCATCACACTTGTTGTAATTTCATTTTTTTGGGCGATTAGTCTCCTTTGAATGCATCTATATAAGCTGCACGATGTTTATAACATCAAATGAGAATCTATCTCGATTATTGGGGAGACTATGTAGTATTATATTGTATAAACAGTCTGCTATCTTTTAGAGACTACTAAAGCTAGAGCCTTCAATCTGTTATTAAGGTGGTATTGAGGTCACTGCACATTCCTCTATCTGCGGAAATGCCGTCTGCGTTCGCGCTATCTGTGGCCGCTATTGCGATCACATATGTCGTCTTGCGGATTGCTTTGTCGATCACTCATGATGCTCGTGAGCCAAAGGTGGTAACAGGAAACATTCCCTTTCTCAGCACCATTTACGGCATGTTCGTCCACAAAGACAACTACTATATCCGGCTAAGGTATGTCTATCCTATACATCGTACAGACTAGTTTCCCTCTGTGTAGACGCGAATTAACTGATATATCCTTGGCGGAGTCGCATAGGAACGACACACAGCCCCTATCTACACCTTGAAGCTTCCCGGAGTGCCACTCTACGTCATCAATTCACTCCAATTGATACAGCGCGTCGACCGTCATATCACAACCGTCGACTTTACTCCTCTCCAAATACAGATGTGTAAGAAGGCAATTTGCGTGAGTAAAGACGGTATGGACCGGATTTCCGCGTCCGAAAATAACTACCTACGCAGCTTCCCGCGTACTGCTGCCCCAGGTGCTATGCCAGGTCCCGGTCTGAATGCACTGGGAAGAGCGGTAGCGAGGACCTTTGCGGATGCTTTCGACCGAGTGGAGTCCCAAGGGGGAATTACCGTTGACTTGTTCGAATGGATTCGTCGCGAGACGTTCTGTGCCTCGACGAATGCTCTATACGGGCCTCACAACCCGTTTCGCGATCCCAATATTGAAAAGGCATGGTTCGACTACGAAAATGGCCTCCCCACGATCTTCATGGGTATTTTCCCGAACATTCTCGCCCGCCGAGGTGTTAAAGGAAGAGAGGCTATGGTATCTGCGTTGATGAAATACTTCCAGGAGGACCAGTATCTCGACGGCTCCATGTTCGTTCAGCTTGGCCAGAAGCATAGTGAGAATTTCGGCTTTACCCTCGAGGACAGAGCCCGTGTCGAAGTCGCGCAGGTGGCTGCAGCCACTTTCAATACTGCGCCGGGAGCCTTTTGGGCCGTGTGGCAGGTTCTGACCGATCCCGTCGTATTTGAGGACTGTAGGCAAGAGGCGACTCGGCTTGTGTAGATTGATGCCGATGGCACGAACACCATCGACCTTGCCCGAATTAGAGCCGAATGTCCTATCTTGATATCAACATTGCAAGAAGTTTTCCGGTTCCACGGGACTAGTATAGCTCTCCGATTTGTTCAGGAGGATACTCTGATCGATAACCAGTATCTCCTGAAAAAGGGAGGTGTTGTGTTTATGCCCAACGCTGTCATCCATAGCGACAAATCTCTCTGGGGCTCAACGGTTAGCGAATTCAATAACAAGAGGTTCTTAAGGGAGGCTAGGAAGGAATCTACGAAGCACCCCGCCGCGGCGTTCCGTGCGTTTGGCGGTGGCCATATTCTATGTCCCGGCCGTCATTTTGCTAGTATGGAAATTCTATCGCTTATGGTCTTGATGCTTGTACGGGTTGACGTGTTTCCAGTTGCCAGCAAATGGATAGAGCCGAAGAAGGACCTGGTAGTGGGCAGAGCGTTGCCTATCCCAAAGAGCCGTGTGGATGTCAAGATTATTCCCAAGCCTGGTTGCAAGTGGCGGATTGTATACTCTGCTGAAGACGCCAGTGGCGTGGACATTGTTGCAGAAGACGTTTTGGCCAAGGCGAGCTAAATCACCAGGCTAACGACGGTCGTTAATCCTGTACGCTATTATATGATCCTATTTCTTCCTAGAATATCTTGATATTCCACTTATCTCACGTTGGAATAGGTAAGATGTAGATAGGTACTTAAATAGATAAAGCTGGGGACTTGATGAGGTGTTTAGTTTAATACGCATTAATTAAGTATTACTAAATTATGACGGAATCCGTTAGTTAAATCATTTACTGAAATCTGACCGTTTAAATCAAGAACCGTTACAAATAACGGGGTAGATGCTAAACATGGAGCCCCTAGACAGCGCCTGTAGGTACCTGCCTAGGTAACTTTAGCGTGGCCAGATACCTAACTTACTTGAAATACGGTAGGTATGTACCTACAGCTATACTCCCTTGTTGGCCATAGAGGGAATGACGGCAACGTAATGGTTTCTAAAATTACAGCCAAGCCTCAAGCAGAGTCGAACTTCGACATACCTACCAGTGCTGCCTTCAAGTTGCACTTTATTTTAAGTCTCCTGGATTGAGCATATCAACCTTATACATCTCGCGCATTCTGTGCCATCCCGAAGCGAAGTACCATCGATGCAGTGAGGGCTGCGCAACGACCGGACTACCCCTATTTGCATGTTCCGCGTCGCATAGCTAGGAGCGCGACACCTACTATACCGGTAGCACACGACTGAACGACACGCTGATCCATCCGTGCTGCCCGACAAGGCTGCCTCGCCTCGTCATCAACCCAACGCCATCATGAAGTGGTGTCTATCGGCATTGACGGTGCTGGGTTTGTCCCTATGGACTGCCCAGGCATTGGAGGTTCAGATAGTAAGTTCCGTCCTAATCACCGTCTCCTGCGCCTGTGTATAGGGACCCGTGGCTTACTTGGCTCTCCGTAGGACCAAACAGATGAGAATAGACAAAAATGCGCCGGTATGCTTCTCGCTCTCCCTATGTTCTACAACGCCGTAACTTGTAAAAACTTGGTGCTCATACATGCATACCGCAGGCATGTACAGCAAAGCCGCCTGGGGTGGCCCGGTCGAACCCTTCATCCTCACCGTGTTTCCGAACGACACCATCAAAGCCGACGAAGACCCCGTTGTGAGCCTGATCATCTTCGAGTGGAAGGACCAAGACCTGATTGGAGTTTTCCCCAACCCAGAAGCCTTCACCGTATGCGCCATGACTATCGACATTGCTGGATGCATGCTAATAACTGCTTCAGAAAGAGCTAATATGCGACGAAGAGAATGTCAAGAATGAACTCTGCGAGGAATCTCACCTGGGCGAATGGATCCTGGCCCCGAATGCGACCGAGAAGTCGGGAAATTTGATCTTGACACAGGCTGTACATCTCAAATCCTCTGCGCCCATTAACTACCCCATCACGAAGACGGGCTACTATTGCGTTGCCGCGTACGGCTTTCCTCCCCAAGACTTCATGGGTGTTGTCGAATTTCGCGAGGCGTATGGCGAGCTCCCGGCTACTCAAATACCAAAGCTTCCCTTCTATGGTGGCATAACAATCCTCTATGCTGTTGTTGCTGTGTATGTTATGGGTGACCTATGTCTACTACAACTTATTCCAGTGCTGATGACAATTAGATTCTGGGGTTTCCTCTACTACCAACATAGATATGATATCTGTAAGCAACCCTCTAGGTATCTAGCTTTTGGTCTTATGCTAATATGTAATCACAGTACCTGTCCAGAATTACATTACCGCCATCCTCGTTTTTCTGGTCGTTGAAATGCTTCTAACTTGGGGTTTCTATGGTAAGCACTACCCGAACGCGTCTACTATCTAGATAGTTGCTCACAATTATAGATTTCCTAAACAGGAACGGCTCCAGCATTGGATCTAAGGTTCTCTTAATCCTGGTGGCCATCCTGAATGCGTTCCGCAATTCATTCTCCTTTTTCCTGCTGCTCATCGTCTGCATGGGTTATGGTGTCGTCAAGCCATCCCTAGGCAAAACAATGATCTATGTTCGATGGCTAGCTATTGCCCACTTCGTTTTCGGACTAGTCTACGCAATTACTAGTCTTCTTGTCTCGCCAGACGCTGCCGGTATGTTTGATTTGAAGGATTCTGCCTGGGAAGAATTTACTAACTATGACTAGGGCCTTTCGTTCTCCTCATCGTGCTTCCCCTGGCTGGTACTTTGACGGCCTTCTACGTGTGGACATTGAACTCGCTCAATTTTACGCTTAAGGACTTGCGTGAGCGCAAGCAGACTGCCAAGGAAGCGATGTACAGAAAGCTTTGGTGGTGCATCCTGATCAGCATCCTTGTCATCTTCGGTTTCTTCTTCTTCAACTCTTTCTCTTTCGCTTCGGCTTCCGACCCCGATTACGTTCCCTTCCACTGGAAATCTCGGTGGTTCGTCCTTGATGGTTGGCTGAACCTTGTCTACTTCGCCGACGTGGCCTGGGTTGCCTATGTATGGCGACCGACCGCGAACAACCGCCGATTCGCGATGAGTGACGAAATTGCCCAAGATGAAGATGGCGGCTTTGAATTTGCCGACGTCGGGGCACCAGATGACTCGGATGATGACGAGGAAGCGCACATTGGGGTAAAGAACACGAAGCCACAATCGGCACCAGCGAACGGCTCCCAGGCGGCTTCGCAGGGAACAAGTAGAGCCGTACCGAAGCCAGAGTCACCTCGCGACTCATTTGACGGCGAGACAATTTTCGCTGTCGGTGAGGATGGTGATAAGTTCAGCGATGATGAAGACGATGAGGAAGAAGAAGGATCAAAGCTTGTGGGAAAGAAGAAATGAGGAAATGCAGCTGAATGAGGAGATGAACCGGGCGGAGAACATTGCTAAACTGCATACTTGGGGGTTTCATCATTTTTTTCTCACTGTACTAACAATAGAGGCTATCTGCACGTGGCGTTGGACGGCATTGATTGGCAAACCACAAGTGCTCCCGAGGCATTTCACGCCTCACATGTAATTACTGTTCACTTGTGCCGGACGGGGAGAGATCTGTCTCACTTATGAGGGAACTGCGGAGAGAGATTGCACGAAAAATTCCACATGACGTATAAAAGAACCAGTTGCTTAGCTTCGGCATGTAGTGTAATGTTTTTTATTCTACCATCAGTGCCTAGCCTTCTATCACTCGAGTCTATGTCGTAGTTTGGGTTTTACACCCGTTATAGACTGGGTCCTGAGATGAGATAGCAAGAAGCTACTGTACAGGGAAATACAGCGATGTTATACACATGTAACCACGCTCAACTGATCAACTAAGAACTTAGGCTATATCCCCGCCGAAACCAACCGGGCGTCTCACGCCGCCGTTCTCCGGCAGGATAGCGAGGGCCTTGTAGAGCTTCCCCATACCGCCGGGTCCACGATCGACAAGGCGCTTCCACGCCCTCTCGATCTCAGCCCTCTTGGCCTCGTCGCCGGCCGCAGCCCACTTCGCAAGCATCTCGGCGCGCTGCGCGATGCCCATGGTCTCGAGGAACCGGGCCTGGTCCACAGGGCCGTGGCACTCGACGCCGTCGCTCGCGCGCGTGGCGGCCTCCACGAGGGCCAGGAAGTCGACGTCGGCGCTCAGGTCCACGAGCCCGGGGGCCGCAAACGGGCTCACGCGCGCGTGGCGCCGGATCCCGCGCAGCGAGTTCGTCGGGATGGTGTCGGAGGGCCCGTAGTCGAGGATCAGGGCCGCGCCCGAGGGGTCCTTCTTCGGGTGGGCCGCGGAGCCGCCGATGCGCGTCGCGAAGTCGGAGATGTACAGCGAGGCGTCCGGACACACCTCGATGAGGGCGTCCGGCGTCGAGCGGAGGGCGCGGTAGCGGGGGGACGACTCGGGGAGGTAGAGGGCGTGCCGGGTCGGCGAGGGGCTGAGGGTGAGCTGGAATTCGGGGACGGGGTCGTGTTGGGAGGATTTTGGCGTGCCGAGGTCGGCGTGGGTGGTCCCCTCGGGGGTGGGTGAGACCACCATCTCCCGCCATTGTGGTGTTGGGGAGGTCGTGTTGGACGAGGGGGAGCGTGGGCTGCCGCTTGATGTCACGGGCTGTTGTGTTGGTGGTACCTCGACGACCTGGAAGGCGTGGATGGGGAGCGCATCGAAGAATTCGTGCGCCACTATAAAGGGGGTCTTGCTCGCGGACTGCGGCACGGCCTTGATCGAGTCGGCCCAGACGATCGGCAGATCTGAGTACTTGCATGTGCTGTGCCAGCCCTCCTTCGACTCCCGCAGTGCGGCGTCTTCGCCACAGAGGAGATTCTTTTGTGCCAGGCGGAGCTCTTTACTTGCTTCGACCATGTATACGGCGTCGATGGCTAATGCCATGTCTTTGAAGTTCCGGATTGTCTGTTGGGGATGGTTAGTTGGTTGTACGACTTGGGGTGTGCACGTGGCCTCATAGTATGCTTGGTGTTACGGTTTGTGATATAGACTCACTCGTAGGATGTCATCCATCAATGTGCCTCGGCCGGGCCCGACCTCGATGAGCTCTACGCCCGTCCGTGGACGACCTTGAGACATCCATTCTGCGACGAACCAGATTCCAATCAGCTCGCCGAAGACTTGGGATATTTCAGGCGACGTGATGAAGTCGCCTCTCTGCCCAAACTGATCGCGGCCAGCCTCTATTGCTCCCGTGTAATACCCCCCAATATCGGCTGTGAGACACATGCGCATGTAGCTTGCCAGTGGAATAGGACCGGTGATCTGGAATTAGTTAGCTTTTTCTTTCTCGTGAGATCCTGTATAGGTGAGTGAGAATGACTTGCATTGATAGCTTCGGCCAGTTGCTTTGCCAGCGGTGTTGACCATTTTCTCTCTTCATCTTCTCTCTTGACGGGGGTTGCTGAGAAAGCCCGTGAGCTTTGGTATATAAACCTTGGAGCTTGTGATATAGGTCTCCGAGACGTGCGTGTGAGCCCAGTCTGAGCTATGCGGAAAATAGCCGACCTCATTTTGGTCAAAATCTCATTTGGTCATTTGTGTAGATCTAAAAGGATGTTTAGTTATATCAAGTATTTTATGTGTCATAATTGGATATTTGCTTGTGTGCATGTGAAAAAAGGTACCTTGCTAGGTATAAGTGAAGGGGAGGAAAGCTCAACCTGTGAGCTTGGTAGTTGCTGTATCAAGAGAGCTTCAAAAAACAGTTGACCCGCTTATTTTTCCAACCCAGGGATTATTACCTTTTCAACTTTATATTGCCATCTACCCTCACATTTGCACATCCGCCAGTGACTGTACTACACGTTCACCCTAGCCGCAATCTATATACTACTCAAAAGTTACCAGTCAGTCTCCCGTAACACAATTCGTATTGGTCTACGCGTCGCCTAGCCGGATACCCCCGATTCTCGGTACCCCAACGACGTCAGCGACCCCGACACCAACACCAATACCAACGCTCCAAACTAGGTCGAAGCAATGATTCCGCGATAACCCGACTGATCGTCATATCCCCATTTATACTACCTACCTACCTTTCTACCTACTACTACGATATCATGGCGAGCAAATCACGTTGGGCCAACACCGAAGAAGATGCGGCTCTTGAGGCAAGGCTGAAGAAAGAGAAGGAGGAGAAGAAGCGGCTAAAAGCCGAGAAGGCAGCCAAGGCAGAAGAACAGAGACAACGCGAGGCGGCCGAAGCAGCAGCGCGGCAACGGCAATTAGAGGCACAAGAACAACAGCACCAAGCAGAAGCAGAAGGTGACAGACCACCCGCGAAGCGACGGAAACTCACACCAGAGAGAGAAGATGCCAGGACTAGCGACACCGAGAACGTGAAACTACTACGCTTTGAAACTGGCGCATGGGTACGTTCAAAAAGCGTTGAGAACTACGACAAGCTAAACGACATCGAGGAGGGCGCGTACGGCTGGGTGGCGCGGGCGAAGGAGATACGGACGGGCAAAGTGGTAGCCCTAAAGCGGCTCAAGATCGACACTTTCGAAGTGACGCAGACAGGGCTGCCCGAGACCGGGTTGCGTGAGATACAGATCCTGAAAGACTGCTCGCATAAGAACATCGTCGAGCTGCGAGAGGTGGTAGTAGGCGAAGATACTTCGCGCATCGAGAACATCTTCCTTGTCCTCGAGTTCGTCGAGCATGATCTTAAGGGCATCCTCGAAGACATGCCCGAGCCGTTCCTCGCCTCCGAGATCAAGACACTCCTGCTCCAGCTCGCGAGCGGCGTCGCCTATCTGCACGATCACTGGATCCTGCACCGCGACCTCAAGACCTCGAACCTGCTACTCAACAACCGCGGCCAGCTCAAGATCGCCGACTTCGGCATGGCGCGCTACGTCGGCGACCCCCCGCCGCAGCTGACCCAGCTCGTCGTCACGCTCTGGTACCGCGCGCCCGAGCTGCTCCTCGGCACCAAGACGTACGGCGCCCCCGTCGACATGTGGAGCGTCGGCTGCATCTTCGGCGAGATCCTGACGCGCGAGCCGCTGCTGCCAGGAAAGAACGAGGTCGACACGCTCTCCAAGATCTTCGAGCTCTGCGGCATCCCCACCGACGAGTCGTGGCCCGGGTTCCGGCGGCTGCCTAACGCGCGCTCGCTGCGTCTGCCCTCCTCCAAGAACTCGCCCGCCGCTGCCACAGGCTCCGTCATCCGCGCCAAGTTCCCCCTCCTCACGGCCGCGGGCAGCGCCCTGCTCTCGGGACTCCTGTCGCTGAACCCCGACGCCCGGCCCACGGCGAAGGAGATGCTGCAGCACGAGTACTTCCGCCAGGACCCGAAGCCGAAACACGAGGCTCTGTTCCCCACGTTCCCCAGCAAGGCGGGCCAGGAGCGCAGGAGACGGCACGATACGCCCAACGCTCCGGGGCGGGGACAGGCTGCGGCCATGGGGGCCGTGGACTTCAGCGGCATATTTGCCGGAAGGGACAAGGAGGAGCGAGGCGGTGGGTTTTCATTGCGCATGGTCTGATGGAACGGCATGAACCCCTACCAACTTGAGTACACGAACTCTCTGAAGCTTAACAGTTGCACGTGAAATATTTACATTACAAAGCCTGAAGCGGAGGTGAGTTGCCTAAGCATAGCTAGGTGTTGTTTGTCATTAGGAGCTATATATGGTCATCTCATAACGGGCCTTTTCCATGCAAAATATCAAGATAGCTAGGCTTGCTTATCACCTGAATTCTTCGCACCAAATCGTTTGACCCTTTTAACCTCCACGCCTGCTTTCCATAGATCCTGCAAGGTCATATGTGTGGCACAAACCGTGAAGGATCGACTGTATACAAGTACTACATGTAGTAAGGTCTTAAAACAAAAATACAGGTAGAATCAACCTCATTTAACAGTAAAACGCCCTTTCCCCTTCCCATGTATTGGTCTTCCGGATCCCCCGAAAATGATTATTAATAGATTGCACAATATGTATGCAACAGCAATGATGCGATCGTTTGTTGACTTTCTTGCTCGATTTATGACACTCGCTCTCTGTGATAGGGAGGTGAGAGACTAATGCAGAATGAAGCAAAGACTCGTAAAGTCCGTATATTTGGTTTCCTTTATATCAGTCCGGTGATTCCCGTGACGTACCACGTGAAGCTTAGCACTGTGAACATGGTCATAGTAACAGCGAAGCCGAGGGCCTGGCGGTCGAGCGGACCTCCCGGGGCTGCGCTGCAGGTGACACATTTCCACTCGTTGAGGTTGCTGTAGGGCTTAGACGTATATAGGCCGAACTGGAAGCCAGCGTAGGGAGCTAGGTATCCAGGTTCCGCCGTGTCGGTGGGTGATCCATCCGCATCAAAGATGAGCAACGTGTACTGCTCAACCGGAAGCTGGTTGCCGATTTGCTCTTGCTGGTACTTATTCGAGTCCCACGTGAAGGTAGCAGTAGGGGCAAAGGTCATGTTCTGCGTCAGTGTCCATGTCGCTGTGGCCTTAGAGCACGAGATGAGCACGTCAATGGCTGATGGCGTGCCTTGTAGTGATGTGTAGTTCCACTTCCATGTGATGGGATCTGTATTATCGATTCGGTACAGGGGCATCGCTGATGTTGTCGGTGGTGAGATCATGGCCACGCCACCTGCAGGGTCCAGTGCATTGAATGATGTGTGTTTTGAACTGCTCTTGGTAGTCTTGCTGCTGCTCCCCTTGGTGCTCGTCCCCGTCGCCGTTCCGGTCGAAGAACTGTCATCACCCTTGCTGGATTGTGAAGCCTTAGAGGTGCCAGTTTCTTGGGGTGCGTCGGCGGTAGCTGAGCTTTCTGGCGACGCTGTCTTTGAAGCTTGGCTTTCTGAGGCTACATCAAAGTCAATGCCGTGTCTTTCATCACAACTCCCAACATGCCTGATGAACCAACTTACCAGAGGATCCGTCGTTTTGCCGTACGACCAGGGAGTCGATATCAGGGAGCCATTGAGACCATGCTGCTGCCAGGGGTGACAAAGCAAGGGCGACGGTCAGGATCTGCTGCGGGCTCCTCATTTTGGTGTTTCAAGGGATGGAATGTGAAAATAACAGAAGGGCTGGTCGACCCGGAGAGACGGGGGGTGATGGATTGAAAGGGTCCTCCGACAAGGAGCGGGCAACCGTCGAGAATCGGGCGTGTGTATGTGCGTGCGTGTACTACGAAGCGGCCCGGAAAAGTAGGATTCGCCAGATGTTGTGGCCGGTCACGTCGCTCGTTGTCTGGCTGAGGCAATGCAAGTAAGGTGGCTGGACGTCAAGGGAGGAAAAAAACAAAAACACCAGATGCAGGGTTGAAACGATGATTCGGACTTCGCCAACGAATGAGACGAGACAGTAGTCAGAATTAGGAGCGAGCGATGGAGATTTCCTCTAAAGCGAAAGACTGGGAATTAGCGAGAGAAAAGATTAGGACGGGAGATGAAAGACGTCTTGTATCATGGATTATTCATTGATACACATCGATCCGTTTGGATGGAGGTGAAGACGAAAATGACAAGAAAAGCAGAGAGAGATGAGGTGATGTTCGGAGCTAGGCGGGAAAAGCAAGACCAAAGACCAAGACTCGATTGGCCTGCGAACACGAGTGTTTAGACTGCGGGTGCATGAGACTAACGACTAGAAGGGTTTGGCGGGCATAATTACAGTGCTCTAATCCTGGCATGGAGATCATCTGTGGTGGCGGAGGTCTGCACTGGGTCCCGCACTGGGAAAAACAGCGAGCCAGTGCTCCTTAACACTGTCTCCTCAGAAACAAAATACCGTATCCTACACAGTTTTATTTTGTAAAAAAGCACAGTCACCCCTAAATCTACTATACGGTAAAGTAGGTACAGCACTGTATGGGAACGAGACAGCGAAGAAATGACACGAAGGAGAAATCAAGGCGAGGCGCCAGCCAGCCAGTAGTCACCCTGGTCCGCGCTTAGGTAGGTATGTAGGAGACATCATCAACAAGAAGATGTCATCAGTCCACGCAAAGGGTCTCCAACGTCTTATGATGGTCCCCTCCATAGATATTCTTCTATGTACAGTATGCTATTGATATTGCTCGGTTCGTTCCACATAGGTAGTCCTTTTGTTAGCGCATGACTATCTACATACCTGAGTACATAGTACGGTTTCTAGTACCTACCTACCTCCTACTGTAGTAGTTTGGGCGCGGCTGTAAGGCGGAGGCAACTAGATCCGGATCGTATTTTTGTCACTGCCCCACATATCCTGACAACAAAAATCGCAGCTACCTAGATACAGTAGAGCCCTAGAGTGTTAAAAATAGGTCGTTCGCAAACGACGTACAGCATATATAGATCTCTTACACCACATTTGCTGATTTATCGACAGTTCTCGTCCAAAAACACCGTCCTTTCTATGTGTCTCGTCGTACTAAATTCCGACCGACCGGCGAGCCACACCTCGTACAGTGTAACAACTATGATTCGGATTATCGAAAGTTAAGACATTGCTCCCCTAAATTTAAAATTCTCCGGAACACTCAGCCGTCACCAGATCGAGCAGGCGCTAAGTCGTGACACCAAACACAATCACTCTCGATGAACAAAACATATGACTTGTGTCCTGTTCTACGCTCTATGCGCCATCGTATGTAACCCGCGAGAAATAAATCGACTTGGATAGTCTAACAAATTCAATGTTGATGTGATACAAAACGTGAAGCCAGCCAAGGCGATCAAATGCTTCCTTGGCGATACTAGATGCTTAGATTGTCATCGGGATGATATGAATTTCACAAGCGTTCGGATGGAATGATGGAGAGGGCAGGAGAGAAGCCTCATAGGCCTACAAAAGCAAAACGGTGAAGCCACAGAAATATATGTGGACTAATGTCAGCCTCTATGATGCTTCAGCTACACTTCAAAAGAGGATTCTCTCGGCGTTGAAACCAGGATGAAAGTATAATATTGCAGTAGGATCTATTACTCCCCTCTTCCTACAGCGCGTAAATCCCCTATCCCGTGGATACCTCTTTGGAGGTAAGCGCATGCGTTAGCTCAGACTGGAAACAAAGCCGGTAGAGGAATGACGTAGAAATGAGGGCGAGCTACCAGTGAAGAGGACAGAAGGGGGGAAATGGAGAAAATTAAAAATTAAAAACAAAACGCCGTAGCTGGCATGTTTCTCTGCGTGCTGTTAGTTATTAGCGAGCAAACGCCATATCGTATACCTACTTCGCATGCTGCAACCCGGTGGCGTTGGTTGAAGCCGGTCAACAGGGAGTACATCTGTCTAGCCATCGACATTCTAGTAGCTTCTCTCCTCCATGCGATGAGTGGCCTACCCTTCTACTCTCCAGAGGGATGATACTGTGATGCTTGCGTCCTTGTAAGAACACCCTCGGATCATAGTCGCACAGAGAGGGAAGAAGGGCGCTTAGATCCGTGATTTGCAGAGAGCATGCACATGGTGTTACTATTATCACCAAGCTGACACATTTGGTATATTCGCAACGTCTCCTGAAGGCTTAGATACATAGGGAAGAAAGGGTATAGAACATCTCAAGTCTCGGGCAGGCAGTCTGGGCAATATGATTGGATATTAGGGCAGCTTCTTACCGTAATAAGACGACTATGTAAAAGAGCCAAACTATCTAGTCTAGATAGGGACTGGTTCTAGGCTGTCTTGGCAAGCTGTCAAAATAAAATGGGGTCACAGTTGCTCTAGCGAGAACGCGCTATAACTACCACCTACCAGTATACTAGCAGGCAGGATGCTCTGTGTTAGATATATACCTACCTACTTAATATGCCACTTTTACTTGCCAGTTAGCCTTCTTGAACTACCTGAACCTGTGCGCTCATCCTTAGTGCAAGTGAAAGCAACCTAATAGGTCTCGACCGGCAATATCTGCCTACCTTTTATACCGCTACTGCTCCCAAAAATTCCTACCTATGGAAGGTACAGCATGATAGCCCATACCTGTGATAGGCAAGTAACTCGCTGTTGCAGAACCTAAGGTACCCACCTACCATTTGAAGTTTGTCCAATCCCTGCAGCTGTGTATGTACGCCTACCTTGTACTTACCTATCGTAGGTACATCAACTCCCCTGAACGCCTAATAGGTTCAAGTGATCCACTCCCCCATGTTAATTTGATAGGTATATACCAACCAACATATATCTTATTCTCGATCTCCTAACCTCCTCCGTCCTCTTCTCGTTTTTTTTTTTTTTCAGATTCTTCTGGGGAAGAGAGGATAAGCTTTTCTCCCGCTCCGTCATGGCGACTTCAATATCAGATCCGGTTACAATTGACCGGGCCTATTTCGACACTTTAGTGCGGAGGTGAGGCAAACGTACCCTGGTCATCCATGTCTAGGATATCTTTCTGGTCCCAAAATGTTGCTTTACTAGTGTTCTCATACCGCAAACCTAACCCGATATTGCTGTCTAGGGCGAATTACGTGCGTTTGCATTTTGAGGATCTATATCTAGCGTCTGCTGTCCTCTAACTAAATAACTATCGATAGAACAATGATGGCCAGGGCGCAATGCCACTTGCTCCCCACGATGAGACAATCATTCCAGTGCCCAAGCAACACTACGAAGAACTCCTCCTTCTTACACGCCAATTTGGTGAGTAACTATTTCACTTGATACAGCCTAGCGTTATACAGTAAGAGCCAGCTAATGTTTTTAGCAAACTTGAAAAGAAGCCTCTTGGGAGCCGGTGTCACGGAAGAGAGCATTGCCGTAAGTTTTCGTATAATTCAATACACTGCTATTCTAGGATTACCATACCATCGATCTCACTACTGGCGTGATTTTCGTGGTGGGTTTTTAGCTTGCGCGGCGATAGTAACATACGTTATTAGACCCTCGTCCGAGATGCCACCGATGTCCCTCCAACAAGTACACAAATTCACGATCACAACAGAAGGAATGACGTTGGAACGCGCCCTAGACAAGCCGAAGTCTCAACCTCTACCTTTCAGGCGGCATCGTATACTACCTATGGTCCTACTGCAGATAGCAATTCCTGGAACGCATCTTACTTCAATGCTGGATCCAGACCCTATACGTTGGAAGAGAATCACGATTGGAGCAGCCACGAACAGCTGGGGGGCACTTTCACTCCCTCCCATTCTGCCGACGGGCCGATGGATGTACACATTGACTCCTTTCATTCAACCCAGAAGCCCCGGCCTCCCTACGCTCGGATATGTAAACGAACAATTACATTTTGCGGTTTGCCTCCCTTTGCCACTCTCGCAGATGTTACGGGTGTAGTACGCGGCGGCCAGTTACTAGATGTGTTTCTCCGAAGTGCTGAACATACTGCTTCCGTGTCATTCGTGCGGGAGGAAGGTGCGACTCGGTTCTACGAGCATTCCAGAAAGAATGATATCTATATCAAGAACAAACGGGTGTGTGCTTTCATAACTCATACAGCAATACCGCCATTACTAAAGCTGAATTAGGTTTTTATTAAATGGGCTGATCGTCATTTCATTCTTCCTGGGCATGTCGCGAGCAAGATCGCTACAGGCGCTACTCGAAACTTGATAATTCGACGATGTGGTGCCCATCACACTGAGGATAGCGTCCGCGAAGATCTAGAACATATCCATAATCTAATCGTACTCAAGGTTGAATTTGTGGGAGGGAGCTGCTACATAAAGACCAACTCCGTACACAATGCCATGTTTGCAAGAACATGCATGATGAGTCGCGCGTAAGTCCCCTAACAACGTCAGATACATACAAACATAACTAATCTCTCACAGGAAATACAAGGGCTCTAAGATAGAGTGGGACGTCGATGAGTGCGATCATCCCTTTGAAATTGTTGAGAAAGTGTCGGCTAAGCCACTTCCCCCACGAGGACCTTCAACGAAGCCGACCGTAACAGGCACACGCAACCGTTTTGATATGCTTCGCGTCGATGATGATGATAACAATGACAGTGACGATAAGTTCGACACGTCATCCGAGATGCCAAGCACCGTAGATGTTACAGCATAGACTACCACCTACCGGGCCCTTATCTATAAGATAAAGCTCTCCCGAGGGGCTAAATTGGCAACTCATGAATTTTATTTCACACTTCCTCCTTGGTAACAGCGCGGCTAGGCGGGGATCAATAGAAACCTACCGCCTTCGCAACATGGATGACGAACAGCTGCGAGATGGGGAGTATTGGAGTTAGGTATACCCAGTTGTCAGATTGTTACCCCGGAACTAAATGAGAAATTCGATGTTTTCATACGCTTTCTGTGATCTCTGCGTCGACTTGTCCGTACACCTACGACCTCTAAAGCGGATTTAAGATTTTCTATTTAAGTTTATTTATGCTTTTGCTGCACGAACCTAGATAAGATTTTAACGCCTATATTAGCAATAGTAGGTAATTCCCGTTGGACGGCTGACCCGTCCTTGTTTTTTTATAGACTATGACAAGGGCTTACATAATAGGGCTTGGAACAGGGGTATAAAAGTTCATATTTATAATAATTCTTTAAAGGTCTTAAAAAGTCTATAAAGGTTATAATCTTTTTTTTTTCTTTAAAAAAAATTAATTTTTATTTATACCTATATAATAAAAGCTTAACCGCTAAGTTTAAAACCTGTTAGTTTTTTTGCATTATTATTAAGTTTTAAGTGCAAGTTTTTATAACTTTACTTTAGCTAATTATTTTATATATAAAACAGCATATAGCTGTTAGTTTTTAAATAAACCTAGCAGCTTTATTGGCTGTTTTAGCAGTTTTAACAGTTTTAGCTATATAATATTATTTTTTTTTTTTTTTATGTTTGTTTTTAAGCATGCTGTTTTTTTTAAAAAAGCTAAAAGTTTTTATAAAGTTATTATATTAAAGCTTAAAAATTAATAAGCTTGTTTAAGTTTTGCTAATAAAAAGTTTTAATTAGTTTTTTTGTTTTATTGCTAATAAAATGTTTATAAAGTTTTTATATTTAATGTTTTTTAGCTAGCTAATTTTTTTATTTAACTAAATATTTTATATTTTTTAAGCTTTTATAAAGTTTATAATTTTATTTATATAATATTTTTTTAATTTAATTAAAAATGTTTTTTATAAAACTTAATTAAAATTAAATAATGTTTAATTGTTAATATAATAAAGCTTAATAAAAAAAACATAAAAAGTATTATAAATTTTTTATTTTTTAAGTAGTATAAGTTTAATAATAATAAATAAAATTATTTTTTAAATTTAAAAAAGTTTTAATATTTTTTTATTTAGCTTTTTAGTAAAATGTTTAGTTTTAATATTTTTTATGTTTAATATTATTAATTAATTTTTTTTATATGCTAAAGCTTTTTTTTTATGCTTGTTTATTTATTTTTTTATTTGTTTTTAGCTAGTTTTTAAATATTTTTTAGTTTTTTTATAAACTTAATTTATTTAATAAATATATATTTAGCTATTTAAATTATAAAAAATATTAATTAATAAATTATAAACAATAAAATAATAATTATAATTAATATAAAAAAAAGTTATATATAAAAAAGCTAAAGCTATATTATTATATATAAATTTAACTATTAAAAAAAAGTTTTTTTAATTAAATATTTTATAATTAATAAATGCTTAAAAATATATTTTAAAAAACTAATTTAAACATTTAATTTGTTTATTAGTTTAAAAGTAAAAAGCTATATTTATATAAAGTTTAATACTTATTAGTTTAAAAAAGTTTTTTTATAAATAAGCTATAAATTTAAAGTTTTTATTAAAAATAATATTAAAAAATATGCTATAAAGTTTTTAGTATATTTTAACAAAAATTTTAATTAAGTTTTTAGTTTTTTTTTTACTTTTTTTAAATAGTATAAAATAAGCTATTTTAATAAAAAAGTTTATTATAATTTAAATAAAATTATAACTATTAAATATAAATAAGTTTATAATAAAGTTTATAATAATAATATTTTATAAACAATAATAAAGTTTTATAAGTTATAAAAAGCTATATAATATATATTAAAATGTTTTATTATATTAGTATTTAAAATAGCTTTTTATAAAGTTTTTTATAATATTTTTTATATTAAGCTACTAAAAATTATAAATAATTAACTTTAAAGTTTTATTTATTTTTATATGTTTTATTATATAAATATTATATTTTATATATATAATGTTTTTTTATAGTTTTTTAAAAACCTATAGTTAGTTTTTTTAATATAATAAACTATTTTAGCTTATTATATTTTTAAAAAGTTTAATACTTTAATAAATATATTTTATATTTTATTAACTTATTATTTTAATTTTATTTATAAATTTTATTGTTTATTTAAATAACAAAATATTATAAAATTTTTATAAAGTTAATAATATAAATATTAAATTAATAAAAATTAGTTTTTTAAAGTAAAAAAAATATTTTTTTTGCAAAATTAAAATAATTAGCTAGTTTTTATTTTTTTTTTTTAAAGCAATATTATATAAATTGCAATATTATATTAGCTTTTATTATAGTTTTATTATAGTTTAATTTTTATTAAAACATTAAATATATAATGTTTGCTTTTTTTTTACACTTAGTTATTTTTATATAATAAAGTTAGTTATAAATATATAGTTATTGCTATATAGTTATTTATATAAATAATATAAATATAATATAGATTTTTAACAACTTTACTAAAACTATTTTATATAGCTGTTTATATAACAAATATAGTTTTAAACTTTTAGTATATATATTAAGCTAAACTTTTTTTTATTATATGTTTAATTATTAAACTTTAGCTAAAAAAGTAACAAAAAAGTAGCTGTTTTAAGCTTGTTAACTAAACTTTATTTAATATGCTATATATATTTAAATTTAAATAAAAATGTTTGTTGTTATAAAAATAAAAAGTAAGCAAAAACTTTACTTATAAAGCAGTTATTTTTTTTACTTTTTATTATTATTATTATAACTACACTTTTATTACTATTATACTTTTTATAATAACTAATATAAAAATTTTTTTTAATAGCTTTTTTAAATATTATTATAGCTTTAAAAAAACTTATTATTATTATTACTACTAACAACTAAAGTATTTAAACTTAACAATTATAGTAAAGTTTAAAAATATAGCTTTAGCTATAGTTATTTTTAAACTACTAAAAGCAGTTAAAAAACTAAGCTTATAAAACTTAAATAATTTTAATTATAATTATAAAATTTATTTTATTTTAATATATAATTTTATATATTTAAATAATTGTTAGTATTTAGCAATTTTTAAAGCTATAAAAAAGTATAAAATATAGTTAAAATAAGTAAACAAAACTAGTATTAATATTATAAAAATTAAAAAAAAAATTTTTATTAAAGCACTTTAAAAAATCGACTAGTATATAAATTAATCAACTTGTTATATAGCAGTAAGCTAAATAGCTTTAGCAAGCTAAATAGCTTAATAGATTTTAATAATTTGCTTATAGCTTAAAATAAAAACGCAACAAAAGTGTTTTTGCGGCTGCTATTTAAGGCTTAATTAAAAAGTATTATTATTATGCAAACAAAAAAATGCAAGTTTAGTATTAAAAAAAAAAACTATTTTTAGCGTTTTAGCTTTTATTATATTTATATAAAAAAAAAAGCGTTAAAGGTGTTATTAAAAATTATAGCTTAACAGGAAACTTAGCTTAAGGTTTTAATTTAGCGGTTAGTTTTAAGTTAGTTAGTTAGCAATAAATATTCGATTATATTATAGTACATAAAATATAAATTATTAAATGATTATAAATAGGCCGAAGCTTATATTATATTAGCTTTTTTGTTTTGCTTGTTTAGTTTATAATTAATAATAAACTAATAACTTAAAAGCTATTAAGCTTATTAAGTTTATTATTAGTTTAAAACTTTAGTTATTATAAAATAAACAAAGTTTTAATAATTAAAGTATATTTTAATATAATATTTAATATTTTTAAAATATTATTTTTATTAGTTAAATAAATTAACAATTATTAATAGCTTTTTATTATATATTTTATAGTTTATTTTAGCTAATATAAGCTTTTATAAATAAAAAGCTATTAAATAAAGTTTACTATTATTATTTTTTTAAAACAATATTATATTAATAGCAAAATTTAAAATATTAGTTTTTATAAACGCAACTTTTTTTAAATTAAAATAAATAAAAACAAATGCTATAATAAAACAATATTTAAAATAATAAAATATATTTTTTATAGCATTTATTTAAGTTTAAGCTTTTTTGTTTTTTTTATTTACATTTATTAAAAGTTTAATAATAAAAAAAAACTTTTTAATAAATTTTTTATAAAAGTTAGCAAAGCTTATAAACTATTAATATTTTTTAAAAGTTTTAAAAACTTTTTATTTAATTATATAGTTAATTTTGTTTTAAGCTATTACTATTTTATTATAGCTAATAATATAATTAAAAAATTTAACTTTTTATATTTATTATTTATATTTTTAAAAAGCTATAGTTAAATTATGTTTAGTTAATTTACATAAAATTTTTTTTATAATTTTATTATATTTTTTAAAAATATTTATATATATTAATAAATTATTTAAATATATAAAAAGCTTTAAATTAATAAAATTTTAAAAAATATTATTTATTATTAACTAAAATATTATTAAAATATTAATTAACTTTATAAACATTATAATATATTTAAAAAGCTTATACTTATATTAAAAAGCTATTTTTTATTTATAATTTTTTTTAATTTTTATTAAATAAAATTTAAATTTTAAATTAATTTTAAAAAACTATTTAATAGTATAAAATTATGCTTATAGTTTATTTATTAAAAAAATTAAATATTTTATTAATATTATTATATTATTAAATTTTTAATAATTAACTATAAAGCATAAAAAATTATTTAGATTTTTTTTTTTTATAAATATAAATAAAACATTATATAATAATATTAACTTATAAATATATTTAATATTTAATAGTTAAACTTTAGGTTTATTACTGCTTAAAACAATATATAAAAAAAAACTATATTATAAAAAGCTTTAATAGCATATTTATAAGCTATATATAATAAAAACTACTTAAACTTAAGCTTTTTTTAGGTTTTTAAAAAAAATAGTAAATATTAAATTGCTTTATTGTAGTGCTTTATATATAAAAAAAACAAGTAGTTAAAAATACTTTATTACATTTTATATATTAAATAATATGCTAATTTATGCTAACTATTAGTAGCTTATATTTTTATATTAGTAGCTTGTTTATAATAATATTATATTTAGTAAAACAATTAACAAAACAATAAAATAGCCAATATATAATAAGTTAATTATTAGCAGCTATATATATTGCTAAAAAGCTATATTAATAGCCGCCTAGCGGCTATTTATAGCTACTAGTATATAATAATCAATAATTAATTATATAAACAAAAAGCTTAGCTATATATAGCTTATATATAGCTTGCTTTTTACTTTTATATAAAAAAGTTATTGCTTATTTTTTTGTTTGCTTGCTAAGCTTTAGTTTAGCTATTTAGTTATAGTTTATTTACTTGCTTAAGTAGAAAATATATTTAATATTTAATATTTTTTTTAGCTAAAGTTTTAATATATTAAATTTTTGTATATTTATAGTATATAAAAAGCTTTATAAAAAGTTTTTTTTTTTTTATATATTTATTATATAATTTTAAAACTAGTAATTAAAAAATTATAATATTATTTTTTAGTTTATAATAAAAAAATATTTTTAAAACTTTTTTAAAACATTAACTAAAACTTTTTTAGTAGCTATTTAAATAAATATAATATTAAATTTAAATAAGCTTTTAAAATTTTTTTTAAGTATAGCTTAGCTAATATAGTTTTTTTAACAATAAAATAAAATAAAATATATTTTTTTTAAATGCTTAAAAAAATATGCTAGCTAGTATTGTTTTATTTACTATTAAAAAAAAAATAATATTATATTAATTGTTTATTTTTATTAGCTTAAAATTAAAACAAATATAATAATTATTTTAATATTATAAAACTAAATATTTTATATAATATTATTTTATATTTTATATTATTATAATATTAAAGCTTACTATAAGTTAAAAAACTTATTATTTAATAATTAATAGTTTTTAATAGCAAACTTAACTTATTAATATATAAAATATTAAATTTTTTATATTAAAAAATATTTATATAAAATACTTTTTATTATTATATAATAAAATTATAATAATAATAAGTTTTAAGCTTATTTAAAGTTTAAAATATAATTTTTTAGTTTTTTTATTATTAAAATTATAAATATATTTAATATTAATAATTTAAATTTTTTTATTATTATTTAGCTATAATATTTTATAAAATAAAACATAAAAGCTACTTAAAAATTTAAGTTAAATAAGTTTATTACTTTTATATATTTTTAAAAAAAAAAGTTTAAATTAATTATAATAAAGTTAACTTTTATTTTTTTTTTTAAGCAAGCAAAATTTTATTATTATTTTTTTGTTTTGCTAAAAAAACTTTTTTTAAAGCTAATAGCAAATTTTGTTTATTAATATTTTTTTTTGCAAAATAAACAAAAGTTTAATAGTTATTATGTTTATATTTTTAGCATGCTTTTTTTTTTTTTTTATAAAAGTTTATAGCTGCTTAAAAAATTTTTTTAAAAGCTTTTTTGTTAAATATTTATTGTTTATTTTTTAAGTTTATTTTAAATATAGTTTTAGCTTTTTTAGCTTTTTTACTTTTATTTTTTTTAAAAAATTAATTTTAGCTTAAAATAAAACAGTTTTTTTTACTAGCTTATTAGTTTAACTTTAAATATTTTATTATTAAAATAAGCTTTTTTTTTATTAAAAAACTAAAATTAATAAATATATTTTTATATATTTAGCTAGCTTTTTTAATAGTTTTAAAATATTTATTATTATTATTAAAAATTAAGCTATATTTAAAATATATTAACTATATAATTTTATTAAGCAAAGTTTTAATAATATAAGTTTAAAATATTATTTTTAATTATTTAATTATTTTATTAAAGTTTTTTAGCTTTATAATATATTAAACAATATTTTTATAATATTTAAGTTTAATTATTTTTTTAAAACAGTAATATTTTTTTAAAAAGTTTATAAAATAAACTTTAAAAGCTATTTTATAAACATATTATTTATTTAATAACTTTATTTGCTTTATTTAAATATATTATTATTAGTATTATATTTAAGCTTTTTTTATTAATAATAATTTTATTTAATTAATATAATAAAAGTTTTTTAAAAAAAAATTAATATAACTTTTTATAAAGTTTTATATTTTATTTTATTAAAAAAAAAACTTAAAAAAGTTTTTTTTTACTACCTAGGCAAGTAGATAAACTACAACCAAATAGCTAAGCCGAAGCTTGGCAAGCAAACAGAAAGGTAGGCAACAACCCTCCTGTACGAAAGTGGGGAACAAGCTATACAAGCTATATGTAGCTAAGCCTCCTGCTTATATAACCGATTATTTATTACTATATATTAGCAGCTGCAAACAGCTGCTAATAGCTATTAGTATAGCTTTTAGCAGTATATATAGCTGCTAATAATTAACTTACTATATTTGGCTACTTTACCGCTCTGCTAATTACCTTGCTGGGCATAACACTAACGCAAACGGGCCGCTAATGCAGAAATATAAGCTGCTAATAGCTAGCATAAATTGGCGCATTATTTAACATGCAGAGCGCAAAAAAAACCTTTTAACTATCTATCTGTACAAAATATAAAGCTGCAACAAAGCAATTAGACTTTACCACCCCTTTTAAAAAACCTAAAAAAAGCTTAAGTTTAGGTAGTTTTTACTATATACAGCCTATAAATATGCCGTTAGAGCTCTTTGTAATATAGTTTTCTTTTTATATACCGCTTTAGGCAACAATAAACCTAAAGATTAACTATTAAAAAAGTTTTTTTTTTATTATAATTAAATAGTTTATTAAATTAAATAAAATTTATAATAGGCTTTGGCTTATTCATAGTCACCTGGTGATTTGTGTTTTACGTACTATAGTACAATTGGATGTTTATTGCTAACTAACCAACCTATTAGGCTTCTTGTTAAGCCGCAATTTGTTAGTTAGCCACTAATAACGCTTTTAACGCTTTTTTTTTTATACAAATACAACAAAAGCTGAAACGCCAAAAATAGCTTCCTCTCTTAATACTAAACCTGTATCCTTTTGTTTGCGTAGCAACAATGCCCTTCAATTAAGCCCTAGACAGCAGCCGCAGAGACGCCTTTGTTGCGCTTTTATTCCAAGCCGTAGCTATCAAGCTATTTAGCCTGCCGAAGCTATTCAGCCTGCTAAAGCTATTCAGCCTGCTGCCGTGCGATAAATTAACCAATTTATATACTGGTTGATTTTCCAAAGTGCTTTAATAAAGATTTTTTTTTTAACTTTTGCAATATTAATATCGGTTTTGTTTATTTGTTTTAACTATATTTTATACTTTTCTGCAGCTTTAAAAATTGCTAAATACTAATAATTGTTTAAATATATAAAGTTATATATTAAAATAAAATAGATTTTATAATTATAGTTAAAATTATTTAAGTTTTATAGGCTTAATTTTTTAATTGCTTTTAGTAGTTTAAAAATAGCTATAGCTAAGGCTATATTTTTAGGCCTTGCTATAGTTGTTAGTAATAGTAGTAATAGTAAGTTTTTTTAAAGCCGAAATAATACTTGAAAAAGCTACTAAAAAGAACTTTTGCACTAGTTGTTATAAAACATGTAGTAATAATAAAAGTATAATTATAATAGTAGCAATAGAAAGTAAAAAAAATAACTGTTTTATAAGTAAAACTTTTGCTTACTTTTTATCCTTGTGGCATTTTTATTTAAATTTAGGTATATATAACATATTAAATAAGGTTTGGTTAGCAAGCTTAAAATAGCTACTTTTTTGCTATTTTTTTGGCTAAAGTTTAGCAATTAAGCGTATAATAAAAGAAAGTTTGGCTTGGTATGTATGCTAGAAGTTTAAAGCTATACTTGTTGTATAAATAGCTATATAAAATAGTTTTAGTAAAGTTGTAAGTAGTATTTTTTCTGCGGTAGGCTTAATGTTTAAAGTTGTTAAAAATTTATATTATATTTATATTACTTATATAAATAACTATATAGCAATAACTATATATTTATAACCGACTTTATTGTATAAAAATAACTAGGTATAAAAAAAAAACAAACATTATATATTTAATATTTTAATAAAAATTAAACTATAACTATAATAAAATTATAATAAATAAAATTTATAATAATATTTAATATTAAAAAGCAAATTATTTATTTTAATATATAAATAAATTAGTTTTTAAAGTTTTAAAAAAAATTAACATTATTTTTTTTATTATTGTTGTTTTTTTTAAAAGTTTTTTATAAAAGTTTAAAAAACTTTTTTAATAGTTTATAAAAAAAGTTAAATAAATATAATAAATAATTTTTATTAAACAAATTATAGTTTAAACTATTAAAATTATTACTATTATTAGCTTTAAATATTTTTATTAGCAAAAAATATAGCTAAAAACTAAAGTATTAATTTTTAGCTGCTTTTAAAATAGCTTTAGCTTTATTAGCTTAAAAAGCTTTAAAAATTAGCTATTAGTAAATTTTAGCTTTATTGCTTAAATATTTAAAAAAAAAAATATAAATATTATAACTTAAATAAAAAAATAATTATTAAAACTAATTAATATATTTTATTAATTAAAGTTATAAATAACTAAGTTTATATTTATTATTTAATTAAGCTTTAGTTAATTTTTAAACTTAGCTAAAGCTATTTTAATATATAATTAAAAATTTATAAGCTATATAAATTTAATAAAATTTTTATTTTATAAATTAATAATTTTTTAATTAGTTTTATTAACTTAGCTTTTAATAATATTTTTAATATATTTAAAATTTGCTTAAAAAATATATAAAATAAATTAATAATAATTAATTACTTTTTATAATTAAATAATAATTTAGTTTTTTATTTAAATATTATTAATAAAATATATAACTATTTTTTATATATTTTAAAAAAATTTTAAACTAGCTTTTAAAATATATTTTTAAAAATAAGCTATTTAAATATTTGTAAACTTTAAATATTAAATATATAAACTTTTTAAAATATTATATATTTAAATTATTTTTTAATATAGCTTTTTAAGTTTTTTTTTTTAGTTAACTTAAAAGTTTTTTATTTTTTTAGCTAAAGTTTATATTAAATAATAAGCTTTTTATATATAATAATTAATATTAATAAACTAATAAAAAAGTTTTTTTTTTTATTTAAGCAAATAAATAAACTATAACTAAATAGCTAAGCTAAAGCTTAACAAACAAACAAAAAAGTAAACAACAACCTTTTTATATAAAAAAAAAAGCAAGCTATATATAAGCTATATATAGCTTAGCCTTCTTTATATAACCGATTTTTAACAACTATATACTAGTAGCTACAAATAGCTACTAATAGCTATTAGTATAGCTTTTAGTAATATATATAGCTATTAATAACTAACTTATTATATTTGGCTATTTTATTGTTTTGCTAATTGCTTTACTAAGCATAACATTAATATAAATAAGCTGCTAATATAAAAATATAGGCCGCTAATAGCTAGTATAAATTAATATATTATTTAATATATAAAACGTAAAAAAAACTTTTTAACTATTTATTTTTTATATAAAGCGCTATAATAAAGCAATTAAACTTTACTACTTTTTTTAAAAAACTTAAAAAAAGCTTAAGTTTAAATAGTTTTTATTATATATAGCTTTATAAATATACTATTAAAGCTTTTTATAATATAGTTTTTTTTTTATATATTGCTTTAAGTAGTAATAAACCTAAAGTTTAACTATTAACTATTAATAAAAAAATTTTTTAATAATAATATTAATTATTTTAATATTTATATTAAATAAAGCTAATATATTATTAAAGCTTTAAAAGTTATAAAAAATAAAAAAATTATTTTTTATTAAAAGTTTAAAAGTTTATTTTATATTATTTATATTAATATTAATTAAAAATTATATAAAAAATTTTTAATAATATTAATAAATTTATTATATTTATTAAAAAAATTTAATATAATTTATTAATATTAAAACTTTATTAACTAAAAAAAATTTTAATAAAAATAACTAAAAAAAAATTAATATAATATTAAATAGTTTTTTTAATTTAAATATAATAAATAATAAGTTAAATTATTTAATAAACATTAAAAATTTATAATAGTTTTTAAATTATTTATATTTATTTTATAATTTTTTTATAAAATTACAAAACTATAATAGTTTTTTTTAAATAAAAAAAAAAAAAAAAAATATATTAATAAAAAAAATATTAAGTAAATTTTTTAAATTAAAGTTAAATTGTTTTAAGTTTAAATTAATATTAGCTTTTTTTAAATTATTTTTAAAAATAATATTTTTTTTTTAAATAAAAATTTTTTAAAAAAATTTTAAAAAATAAGTTTTAGTTTAAAGTTTTTTTTTTTATTTTTTTTGTTTTTTTTATTAAACTTTTTTTTTTAATTTTTTTAAATTGTTTTTTTTATTTTTATTAAACTTAATAAAAACAATAATAAAAATATTAACTATAAAAAAAATAGTTTTTTTTACTAAAAAATATAATTTATTATTAATAATAAAAGTTAATATAAAAATAAATATAAATAAAAATAATAAAAAATATTTATTATTAATAATAACTAATAAAAAATATATAGTTATATAAATAATTATATAAAATAAATAAGCTTATAAATTTATAAATAATATAAATATTTTAAAATAGTTTTTAAATAAATAAAAAATTATTTATAATAAAAGCTTATATAATAAAGCTTAAAATAAAAATATAAAAATTTATATTTATAATAATTTTTTAAAAGTTTTAAAAAGTTTATAAAAATTATAATTTTTTTTTTCTTTAAAAAAAATTAACTTTTATTTATACTTATACAATAAAAGCTTAACCGCTAGGTTTAAAACCTATTGGTTTTTTTGCATTATTGTTAAGTTTTAAGTGCAGGTTTTTATAACTCTGCCCTAGCTAATCATTCTATATATAAGGCGGCGTATAGCTATTAGTTTCTAAATAGACCTAGCGGCCCTGTTGGCCGTCTTAGCAGTCTTGGCAGTCTTGGCCGTGTGACATAGACCCACTTCCGATCCAGCTCCGTTCACGTTTGCCTTCCGAGCCGAACGTGCCAGGATCCATCTCGGGAAAATGACCCCCCTCCCCTCCTCCTAGTGTTGTTTCTCACACTTCCCCAATATCTACGATGCGTGTTTTTACGTAGGTTGAGAGTACCTTTCTCACCACTAGCATGGCCTTATACAGCACGGAACCGTCTCCGTAGATGAGCTGGGAATCACCGTCATCTACGTAGTGAATTGCTAATATCTATTTAAGGTAAAGGCAAAAGGTTTACAAAATTACTCGAATAATATATGTTCCGCGATTTTAGTTAAAAGAAACAAAATAAACCTCTCACTATAATTGATTGTTGTTAGGCAATAAAATTACAGGAGGGTCGCTTTTAAACTCCTACCGGGTAATCGTATCAATTGGCTTTATTTTATATTGAGATGGGTTCTCCCTAACTGATTAAGAGGACCTAGTAATCAATAATATTAAGCTCCCACTCCTATACTTCTTTTTAGCTGCTTGCTGCCTTATTGAGACCTAAGTGCTACTTATTTTCACTCTGGGTTAAAACCTCTAATAATTCCACTTTACTAAGCAAAATAGCGTTTTTACGAGGACTGTGTTTGCCTACCGACGGACACATCGTGTATGGGCTCGATCCGTTGCTAATTTGTTAGGATTTTAAACTATCTATATAAGGTTATCGAGATGTAGGGGCCGATGGTTTTGCCCAGTCGAAGCGCATAAGACCATAGGTCCAGGACCCTTAGACTCGCGTAGCGTCTTTCGGAAGGTGTACATATTCGATAACCTGATCTATAACATTGGAAGCAGTGCTCAGGTTATCTCAATTTAGACTGCCTAGTCCTTTGGTATCCTTGGAAGAATTTAATAATTTAAGATCAAGTATTTCCTCCTTCGACGGCAATCTAAGTAGGTTGTCTAATTTAAGATCGAACTCAAGGTTGGTACAATTAATTTTAAACTGTGTCATGTTCATCCTAACTAATTTAATGCCGGATCCTCCATCTCTGTCTGTAGAAAGAGCGTTTTCATGGAAAGCTCATAAGCCAACTGCTTCAGGTATGTAAGGGCGCATAGCGAGTTGAGGTTGTGCTAGCAGAATGGCGTCTTGTGAATACCTTTTTTGGGTGAGAAGATACTCGGTATGTAGTACAAGAGTGGAGTCTGGGGTGTGTTTCACGGTTACAAGCAGTTTCCGGTACCTAAATTTAGTATTAGACAATCTGACTTACACGGACAATGAGCATGAATAGCTATGATTGCATATAGGGAAATGGGGAGCGAAGCACGTTGGGCGGCGTGAAATATAGGCGTAACATTATGTATCACCTTTAGATAAGCATACACGAAGGATTTTCCGATCTTTTTAGGCTACGGAATCGAAATTTGTTTTAAATAAGGTTATCTCTAGACTCCAGTGAGTTGGCATATTGAGTGAAACTAGTTTAAGAGGTAGTATATGAGAGATGGCGTGATAAACCTAATCCGGCTCCAAAAATTGCAAAATATCAGACCAGAATCAACACCTATCTCTTATGAAAGTCCCGAGAAATTAAGTCAAAAATATGTATTTGGGAGAAACATCTCCTGCTCCGTGACCCTGTAAGTACGCGTATGTGAGGTGAGGTTGCACAGGCCACTTACCCCATAGTTCTCAGCCACCGGGAGCATCCCTCGGCAGACTCCACTGCAACAAATGTTGGGCACCACCCATGTTTGGTGCATTTGTGTCCACGTAGGTAGGTACTAGTCAACCACCTACCTAACCCACCTAGCCTAGCCTAGCCTACCTAACCTAACCATTGTCTACCACTGCCACCTCATTCAACCATCCACTGTACCTACATATCCTACCGCCAACGCAAACGATATATCCCCTCTCCTCTTCGCGCCTACCTCGCAGCATTCCACCTGTTACCTAATTATCTTAGACAGACAGCCACTCTACACACACACCTTATCCAAAATCCATCGCCAGCGACTTCTTGCTGAATACCATTCCACAGCGCTCGTTCTAATTATCCCATTCATTCGCCGCTGAGTGAGCGCAATCGGCAGTCGCCCCGCCTAGATCCCGACGCGCGCTGACCCCCCAACTCCTCCAACGTTGCCAAATACCCGCGGGGATCTCAAGGCCTCCCGGTCCCTCCCCTCTCCCATTGGGCCCTTTTTCTCGTAGTTGGACAACGTCGGTCATGCAAGCCAGTCGCACTCAATATGCCACAAGAAAAAATGACACTAGAAGATTGTACGTTGCCATCTCCAGCACTCGTCGTCTTCGGGCGGCCAGTGTCAACGCAGCTATCAATAGCCTTTGCGATTGGGAGGACTACTTACTACAGTTCGCCAGTATCTAACAAGAGCTTCTAGGGTTGGACGACCTTTGCGTCCGATTCATCATAAACCTCCCCCGAGAAGACCTCTCGTCAGTAGCGCGCATCTGTTTTCAGATTGAGGAGGCGCAATGGTTCTACGAAGATTTTATCCGGCCTCTCGATCCTGTTCTGCCATCCATGTCGCTGAGGACCTTCAGCTTGAAGATGTTCCAGCACTGCCCTCTTCTTGCGTCCTTCTCCGCCGATATCCACCTCAAAGCCTTTGACGAATTCATGCTGTACAAGACGAGGGTCCCAGTCCGCGGAGCCATCATGCTAAATGACGCCATGGATGCCGCCGTGCTCGTTAGGGGATACAAGAAAGGAGCAAGCTGGAGTTTTCCCCGAGGCAAGATCAACAAAGATGAAGATGACATTGACTGCGCGATTCGGGAAGTATATGAAGAGACGGGCTACGACCTCCGCGCAGCCGGCCTGGTTGAGAAAAATGCGCCTGTTCACCCCCTCGAGGTCACTATGCATGACCAGCAGGTGCGGCTCTATGTCTTTCGAGGCATTCCAGAGGACTCCGTCTTCGAGACAAGGACAAGGAAGGAGATAGGTGATATCAAATGGTACAAGCTTTCAGACCTGCCTGCTTATAGGAAAAAGAAAGGTGCCGGGAAAAACCAAGGACCTGCGACATCTTCTCAAGAGAGGTTCTATATGGTTGCACCTTTCATGGTACAACTGAGACAATGGGTACTGAAGCAGAAGCAGGCTGCTGTGCCAAACATCCCAGCCTATACCGCGCTTGATGACGGAAGCCTGACAGATGACAACATGCTACACGAGCCACGACCTGCGGTTCCAAGTACACATTTAGAGAACATGGATAGCGCAACTAAGGAGCTGCAGCAGTTACTGAAAATCCAGCCCCCAACACAGGGTCTTCAGCTACCCTCCCAAACTTCAAAGTCGCATGCGTTATTGTCTATTCTACAGCCCAAGATAGCCAATATGGGGGTAACGTCAGACAACGGGCAAGGACATCCTCATATTTCTTATAACCAAGGGGCCATAAATGCGCCTCAGCCGCTGACGCCACACCATTACGACCAGGCCCAAAGAGGGCATATGCCTGAGCTCTCAGCAGCATCGTCGTTCCCCATCAACTCTAATACTAATCCAAAGCAGTCTTATCATGAACAGTATATCCACCATAGGCCTCGGCCCCAAGTCTTTATCACTAATGATGTTCCTCAACCACACAAAACAGAAAACCCTCCTGTTCAGCTATTGCACCCACAACCTTTGCCGCCTCAAGTTCAAAAGGCAATGCTCTTACATGATCGTGATTCAGCCACATCACCCAATGTTCCTAGCGAAGCTAATCAGCCGGCTTCTCGTACCGTGACCCAAGGTTTTCAACAAGCACCTTCGAACGCCCAGCACCAACCGCATCCGCACCAAGACAATGGTGGATATGGAAGACATCCACCTCAGCTGGCTGCACATTCTGCAAACTTGTTAAATGTATTAAAGGGAATCAATCAGCCAGCTTTATCGTTACAACAACCCTCATCACATTCGTCGCCCTTAGTCAGCAACGTTCCAGCTCAAATAGATGACCAGCGCCAGGCACAGCGAATTCCTATGTCGGAGGCCGCATTTCCTACTCAGTACGGCGGTACAACGCTGCCTCCAACCACGTACCCTACTACAACTATGAACGCTCCAGCTCCCTTTTTGCGTGGCAGCAACCGCCCCATTGTACCGACAGACCATCACCGCGCTTCGCTATTGGGTATGTTTAAGACTGGGCAGTCCACAATACCTCAAGATCAGGTAGATGGCCAGGGCGCGTCACTTTCATCAGCGGTTCCTCGGAACATAAAGGGGGAGTCACCCAATCAACAGCAAGCAAGGCAAGGCCCGTCTACCGCCGATGTTCTCAAGGCCGCCGCCCGGGAGAACGGGCAGCCTATACAGTGGAATCCCGAACTTAATCTACCTTATGGTGCACATTCTATCCTGCGCCGTGGGCCTAGCCGAGGGTCAGCTCGTAGTCCGGCTCCATTAACACGAAACTCGAATGAGGCTCCGACACATTTGCCTATGCGATCTCATCCAAGCCCAGCATCATCACGGAGCCAGATGTCACCCCGACGCCAAATGTCACCTCGGGGCCCGATGTCGCCCCGTGGTCAGATGTCACCTTACCAGGGTCACCGAAATTCGAGAATGCAGTCTCCAAAACAACCGATATCTCAAACCCAGCTACATCATATACCGTCTTATCCATACGGCGGAAATCAAGGTAGCGCGCCGAATCCTCTATCCCAATTCCAGGGTTCCCCATCTGCGTCTACACTTCCTACACCTAACATGATTAAGCCTCGGCAGAACTCGACGGTAGAACAGAGAAACACGCTACTGTCTATCCTAGGGAAGCCGCAACCGGAGGCTCCCCAAGGGAAGGGCAAAGATGCAGTTGGGTCTAAGCATTTAGCTGCTAGTCCCGAGCCGTTGCCACGGTCTCGGTTAGCTTCGTTCAATTCGCAGAGATCAAGACGTAGTAGCACAACGCCTCTTTCACCCGCGGATAGGAACTTCTTGCTTGGTTTCTTAGAGAACGCATCAAACAATGCAAAGAGCTGAGAGGCATGGGATTGAGGCACCCAGATGCGAGAAACTGGCCCATTATGTTTAACTCGAACGTGACAAAGCGGACCGGCAACGTATATAGGGGTTCAGTCGGTAGGATTAATCCATTACATGACTACATAGTATACTAGGTACTTAGATTTGAATGGAAATCCTTGACGATGCCTATATGGTCTCCGCTAGTTATCGTTATGCCTCATGAATACCTAGGTAGGTCACGTTCTATTTAGCATGTAGACCTAAGTTAAATTTTTAGTTTCAATAAAACCTTGAGGCGCATGCTACAAGCATTTAGGTAGTTGATTGAGCTAGGTAGGAAAATAAACCTAACCTGGTAGAAGTGACCGAAAAAACGAGAGAGCGGATAAAAGAATATTTCCTTTGTGGTTATTTTGTTGCTGATTGCGACCCTCTCGGACGCTGGTTAGGCAGCCCTTGCATAAGCTCTTAAAGATCAGCGAGAGTTAAGTACGTATAGGTAAGTACCTAACGGACCGGTGCCCCACCAACGGGTATGATGCAAGAAAGTGGGACGCGTGTTGCCCGCCCCGGACTCGACATCGGCCCCTCCCACTCTTAATCGAAAGTACCGTCGTGGCAGTCAACAATTCTGTACATACAGCATCTACATGCAATACAGTACAAAGCACACACACACAACTCAACAACTCCACAAAACCATATCACTTGCCCCCTTTTGCTAGAAATCAAACCAAAATTAGTCCGATTCAAAATACTACATAGAAGCAAGACAAGGTTCCATCCATACATATGGCACGGCTCACGCAGGAACCGGTCACGCCCCGACGCATCGTGTCCAATCCCGACTCGCTCACAGACCTCGCCCGACTACTCAGCCGCCAGCAACAGAGCATCCTACATGTGGACGCCGAGAGAGAACGGAGGTTGCGGGCGAGCGAGCACGAGCGCAACAAGGCTAGCATAGTAAGTGGTGGTGGTGGTGGTGTGTCCAGCGACATTGAAATATCACACCTTTGTTTGCTTGCCTGTTTACTTTGTGGTACCCTAACTAACCGTGCTCTGCTCTACTCTGCTGCTATAGAACCTCGAGTACGCCCGAACCCTCCTTACAAAGCTAGAGCAAGATGCGGTAGCCATCAAGATACACGCCAAGAGGCAAGAAATGCAGGCGGATCTAAACCAGAAGCGCGGGGTGTACGAACAGCTCGTAGAGAGACTACGAGAGCTCGAGGACGTCAGCATAGATAGCGACGAGGACGACAGCGATGAGGGCGAAGACTTATTAGGGGATATCATCCCAACGCCGAGTCAGAGCACCGACTCGAGGTCGAGCGAGCACATTCGCGACGAGTTAAGGGGCGTACGAGACGAGGAGGACGAGGAAGACGAGGCGGAAGATTACGAGGGGGAATCAACTGTTTTGCCTGAACCCACGAGAACAGAGCCCGAACTAGCATCGGCCCAACCGCCGTCATATCCAACTACATATACAACAGCTACCTCATCAACACAATCACGCCCTCCCGAACCCCAAGCCACAGGCACGATTACATCGCCCACGCTCCGCCCACGCGGGGCCGCAGCCGCAGCCGCTACACAGCAAGCAACCACAAGTACGGATACAGCAACGACAACCAGCGCGCTACGATCCCAGCTCCTCGGCGCCGCCGCAGGAGCATCGTCGTCCACAACGGTAGCCACAACATCAGCGACGGCGGAGGCGATCCTCGACCACCACCGCGCGGAGCAGGACAAGCTGACCGAGTCGATGGTGTCGATGGCCAAGGCCCTCAAGGCGTCGACGCACGCCTTCTCGTCGGCGCTGCGCGAGGACCAGGACGTGCTCGACGGCGCGGGCAAGGGGCTCGACCGCAGCGAGCGCGGCCTCGAGGGCGTCGCCGGCCGCATGGGGAGCCTGCGCCGGCTCACCGAGGGGAAGGGGTGGTGGGGACGCATGCTGCTGTATGCGTGGATCGCGGGGCTGGCTGTCTTTGCTGTGGTGTTGGTGTTTGTGTTTCCTAAGCTGAGATTCTGATCTAACGTAATGACGGATGGTGGATGGATCATGGGAGAATCTTTGATCTTCCCAGTAAGGGGCGGTTATTAGGAATGCATTGTCTTCGTCTGGCGGAGGACAGATAGGAGAGACTAAAACCGGAGACTCCCTGGCTGGGCAGGGTCTGTTAACTTAGCTTGTATTCTATGTTAGAACACTGACATGAGTAATGAATGGACGAGACCAATGTACGAGATCATTGTACAATTAAACTACGTTTACACTGTCGTTGTATATATCTTGATATACTCTTACGTGAGCTGCCCTCGTTTAAACCGGCCTCAATGAACACAATGCTTACCCTACAAGGCTTCCTTTCTCTCACTTTTTTTTGCTCTACTTTCCCTTAGGCCACGGAGATGTAGGGAGGGGCATTAGTAGGAATTTATAGAGAATTCATCGATTAAAACTACTTATCTAATGGGTTACTAGCAGATGGTTTCAACCATCGGATGTCAGATCGTGAAGCGCGTATGCGTCTACCTCTCTGCTCTAGTCCGCGAATCCAACCTACTTCTCGTAAGACGATCACTACCCATCTATAGTACGTTTACAGAAGTGGAGAATTCATCGCAGAGCGTAACCGCGTGAAACATCAAACAACTCAAAGTGTCTCACGCAAGCAAGTAACTCCCAGTTCCACACACCAAGCACCTAGCATATCCCCCAGCATCCCAGCCCAGGACCTAAGGCCATTGAAAAGAAAAGAAAAGAAAGGGGGAAAAAAGGAAAAAAAAAAAAAAGACGGCCCGTAGCGATAAATCCCATGAGAAAGCAACCTGCCGGAATAGAATAGAATGGAGTGGAGTGGAGTGAAGTGGGATTAAGCAAGCTAGGCCAGATCAACCGCTGGGTGTACGAGAATAAACGACTCAGTGTCGTCAGACTCGTGGCCATCGTCATCCTCCTCGGCCTCCTCCTCTTCCTCCTCCATCGCAGCCAAGCGCTGGCGAAGGGCCAGGTCATGCTCGTGCCCCACCTGGGCCCGCGTGGCGGCGATCTGCGCGGCCTGGTTGTCGGCCACGTTGAGCGTGCCCCGGGTCGACTCGCGGTAGATCGCCTCGGCGGTGGCGCAGGCGGAGCGGTAGAAGCGTTCTCCCGCCGAGATGGCGTCCGGGAGACCGAGGTTGTCGAGGTCTACGAGCTCGTCGTCGTCATCAACTCTATCTCCGTATTGACCTGCGCCGCCGCCGCCATTATTACCATGCTGCTCATACCCATTCTCATTCTCGCCGGTGCTGATGCTGTCGTTGTCGAGCTCTGTCTCCTGGACCCCGTCGTACATGCGCTCCATCTCTCGGGCGGTGTCTGCGTCGTTTTGGGCGGGCGGCTGGGAGGAGAAGCCCGGGCCGTCGAAGCTGCCGGTGCTGTCGTCGTAGGGAGAGGAGCCATCTCGCTCGTCGTCAATGTCAGGGTCGGCGTTAGCGTCAGGGCCAGCGCCAGAGTCATCGATATCGCCGTTGTTGTTGTCGACTCCCGCGCCGGTTTCCACGGGCGTGGAGGCCGGTGCGATGAGGCCGGAGGAGGGTATGTCGTAGTAGTCTTCTTGTTTGCGTCTACGGCAGGGAGGGCACTCGCAGTCCTCTGTGTCGTACCCTGAGGAGCTCGAGCCATCGCTGTCATCATCATCTGTCGAGCCGCTCTCTCTTCGAGATCTTTTTGCGGGCTGCTGCTGATCATCATCATCATTATTCTTCGAGTCGTCGTCTTCTTCACCACTCTCAGGCCGACCGTGCTTGAGGGAAGCCTTGGCTGGGCCGCTTGTTTCTTCTTTACTGTCGTTACTATCTGAAGCGGTTGCGTTGTTATTATCCTTGTTGCTGTTGATGCCGTTGCCGAAGATGGAGGGCATGCGGCCGCTGATGAAGCCCGGCTTTCCGTCGCCGTTGCCGAAGATGGATGGGAAGCGGCCTTCGATGTAGCCCACCGGCTTTCCCCCAAACTGTGATGCGTATTTGGTTAGCTCTACTAACGATAAAAACATAAAACTGAAATCATAATGGTGGTTTGCGTCAGATTAATTACGTACAGGTGCGGTGTACTGGAAATTCTCTGGTCCTGTTGAACCCATCTTCTCAATACGGTCGTCCCACGCGATGGTCGTCTTTTTCTTGAAGAAGGACTTGAATGTTCGAAAAGCTGTGTCGAAGTTGACGGGAGACTCGTTGAGGGGATACCGCGAGCCTTTATTCTTCGATTTCTTGGTAAATAGAGTTGTACACTGGTAAGTAAAGGGTTTGGCGTTGCTTTCCCACAGCTAAACATTGGACGGTGAGTCAGTATTCGTAGTTGGATAGTCCAATGTAGTAAACTATATGGGAAAGGATAAAAATGTGCTCACGGTAAGTAAGTGTTTCTCGCCTACGTTGCCACTCTCCTCATCGTTACGCTTAAGCTGGATCTGATACTCGAAGTACGTGCTATCGCGGTATGGATGCCAGAATCCTGTAAATTTTTGTGTTATTAGTGTTCGTCCTTATTTACTTAACGGACTCAGACGAGACACCAAAATAACTTACGTTCGTCGACATAATTTTCCGCATTGCTCGAGCACCTTTCCATTTTCTTAATCTTCTGCTTCTTGGCTTCCTTCTCCTTAGCCTTTGCACCGAGATCATACTGTAGAGTTCTTAGGCGCACTTTCTTCCAGACTGCAGTTCTAGTGGTTAATAATCGCAGTCGTAGTTTAAACTCATGATTTCTGAACCTTGTTTTTGATAGAAACACCGTAAAACAAGAAAGTAGGTGCTTACTAGAATCTTCAAGCCAGTCACGCAAAACTATCTTGGTGTCCTTGTTCCTAAGCGCCGCCCGGACGGGGGCAATTCTCTTGTTGAAGTCCTCTTCCGTACACAGGAGATGGGTGACATTACCGTCAATCGTGTGTGTGAATTGACCACCCCAATAAGTGACCCATTGCTCTACCTTCTCCTCTCTCCAGCCATAGTCGCCCAGATATCCTGCGACGCCGACGACGCAATCTTTAAGTATGGGTTTGGAAGAAATTTCCTTCGGCATTTTGCTATGAAATATGGGTATGAGATGAGAGATGTAAATAGATGGCGTAGGGAGTCGCGCCTCGTTGAGCTATGTAGCAACCTAGATCCCTGCCTGAATGTAAGGTTATAGAGGGGTGAGATGTGCTTAGATGTGAGGCCAAGTAAAATTATTGGTATGGAGGGCAAGACGCATGAGGATAATAAGTGAAGGATGGCACAATTCGATATCGTGAGAAGTGCTGTGTTTGGACGGGATCTAGAGTGATACTAGATTTTATAATTAGAAGTATTGAGGAGTATGATGATCTAGGATGTAGAAATGTAAACTGCAACGAAAGGCTGTGAGTTCTGTGTGTAGGGGAAGAGATGTTGATTATCGGGGAAGTCGGTGCTCGATGAATAGCGTGGCTCCCCTCTCCTCGATAAACTGGGAAGGAAGTTTATTAGTAAGTATCGCGTGGTACATATCAAATCTGAATGTCTTCAATGGGAATACTGATCATGTCGTCGTAACTTGTAGTCAGTTTGGCAACAGAAGAAAGCCCTAGAGTGAAAAGGAGTGATGTGCTTGGAAGAAGGGTTGTAGCGTAGTAGAGCTGCGAGAAGTGATAGAGAAGGCAACCTAGTATGCCCTGGCTTGAGTTTGAATTATGAGCTCAATTTGGGAGGTAGGAGTAAAGATCTGAGAATAATACGGCGAAGGCTGGCGGTTTATGTGTTGCTTATTAGGTTAATGGCCTGCTTGAATGAGAGTGAAGGTGTGCTGAAGGCAAGGTAACAATTGCGAAGAGTAACAGGAGGACGAGTTGTAGAAGATAGAAACGTAAGGAAAAGGTAAGTACGATTTAGCTACCTGCTGCAGGTTCCTATCAATTCATGTTAACTTGAATGAAAAACCTATTGATTTACGCGAGGCGAAGACTGTATATGAATGTTATAATTGGCAATGCTACGTTTAAAGCAATGATGATAATGTAATATGTTCTTTTATCGTGGGTATCAACTAACTATGAATAAGACTTTGTGCCTGCCTGCCTTTCCAATGAGATGGCCACGCTAAAGAAAATGCCATTCTACCGATACCTGCTGTTCACAAGCATCCTTCCTTCTCCTAGAAAAAGGTACTCTTCTTCTTATGCATCTTTCCATCTCCGCTCCCGCCTCTCCTCCTTCCAGGTTTAGGTTGAGGTTGGCCCTGAGGAGGTCCGAAGAACTGCATTGGAGGCGCGAACCAACCTCCGGGTCCGTTCCCGTGTGGTCTCGGTCCGGCACTTAGGGGCCTCGGGGGAAGAGCTGGGGTCTGTAGATGCAATACAGGGCGGCTTGGGCCGGCGTTACTATTAAAACTCGGATCTGGCCGTGGAGGCAGATTGGGTTTTGGCCCGTAGTCTTGTCCTGCCATGCCGAATTCCTTCCTTAACCTCTCGGTCTCCTTTTCCACTGCAGCCTCACGCCTCCTCCGTTCTTTCTCTTCGTCATCTAGCATTTTCTTGATCCGCTTCTGTTCGGCTTTGTCTCTCTTTTCCCTCTCGCGCTCTTCTTGCTGGGCGATGGTCTGCTGCCGCCTCAACTCGGCGGGATCTTGTTGTGGTGGAGTGGGTTGTTGTGTTATTGGCGGGGGCACATTTGCGGGTGAAGAAGTGCCGATGCCTGAAGTCATGACATAGGGATCTCCAGATGGCTTGGGAGAGCCTGGCGCGTGGGCTGGGGCTAGGGGCCTCGAGTTTTTGCGCTTAGTTGTTGGTGCGCCGTCTACATTGAACGAGTCTCGACCCGGTGTCAGGTAGATCTCACGGATGACTTCTGCGCCTAGGAGCAGCACAATCTCAAGGCCTTTGCGGTCTTCTACTTCGACTCTCTGCAGATTGGGCTCGTAGATAGTGACCGCCTGTTCTCTCCCGTGTTTGTATAGCGCCACAGTAATGTCAGGCTCTTTACTTTTCTTGCCCCCTACAGAGCGACCAGTCATGTAGCAGGCCATGTCCTTGCTGAACTTGCTCTCGCGCTTCCATTTGAACATAATCTTGGGTGTAAGACTGCTTGCGACAGGATCGTTCTGTTGGCGATCGATCTGTGATGCGGACGGCATGCGGAAGGTCTGCTGTGGTATTTCGAACTCGAAGGTCTCTCGGCCCATCCATGTGCTCTTCTCTCCCCTGACCACAACCTGCTGGTCTGGGTTGTATAGCTGGATGGCGAAGCTCTCGGGTATTATGGGCGCTGGAGCGGGAGGGACACCGTTATGGGCGCGGATTTCGGCGGCTGAAAGAGTGGGTTGTTGGAATTCAGGCTCGATTAGGACCTCGGCGAAGATGATGCCTTGCGTGCTGGTGTCGCCCAATGCTATAGCATACTTGTTCTTAGCTTGGGGGAGAGCCGGGTTCAGTTTCTGTAGAGTGTATTCGGCAGCCAGCTCGGAGCCGTTCTGAGTAAAGTACAGCACCGTAGAAAGGGGATTGTCAGAGGCTTGTCTGAAATAAAAGGTCGGTAGGTTTTCGTCGAGCATGTTGGCGAAATGTCGCAAAGTATCTTGGAATCAATGATGCCTATTCCCTCCCCCGACGGCCGGTACCTACTAATGTTACCTAACGCTACCTAACGTAAAGATATATATGTAGGTGGGTAGAAAGGTAGGGTAATATGTACGGTGCACGCTCTATCGCAATATATCAATGAGAGGAGTGAAATAAAGAACTTGCATATAAAAAGGGAGAGGGGAAGAGGAGCAGTGTATATCTAGAATTGGTTTGTGATAGATAATTATTTATTGTAAGGTGCTACCTATCGGAGTGAGGGCGTACGCAGTCGAGGCAGTGGCTGTCGAGGCAGGATGACGAAGATGGCCCCTCCAACCAGCATTTGCAGCATGGATCATAAGCCCGAAAATAGCAACGCGAACTGAGCCCTGCGGAGAGTATCCACATAGCTAACAGGGATAATAAGGAACATGAGACATCTACCTTACATACGGAGGTCGAGGTCAAAATTGACTGGCACGCTTGACAACAGCTCACAGTGCAAGTCAATGAAGGTTACCAGATTGCTGACGGCCCGACTTAGCGTTGACAGGGCGCCAACGCTTGAAGTCCTAGGCTAACTGCTAAGGCTAGCAGTAGATCTACCCTAAACATAGAGTAATTAGTGGCCTGCTATACCCTGTCTTTATTTTGCAGACCGTTGGCAGTCCGACTTGTTATATGCCAGACTGCCGTACTGCATTGAACTTCATTAACTTGCACTGTGAGCTATTGTCAAGCGTGCCAGTCAATTTTGACCTCGACCTCCGTAATGAGTGTAGATCTCGAATTAAGGGACTAGGTAGCCGGTTCATACAAAAAGAATAAGAAAAAAGTAGAAAGAAAAATCAAAGAAATAAAAATGGCATTGTTGATAGGAATGCTTTTGGTAAAGAAGTTGCAACTCAAACTCGTAAATATTAAATAATAGTTAGCTAGTTAGTATAAAACAACTATGGATGGGGATTTTGTTGCGATGCTGACCTACTGGAAGTATTTTAGTGTCATCTGTAAGTGGTTACCTAGATATATGGAGGCGACGATGGTGGATCAGCTGGAGTTTGTCTATGGAGTCGAGTGTCTACGCAGCCTTGAACGACCACCTACCCACTATCCATCTAGAACCTCAAATATCTAACCTGTCTACGCATTTTCCGTAAAGAATTTTTGTTCTTATCTTAAAAAATCACGGTTCCCACATTATTCTCGATAGCAACGCCACTAGACACGATGAATGTATTATTGTATGTATTATAGAAGGGTTGTTATTATAGTGGTCGTCGGACTAGTTATTACAGTGGTAGCGTACCTAGACTAACGCTTGGGGCTTAGGTATTTGAGAGAACTGTATACTTAATTCCATCTACCTACTTAACTTGGGTATGTAGATTCTACCTTCTCGTGTAATCCACCGGAATTCATTATTCAAACTGAGTCTAGTATCGTATCTGCTCTGCCATTAACTCTCTATATCGCCTATGGTGTATGAGATTGATCTGTTATGCATATAATGGATGATCGCGATGCCAAGCAAAAGCTATTGCGTGGACTAAGACGCGTCTTCTCGGTCCGTACGTATAATCTTCGGTCTTGAAAGTTACACGCATACTATAAATGAGCCACGAGCTAGCAAAATGCCGTATAATCCAACCTAGAAATCTACCTAAGCTTTTGAGACTTACATAGTACCTTTGCCATTACTACCTGGCATATAGAGAGATTAGGTACCTTAGGTAGGCTCTAGCCTATCACAATGGGGGATTTGAAAAACCTAGCTCTCTTGTGGCGAGCCTCGGTTTAAAAGTAGCTTTTGGGACATCCTTTCCGCCTTTCCCCTCTGGTGAACATACTTATTGGATACCTACCTACACAATTAGATTCGACCTTATCTCCTGCATCTGTCCTGCATGTATACGGCTTTTTTACGCCTTGACTTATGTAGATAGGACGTGCATAAAGCTAACCCAGACACGCCCGAGTAAAAGTGGTGAGCTACAACTACAACATATGTATACCTACCTAGGTAATAACCAGTTCAGGCTAATAAATGCCATATCACTCATAACATCCCATACATGTAAGTTTGTTTTCACTGCTTCCTCCTAAGGAGAGCTTGCATTAATTAACCTCACCAGGATGAATACAATACCACTCGAGCTGATCGACGCTGCGGTTGGGGGTTCCTTTTAAATGACGACCCCCAGTCGTGTTGGCGTGCTCCTTCAGCTGATGCAACCATTGTGACATATGGCGTGCGACACCTCAACCAGCCAAACCAGCCCAAAAGGATGAAACATCTACATTCGACCGGCATGTCTATCTACTGTGGTGTATCGCTTGCTTTTGTCAGCAGGATCGCTCTGACCTCACATGGCGCAATCCGTCGTCTACAGCATTTCCATGCTGGAAAAAGGCTCGAGATGCCCCCTCCCCTGAATGAATGAATGCATGTTCCTCTCACAGACAACATTTCGTCTTGCCATGGTTGCTTCGTCACGAGTAGAGCAACCCCTACCTCTATATCTAGTTACTCGTCGAATAATAATAGCACCAGAGTGAAGAAAGACAACGAACTCCATTAGACGGATATCACGATACTATATATATATATATTTTTCGGCGGGATAGTACCTAGGTAATAAGTAGATAACCGGATGTCCCGGACTCGAGCTCACCCTCACGAAACAACGTCGTAGTAGACAAACTAAAAATGACCGGCGCCGGCGCCTCACGAGACGACGAGGCGGAGCAGCGGCCCCTCCTCGCGGACTCTCCCCTCCTCCTCCCCCCGGACGAGAACGGCCGCCCCCCACAGCCCGACCACGGGCGTCTCGAGGACGACGTGCTCCCCGAAGAGTCGACGCTGGGGCGGAACATCGACTGGAAGAGCGCCTACGTGATCGCCATCAGCCGGGTCATCGGCAGCGGCATCTTCGCCGTTCCGGGCGTGATCCTCAAGTCTGCTGGCAGCGTGGGGCTCTCACTGACACTATGGGTGGTTGGTGCGGTCATCGTAGCCGCGGGACTGGCCGTGAGTCTCGAGTACGGGTGCATGCTGCCCCGGTCCGGGGGGGATAAGGTCTACCTTGAGTTCACGTATCCGCGCCCGCGCTTCCTCGCGTCGACGCTCGTGGCCGTGCAGGCCGTGCTCCTAGGGTTCACGGCTAGCAACTGTGTTATTTTCAGCCAGTACACGTTCTTCGCCTTCGGGGCCGAGCCCGCGGATGTCTGGCGCAAGGGCCGTGAGTACATCTCGTGCCTTTTTTCTTCCTGTTTCAGCGGTTTCTAGAGTTGAGACTTTCCTTTTTAGTGAAGGCTGTGCCTGGAAACTTCTAAGACCCTCGTATATAATGCTCAAAATGGCGATAACTGACTCCGAGTCCTCTAGTCGCCGTCGCGCTGTTGACCGCCATAACGGTTATTCATGGCGTCTGGTACCGCGCCGGCATCCGCATACAGAACTTCCTCGGCTGGATTAAGGTCGGGCTGGTCGTGTTCATGGTCCTGTCCGCGCTCTACGTCGTGGTCTTCCGCCCCGAGCGCGCCGGTGGGGGGGAGGAAGGGGAGCCGGCGGTGTTGATGCTAGGGCCGGAGAGCTGGGACGGCTTGTGGGAGGGCAGTGATTGGAGCTTTGGGACCATTGCGACCTCGCTCTTCAAGGTCTTCTACTCGTATGCCGGACTGACCAACTTGAATAACGTCCTGAACGAGGTCAAAGACCCGGTGCGGACGCTCAAGTCCGTTTCGCTGTCCGCCCTCGTCACGGCTTGCTTTCTGTACCTGTTGGCCAACCTGGCCTACTTCGCCGTGGTTCCCGTCGAGGAGATCAAGCAGAGCGGCCAGCTCATCGCCGCCCTCTTCTTCGAGCGTGTGTTTGGTCCGAACGTCGGCAAGAGGTTTCTCCCTCTAGCCGTAGCGCTTTCGGCGGCCGGGAACGTCATGGTTGTCACATTTGCTTTGGTAAGTTTCTCGCCCTGGCCAACTATTTCACTCTGGACGACCCGCACAGCATGCTAACGTTAAAACCCCCCTTTCAAGGCCCGTCTCAACCAAGAAATCGCAAGAGCGGGCTTCCTCCCGTTCTCAAGGTATCTCTCGTCTTCGAAGCCCTTCAACGCCCCCATGGGAGGTCTCATCGTCCACTACATTCCCTCCGTCCTCGTCATCGTCCTACCGCCGACAAACGAGGTCTACTCCTTTATCTTAGAAGTAGAGGGTTATCCCGGACAGATCTACGGATTCGCTATTACTGTTGGCCTCATCTGGCTGCGGTACAAGCGGCCTGATCTCAAAAGGCCTTTCAAAGCTTGGATGCCGGCTGTCGTGTTTAGAGGTTTGCTCTGTCTTGCACTCTTAGCCGCGCCATTCTTCCCGCCCTCGAACCCTAATCCTGATGGGCTGTGGTATGCTACGTATGCTGTTGTTGGAGTTGGCATGTAAGTGCACCGCTTCCCCTATTCGCTTCATTTTTAGTATGTTTAGATTATCAGGTGCTGTGGGTGAGACATCGATATAAGATTTGAGGTCAACTCGCTGACATGGTTGTTCTCGTAGTATCGCTTTTGGCTTCATCTACTGGCTGGTTTGGACAGTCATCTTACCACGGCTCGGCGGCTATAGACTGGAAGAAAAACAAGATGTGTTGGATGACGGGACTACTATCACTATATTGGCACGAGTACCGAAGGCGGAATGAGAACGCTATACCATGGGTACAATATTCTCGTTCAGATGCAATGATACAACTGTGTTCAACTATCACATCTGAAACTAAATATAGATGCATCAGACTGTATGTAATGCTAATGAGAGGATTATGGTCGGAGTAGATAGATTGTAAAGTGTATAAAACCACGCGGCGCCGGCGATTCTTACATACACGAATTCTATGATTTGCCTCTCCACCGGCCGCCCCTTAAACCCCAAGTTTTGCCTCCCTTTCCCCTTGTGCATTTGAGACTTGTTTAAAAGAAGAAAAAGGATAGGTCAACAAGCCGATTATCCAAGCCGTGTGATCAGAATTAGATGGCCGGGAGCTATATAGCTACTGATTTGAAGTGAATTTTTTCATTCAATGAACGTAATATGCGTTGACGCTGACTTAGCGCTTCAACATCTTCCTCGCGTTCGAGGCGTCTTCCCCGCCCCAGAGAGCGGCAATGAACTGCGCAAGCACCATCAATAAGGACTATATACTGGTATAGGTATCCTGCTCCATGAGGCTTGTTTCCTTTATGATTGCCGATATCATTCATCACGCACCCTAGCCCTCTCTATCCGCTCTTTCTGCTGGTCTACCCAACTATTTATCGAGCGAAATTGAGGCGGGCGGTCACTCGCCATAGTGTACATTGTGTCCCTTCTCTGCTCAGTTCCAGTCCGACTCGTCCAGGGAAATGAAGGATTGCCCGTATCTGTATTCGGCACCGGAGGTACTGGTGGTCTAGCCACGATGTTAGGTGGCGGCATTATTATATCGCCGTCTCCGAAGCCCGATGATAGGGATGATATTTCGCTCGCACGGTATGTCTGCCGTCGTCCAGGATTGTACGCACTGGAAGGTTGGCGGGCCAATTTAGGTTGGTTATAATACGAGTCCGGCATCCGGGACTGTAAAGTCGAGTTAACATCACCGCCGTCCATAATTTGGCCATTGGGTTGTCCATATTGGTTTGGAGGGTTGACCAGCGTTAGTGTTTGGCCGTCTAGAGTCTGCCACATCGCCCCCTCAGCTTGAAGGGTTGTTGCGGATGGATAGGCTGCGCCGTCCGATTCCTGGGGATATAACTTTCCCTGATCGTAATAACCAACTGCTTCCATTGAATTTTTGTTGCCAACATCATAGGTTGGTAATAGGTCCTTTGGTCCATAGGAGGCGTCCGATGCCCGGGCGCTGTTTGTCGCTGACCTCCGGCGCCAAGGAATCAATGCAGACAGCCAGTTCCTATGGTTGTCTTCGCGGCCAGGTTGTTTTGACTTTTTCAGAGTTCTGTAGACTATCCACCCAACGAAACACAACACGATGAAAGCGCCTTTTCGATTGTGAGCTCGTAAAACAGACGATCGTGTGAAAAGTGGCTAACTGAGACTTACCGACTGAACCTGCAGAAACTAGTATTAGTTCTGATGTGGTATTGATCCCCTTTTCATCGGCTTTGTTACTATTCGCGCCGTTGTTATTATTATTGTTGTTCCCATGGCGGCCGCCCCTGCCATTGCCGGCGCCATTCGGGGAGCTCGTCTGGCTTGGCACCGGCGTTGAAGACTCTCCAAGACCGGCCGTAGGAAGAGTTGATATCGAAACCTCAGTAGTAGCCATGTCCGCAATAGCCGTAGCACTTGATACAGCACTCGGTGGCTCGGAGACGGCGGGTAACTGTCAACTATTAGTATCTAAAGTCGGAAATTGTAATATGCTCGAGGAACTAACCTGGGTGACCTGGGTGGGTGGAGCAAGTATAGGCGATGGTAAAGTTGTTGTCGGCTCAGGGATAACGATGGACGTAGATACCACTATAGATGTAGTTGTGCTCGCCTCGACTGCGGTTGTAGAGGGCGGCGGCGGTGGCAGCGACGACGATGATGTTGGGGGAAGTGAAGTTGAAGAGTTGTCGTCTGAGCTTGAGGTTGAACTGCCTCGATCATCTCCTTGGCCCTTTCCACCTTTGTCGCCGTTATCACCACTTTTCTTACCTCCATCTCCGTTATCCCCATTATTGCTACCACCACGATTACCGTTACCACCACGACCGCTACTACCGTTGTCGTTACCGTCACCTCCATTCCCTTTGTCCTTGTTACCGTCGCTCCCTCCTTTATTAAAACCATTATTATTGTTGTTGTTGTTGTTGCCACCACCCCCTCCGCTGTCGCTTCCATCACTACTGCTGCTCTTATCATCTTCCTTCTTAGCTCCGCTACTATTAGGCCCCCCTCCTCCGCCGCCTCCGCCTCCGCCGCCGCCGCCTCCTCCTCCTGCTCCGTCTTCCTTGCGAAAGAATGGAGGACCACGTCCCCCTTTGTCGTCCGAGAAGCGAGAATTGTTATCGCTCGAGCCGCCCCCAGGTCCATTCGGCCTACCCGAGTTATTATCACCACCACCACCGCCGCCGCCACCAGTACTGCGGTTCCGGTCACGATTATTGCCATCACGATTATTGTTGCCGTTGCCGTTGCCGTTGCCTTTCCCGCCTCCCCCTTGCCGCCTCTCTAGAGTGAAACGGGACTCGGACTTCTCGGCGTCTGGCGATATGTTATCGTCGCTGTCGGTGGTGTTGTCGTCTGCGCCATCTAGGTGTTGACCTATCTGTACCGTGGGCCGAGTGGCAGTTCTAGGCACCTTTCTACGCCTGCTGATGTTTTGTGGGCATCGCCTTTCGTTACAAAGTGATGGCATAGTTCCGTCTGGCCTTCTTTGTGTATATTCCGTGCTACGATGCCTCGCACGTGAGCGTAAAGGGATTAATTGATAACATAGCCCCAGCCCCCAAGGTCCTCAAGTGATGGGTCGTGTAAAATGGTCAGGCTAAGCCCGTGAATAATCTTCAAGTGTGATACTGCGATTCGAAGAAGATTTCTTAAAAAAGGGAACCAGCCTGGGCAATTGGTAGAGAATCGAAAGAGGACCTGCCCCGAGAAAATAAAAGGAAACGGAGTGAAGCGACGGTAGGAAGCTTGTAAAGCCAAGTTTAGTTTGTGAGAAAAGTAGATTCAATAAAAAAAAAGGTTGAATCTACTAGACGTCCTAAAAGGCCAGGATGGGTTCATTTGACGACACAGCGTGTTCCCTCATCTTACCGGGGGGGTTACATCTACCCATTGCTTGCTACAGAATCTAGATTTGAGCAGCCCCTGTTGGTCACCTACGATGATAGAGAATGGAATCTTTCGCTAATACAGGGTTTAGAACTAGGGCGCCAGGGATACGGTACCAAGCATCAGGACGTTAGAAGAAAACCAAGGTGACCGGACGGGTCTCGTATAACATGCTGGGACAGCCAATAGCAGCCGGGCCATGGTATCCCAAACGGGAGCATTGTATGGTTCGGCGAGAGACGTACCGTAAAGCACTGGCTGGAAACGGCCACATGGATGACGGTGGAGGCCCGGGGGCGGGAGATGATGCACTGACGTGCCCTCAAGCTGTCTGAGCAGCAGCTTGCCATTTTCGCAGGACTTGCCTACTTACAACGAGGAGGAGGAGACAGAGGCAGAGGCAGAGGCAGAGGCAAGAGACGGGGACAGGGACAGGGAACGGGAGATGAGGATTGGGACGGACGGACAGGACAGGTCAATGGGGGCCTGCCGTGGTTGGCTAGAACTGTTTTGGATGCATGGAGAAACAGCAGCCTCTGGCAGGACTCTGGTACGTCGTGGTTCCCTTTTTCTGCCTTGAGACTGGCAAGACTGGCAAGAAGACTGGGTCCGCATTGACTTGAGGCTCTAGCTGTGGCAGACTCCGGGGTAGCTTGTCTCAGCAGGGGTGAACGTGGGCGGGCCAGGGGTTTCAATCCAGGGTTAATCTGTATTCTGTAACAAATTGGCCCTCTCTCCAGACTCTCTCCTAGGTGTGTGGAAATCTTTCTCTACCTACCTAGCTTACCTCTCTACTCTACTACAGTGCACATAACCATAACTGCGACAGACCTCGACCGAGATGAGTTGGGACGAAATACAATTAATTAAATTGTCTCTTTCTTATATATGTTACTACCTTAGAAAGGTATCTACAAGGTAGGCAGTTGCTTTGAAGGTAAGCAGATACTACCTAGATAGGTAGATACCTACTATCTTAGTAGGTAGTCTAAAGTATAATAAACCGGAAAACAGTACATAATTGCTTGTACGGTACATAGTACTGCTGTGGCGCACAACAGATCGATCTACTTAGCTTAGTAGATAGACTAGATAGTTCGTGGTATAGCACTTCTTGCTTGTACTTACTTAATCCGGAAATTTCCAGCCATGATACGTGCAGGTAGGCGATACCTACCTAGATTCCACGGACTATCAAGATAGATAGATAGTAGGTACACGACGCTGTGAAGTTGCTCTCACCTACCTAAGTATCGGAGGGCGACAGGAGCGGGAGAGTGAAAGCTTCCAGTAACCTTTTTACCCCTCGTTACACTGCATCACGACAATTCCATATCTGCCAATTCTGGTTACTCCAAGACTGAAATTTCGCTTAATAGTGGCCTATACGACCAAGCCAGAAGGACTCGAAACATGCCAATCCAGGTCTCCTTGTTAGCCGAGCGCGACATCCCCGGCGCCGTTACTGCGATCCAGTAAGTCAAACCCCCCAGCCAACAGCCATCAATCACCAATTTACCTTAACCATAACCATAACCATAACCATAACCACGATCATTACCACGATCGCAAACCGCTATCGCAACCACAATCCCAGGATTTGGGTGTCGAATAAAGTTCGGTCGGTTATGCCGCGTTTCCCCCATTTTATTATTCTATTACAGTATTCCATTCCCAAGTTCTCGCACGTTTGGGTGTTGTTCATAAAAAGACGACTTATACCTACCTACTCTACTACCTACTACCTAGGACCTACCTGTGTCTACTGATACGAAGGCCGTAGAGTAGTAGAGTACCTATGCCGTTGCAACACAACCTGTGACGTTTTATAAATCTCGTTACCTCATGCTAATTCCGCCCCTTTGCCATCTAGAGAGGCCTTTGCCAACGATCCGTACAACAACTGGGTTTTCAATAAATCCGAAGTAAGTTCAGCTCAGTCAGTCAGTCAGCAGCAACAACAACGGTTTTACATACATACCCATTATCCACATCCACGTACCTATTACTGCGTCCTTTCGGATCTCCCATCCGAATTAGTGGGACTTCTTAAGTAGTTGCTGAGCAGGGTTTCATCTCCTCTGCTCGGTTACTCGGGAGCTTTCCAGATCAGCAGGCATGAGAGGGGTCGGGGGTTGTTGATGGACGATATGCGTAGCCGCCTGGCAGTTTCGAATGTTCCTGGGTAGTCCTTTCATGCCGACCTAGCCGGCTTAGGCTAGCTGAGCGCGCTCGTATGCGTCTGCGTCAACGATGGCGTATTCTCCATCTAAGCCTTCACTGAACCTACTATACATGAACCCATCATCTGATCTGATGCTACGTAAACAAATGATACAGCGGCGACCACTCGCTAACAATGCCACCAGTTTGATCCCAAACGAAATGCCGTATCGCTAGGACTACGCTGCCAATGGGGGATGCGTAACGGCATCTTCCACGTCGCCAAAGAAGAGGGCAGCGACGAGGTCCTTGGCGTCGCTTGCTGGCTGCGGCCGCAACGGGCGGACCAGCCTCCCACTTGGCACGACTGGTTCGAAGATTGGCGACTGTGGTTCAACCAGGTTGGCATGAACCTCTGGTACGGCCGAGGGGGCTTGAATGTCAAGGTACGTCGATCGATCATCAGGAAACTTCGCTCGCTCGGAGGATTGCCATGAATTCTCCTGACCGCCCCAGATCATTTTGGCGGGGTATTGGGTATTGTATTCGGCATAGTGGCGCTTTCAAGCTGAGCGTGGCCTTGGCCTCGGGCTCGAGCGAAGATCAAGAGATGAACTGCTGGGCCCAGGCGATGAGGTGAGGCCTCGTTGTATGTGGTCATTTAGCCGCAAGCATGTTGTTGTTTCAGCGAATCTGTTCATCATACAACCTGGACCAAGCCTCAACCCGACACTTCATCCCCCGTTCTAGTTGTGCATATAACCTGGTACTAACATGGCTGTGCTCTAGCGCTATTGGATCTGGAAAGCAGCCCAGTCAAATGCACAATCCGCGGTGTGGACCGACCCTCGAGGGTACTACTTTCTCAACGTAAGTTAAACCTCCATTCCATCGGATCCTATCAACCCGTATTCACTTCGACTTTTAGATCATGGTCGTTATACCAAAGGCCCAGGGCCGTGGAGTCGGCCGCCTTATGATGGAGGCTGTAACAGACCAGGCCGACGCTGAAAACATGAATTGCTACCTCGAATCTAGCCGTGATGTGCCCAACATGCAGATCTATGAACGTTTCGGGTTCAAGTTCGCTAAGGAGCTTGAGTGTGATGACGACGGCACTGCCATTAAGCTCTTCGCCATGGTGAGGGAGCCAAGCACCAATCCCAAGTCGGATTAAGAGCTTATGCCATACGCCTTGTCCTTAGTTCATCCTGTGCTCTCACTTGTATTACGGAGGCCGGCGACTCAATTACTGTAACGTCTATATCATAGAACTTAGATCATATAGAGAGTCACCTCACTACCCAGCATATGTCTCCCGGAGCTTTTCATACGATCTCGGAGACATATACATAAGATCCATAAATATAGAAGCATAATTGAGTCTCATATTCAAACAAGTCTCAACATCTATCATGAGTTGATTAGGATGAACTCTGTTAATCCCGAGTAACCTTTACCCGCCGCGAATCCTAGATCATCAATACTCGGCTAATGAGAAATATTCATTCTTTTCGTTCTAATGCTTCTTCAGGTGAAGGTCCCCACGGCCGAGTCTGGTGTGGCAGCTTTGAGGCTTGTACGTGATGCGTCATCCACACAGTCCACGGTTGCCTTTAAGTTCCTGATTCTTATCACTAGGGTGGCTAGCCCTGGCTAATACGATTGTGGAAGATGGAGGGCCGGAAACCGCACGGATAGATTGAAGGGTTGAACTTAATATTCTACTTCTCATAACGTAACTGGAATATGTCAAAATATATGATACAGTGCTCCGTCGTCTGCTGTTACTATGACGCCTAACCGTACGCTACTGTTAGTACACCGCTCCGCTTGGTTTTGGTAAGACGACGGGACTCCCGTAGGAGAATCCTATAGGAGACCTCTGCGGTGAGCAAAGAGACTCCTGGAGATGACCCTGAAGGCATTTATAACTTTTGCGCGTCGATGAAAGCCTTATTGCACCCCTATGGTTGGCCGCTGACAGCTACAGGCCTTGTTAGTCTAAGCCTAACATTGAAGTCCAAGTCCGTATAGCTCGTAGACATAATATCATAGCGTATTTAACACTTAGGGTATTTACGAACCAGCATATCAAAGTATGGAGATATTGAAGATATATTATAGGAATACAGTGTAAAAAGAAACCTTTACCCAACAGGAGTGTATTCCCCACCAGCCTTGGCAATTTGCATGGCCGCAAAGGCAAAGCATTTTAATCCAGGTTCCGCCTCTATGTTATGCCAGCGCCTTATGTCCCTTCTATCGAATTGCGTGTACATGTGTACGTGTACATATTTCATCTAGTCCAGGCCACACGAAACCCCTTGCGTATGCATGTGGGACGGCGTGGTTGTGTTTTCACCCATAACTCCGTTGGCGCGGCTCTTCAAGCGACTCGCCCGTGAATTGATTAGCAAGGCTGGTTTTCTTGCTTCTGTGGTTTTTCCTTAAGAGAGATCTAGAACCGGTATCCTACAGTCTACTCTCGGGAGACATCGCGACCATAAAGTTTGGCCTTGATCCAGTCAAGGGCCACGAGGACACGGTTGCGTGCTAAAAACTGTTAGTAGGCTCATAAGTGACGTGTGGGTGGGTAGACTTACTGCTGAAGCACATGCTCAGGTAGGCACTTCGCCAGAAGAGGTAGGTCAGCTTACCGCCTGAAGCAACATTACCGTTCAACCAAGCAATATCAGCAACTGCCTTTTCACTACCAATATAGGCTAGACTTCCTTGGTGCGAGTAGTTGAAGGGCTTGACGTCCTTGATACGGCGGAGCTGTTTCTCAAGACCCTCGATCTCGGCTGTGATCTCAGCGACATTACCGGGCTTGAGGTTCAGGTTGGAGCTGAGCTCCTGGACTCTGCTCTCGAGAGCCTCAGTCTGGGCCATATTGTTGAATAAACGCGCCAGGAAACCACCTTCCTGTGCAGCAACCTGAGCAGTAGGGGCATATCCAGCGACAGCACAATCACCAACGGCCCAAATATCACGCGCGCCCTGAACGACGAGGTACTCGTTCACAGCCAAACCACGCCTCGACTCCTTTTGGGCGGGGATTTGAGACATGAGATCCCTGATCAATGGGCGGACTGCATTGCCGGTGGCCCAAACTAGAAGACCGTAGGGGATGGTAATCACGGATTTGCTGCCATCTGGGTTGGTAACCTCAGCCTCGACAGTCTTGTTGGTAACCTTCTTAACCATTGTCTTCGTCTTGATTTCAATGTGCTCCTCCTTGAACGTGCTTTCGGTATAGTCAATGAGTTGCTTAGAGAACATGGGCAGGACGGTAGGCAAAGCCTCGATCAGAGTAACCTTGAAACGCGGGGAAATTTCGGGGATCAGCTTCTTGATATCCTCGTCAAAGAAGTCACGCAGCTCGCCGGCAAATTCAACGCCGGTGGGGCCACCACCGACAACGACCATGTGAAGCAAGCGATCAATTTCAGAAGAGTCTTGGTCCTTAAAGGCGGCGGTTTCTACACAGTCCATAATCTTGGTTCGAATAGCCTGGGCGTCGCGGATTTCCTTTAGGAAGCAGCTATTTTCGCGGACACCAGGGATGCCGAAGGTGGCATTCTCGGCGCCCACACCGATAACGAGCATATCGTAAGGGACCTCGGTCTCATTGATTGTACCTTTGATGTCGCTGTTGTCAGAGATCTTGACGACCTTCCTCTCATAGTCGATCTTGGTGGCCTCGGCTTCATAAAACTTGACGGCAGCCTTCTTCTGACGTAGGATCTGGCGGACGGGTTCCATGATAGAGCGGTGTTCGATGTTTCCGGTAGTACATGATGGCAGCAGAGGTGTAAAGAGGAAATAGTTCCGTGGAGAGATGACAACGACGTTGTAGTTGGCAGTATCGAGTTTCTTGAGCAGGGAGACGGAACCCCAACCGGTACCTACGGAAGATGGTGCTCCCGGTTAGCTATCACAGAACCAGAACTTAGGAACTAGACGAGCGACAACCCACCTAGGATAACTAGAGTCTTCTTCTGGGGATCAGTTGGGGATTGGTCGTCGGGATAGCGATCTAGGTAACCGTCATAGATGATAGCACCAATACCGAGGATGACAGATAGGTAGGTGGCGCGCCACATCCAGCGGAAGGTAGTCCGGATCTTGCCAGACTTCTTCTTGGGGGCTCGCGGAGCAGCATCAGCATAGGTCCTGGCGAATTGGCGGGAGGCAAGGCGGGCGGAGGGCGAGAGCACAACAGGCGACCTGAGAATGGATCGCGCCGCATATGACGTGGTCGTCGCAAAATTCGCATGTGGCCGGACAGCTTCGGCGACGGGCAGCCGTGTTGCTGCCGCGCCGAAGCGGGTTAGGGCCCTCGAAGAAGACGCCATTGAGGCTCCCAGGAGAGTTGCAATGGGTGGCTGCGACGAAGCAAGGCCGAGGAGCAGAAGCACCAGCAGCAGCAGCAGGAGAATGTCGGCTTAAAAAGAATGGCGGAGTAAAAGTTCGGGAGGGATAAGATAATACTTTAGACCCTCTTACCTACCTACAAAGAAAATTGACGTGCGGTGCTTGGCTAGTGGGTTCCCAGGACAGTCCTGTGGGCGACGCTACCTACTGTTTTACACGCTAGAGACGCACGCAAGTGGGCCGACAAGCCCCCCCGGCCTGCAATTCCGGTCGTGCGGATGGATCGATAAAGTCGTTGCTCCACCTTTGTTGACCAATGATAGCACATTACTGTACTGTATGATCTCTCAAGAGAGACTTGCGATCCGTCCGGAGCTCTGTGCATCATCTGCTTACTTGGATTTTTTAATGCTCTCGTTGAATCTTGCCAAGGCACTGCATAGACGAATATTTAGGTATTTTCCCTTTGTTCGTACCTTTAGGCATGTCTAGACTGCTGTCTAGATCAATTGCTAATCAACCTATTGATACCAGGTGTGTAGCTGGTTTGACACATCCAAGGTTGTACACCTTCACTTCGGAAACTCGGGGTTTGCTCGCTGTTGGAAAGATTTAGATAAAAGCTTATGTTGCTCGATCGTGGGCCTTCAAATTCAAAACTTATATACTGATTATTACAAGCTAGCCATTCATATGAGAGATATTCTTGCTTAATTGATTAATGAGAGTAGCTTGAAGATGACAGCCAAGCGGCACAGAGCCGCGCCAAGGGCGACTGGCCATCTTCTCGTGGAGCTTCACTCGATATAAAAATATCTCAGGTATCCCACAAAAATAGTATTGTAGATAAGCACGAGACTTCCAAGGGTCTTATATCCGAGTTTATGGCATTCGTCTCGCACTTAAAATATCTCACTCATGACACACATCAAGCTTGTTATCACGTTCAGTTATAAGCATCCTTATCTAATCAATTAAGCATATTCCTACTTCATCACGTTAAAATTTTGAACTTGCTCCCTAACTAGAGGCACATGTCTTTAATTTCTATACTGTTTGCATTTCTAGATGCGGTCCCCCTATGAGTCAACATTCAGTAGCTTCATTCTACTTCTCTAACTTGGGGCATCTAGTGAACCTATAGGGAGTAGTATTGTAGTAAGGATGTAGTAGCCCGCATTAGCGTCAGTGAGAGTAACATATATCGCTATCCTGCTCTGTAGGCGGTTTTAAGTCCTAACTCGGCCCCGGGATAGACGCCCAGTTACTGGTATCATCACATGTTGCTCGAACTTGAAAATAAAAAAAATTGAGATTGACATCGTAGCATTTTGTAAGTCCTCGGCTGCATCTAGATATATGACAGGGCACCTGGCATAACTAGCAGTGGTTGGAATATTCACGTGCATCTACACTACGCTAAACACTGGATCTTACATGTGATGACTGTGTGCGATTTGGCAACATCGGAATATTTAGGGCTATATTCTGACAAGCGCTCCCGCTAGATATAGCTTGTCACATCTGGGGTTACGGGGCAAAGTCGGGTCAATGGACATGGCAAAGTCTACGAGAAGAGCATAGTGTCGGTATGGCCATTGTCTGATCTAGGCGGCGTTAAATCCTCTTGCTGCAGTTTACGGTTAAAGAGGCGCTTCGTTGGCTTGGTCCGCCTTGCGTATACCAGATGCTGCTTACCAGACCCAGATTCGCGCGTAACAAGGTTAGCAAGCTACCACGGCTCAGAAGGTAGGTTATCTTTCCATCCAGCTCTTTCCAACAATAATTGATTGCAGCACGGCCAAGTGGTAGAGATGTGTAAATAGCATACCAACAGTGTTCTTGATCGCAACAGGGAGTGCATTAACGACCTCGCTTTCGTAACCTCATCTTCCCTCAGCTTCAGCTTGACATCATCCAACGCCGGGCTGATATAACCCTCACCAGGAATTCTCTAGTAGCACTACAGACTTCATCCCTGTCCTTAGCACAGAATTTGGATTATAGTTATCCAATGGGTAGTCAACGAGACGATTTATGACGTCTTCAACCCTGAGGCTCTGGAGTAAACGCCAGTCTCGTTTCTTTTGATCGACGATGAAAAGCGTTTCCTAAATAAATAAATTCGCTACGAGCCAATTCGCGAATTAAACAGAGCTGGATGTCCAAGCGCCAGAGATCTAAATAGGCAAACCAAAAGACGGCAAAAGTCAAGTAATCCAAAAACAATATAATTTATCGCTCGATTTTTTTGGGTCGTGATTATCGACCATACCAATAGATAGTACACCCGGATGTCGTAATCGTAATACCGGACTCCAGTACATAAACTTATACACGCGCAGCCGCCCTACTAAAACAATGACTACCTGCCTTGAGGTGCAGACGCTGGCATTTCTCCATATCTTCCTCTACCCTTCGTCGTGTCATATGCGTTAATGACACGCGTTTGGCTTTCGTCGGCCTGCGAGAAGGCGTACCCGCGCTGTTTTCGCATTCGCTGCACTTGGCGAACCTTTCTAATCGCCTTTTGGAATTGTTCCATTCTATTCCAATGTTTAGTAAATAAACCAGTGCTTTATGATAGGTATGTATAGGGAATGGCTGAGTTTACCTTGGACGATAGTCTTGAATGTTATACTTTTGAATCTCCTGGATGTGATGATAGCTTCGGGGGTAATACATCCTTCTTACATACTTCCAAGCCACATCTCGGATGAGGCAAGCCAGGGGCAGGAATACTGTCTGAATATAAAAGTTTGGGCTCGTGAAAAGCACCGGTACGATACCGTGCAGCTCGGTCGAAACGTTAACCATAGGAGCAACAACGCCGTAGACGGCAATAAAACCAAACCAGATTGCCAAGCTACCCGGTATCGCTATGACGTGATACTTGGTCCAGTTGCTTGTGACTAATGCCGCCTTACCAAGTACGGTTGCCAGGACAGAGGCATATAGCCCTGTGCCCCAGAGCCAGTGGCCTCCGATTGTACCGTCACGAAGAACACCATCACCGTACCATATAAGCTCGGAGAAAATGTACAGAATAAGTGAATGATAAAAGGCATTTGCAATCCATGCAGCAAAGGTTTTGATTTTGAAAAATTCATTGCGCTGCCCTGCGGTATACAACTGGGGGTACCGATCAAGCAAACGAGCCGAGACGTATTGGTCTAGAATACCGATTGCAAGAGGCGGCAAGACGGTGAAGAAGACGTTGTAGAAGGAAAGCATCCACGATTCGTAGATAATTTCGCCAGAGAACACATTTTGGAATGCATACTAAGACATGTTAGCTACGGCGAGAAATGTCTTGGGGAATTGGACTAGAGTAAATGTTCACTTACCCAAAATTGGGTTTGGTAAAGGGCAATGTTTTTGTAAAAGGAGAAGAGAATTGTCTTGCTGATTCGATGATAACTCCAGGCGCCGTGTACCAGTGTGAGTTTGCGAAGGAATCGAAACTGTGCTATCGAAACGTCTGCGGATCGGGCTGCTTGGAGACCTTCCACACCCGAAATGCCTACACCGATATGGGCAGCCTGGATCATGGATACATCGTTCGCTCCATCGCCAATAGCGAGTAGGATCTCGTCGGAAAACTTCTTGACTAGCTTGACAACCAAAGCTTTCTGGAGTGGGGATACACGACAGCAAATGACAGCTTTACACATGACTGCGAGATCATAAAATAATTTCTCTAGGTCGGGCTCTAGGGCGTAGGTGAGAGATTTGCCGTCAATGACTAGAGCTAGTGTATCCATCTCAATTGAGCCCTCAGCATTATTCCTGATAGCCTCTAGTTTCTTTTGAATATTTTGACGTGTAGCCATAGCGTCTTCCTCGTTGACGATGAGAAGCATCATGTCCTCGCTTAACAGTTTCGAACTCATGCCAATGTTGATAGCGGTTTCTTGTCGATCTCCAGTCAACACCCAAACCTTTATATTGGCTTCTTGTAGTGTGTGAATGGTTTCTGGCACGCCGTCTTGTAGTCTATCCTCGATAGCGGTGGCGCCTAGGAGATACAAATCGTGTTCAATGATTTCAGCGGCCTTATCGAGCTCATCGGCTCGATTCCCGCCAACAGTGGTTTGAGCTTTATCGAACATGGCGTACCATTCCTGGAACTCATGGTCAGGGATCTCGCGCATGGCAAGACAGAGAGTTCGCAAACCCTCAGCCGCATATTCTTCTAGATGCAGCAGTGTTTGCTCGACGTGTGGGTTGTCATCATTGAGGCGTTCCAGAATAACAGTATCGGCACCTTTGCAATACAACCGAATCTTTCCGTCGGGGCAACGATAGATCGTGGACATACGCTTTCTCGTTGAGTTGAACTCACATACGGCCAGGAGCTCGTATTGCAGCTCTTTACCGCCCACCTCAATAATGACGGTTCGGGGCTTACGGGCAATGAAAGAATATCCCATCGTCACAGCACCTTGAACGAGAGCACCTTCATCCGGAGAGGCGGCTTGGTACTTGATCTTGCCGCCGTTCTTTTCATCTCGCTCCGGAATAACTGTATGACAGGTGGCCAGGAGGGCTAGGAAGTGATGAATAGCCTCAGACGTCTGGTGAGATTTGAGGTTCTCCGCAAGTTGCTTAAAATCGTGGATTCCCACTGTCACGCCATCCTGAACGGTGGCTCGCCGATCCTCGGGAACTTCTTCCGCGTACTGGATGCCACCAATAGAGCACTGCTTAAACTCCATCATGTTACATGTCAAAGTCCCGGTCTTATCAGAGAAGACGAACCCGACCATGCCTAGTTCCTCCACTAAACTTGATGTCCGGCAATTTGCAGGTGTGTTTGTTTGGTCGTAATATATATCGAGATCATCGTTGATAAGGATACCGTGCCAATACTTTACCAGTTCTACCGTAACGAAAAGCGAGATCGGAACGAGAGCCGAGAACAGGACCCAATACGTGACAAGATCCTTGAAGATAGCCTGGACAACTTTACCAGCACCGTTCAACTCGTCCAACTCCAAGTAAGAAACTGAGTCGTTCGATACGGCACGGTATACTAAGTCTCCAATAGTACATATTGAACTTAGAATCAAGAGCAATCCAATTAGGGCAAGCACAAGTTTGTTGAGTTGCCGCTCAACTTTAGTCCGCTTGATCGGGGTGGCCGTTGCGTTGCGCATCAGCTTCGTCTCGTGGCCAGTGAAAACAACTATGCCGTGTATCCAAGGGGTATTACGGAGCGTAGCGCCTCGGAGTAATAGCTGTTCGGGATTTAGTGGCAGCTCTTTCTCTCCACCACCGGCTTGCATCGTCAATGTTGCCTCATACGTATAGAGGCTACTGTTAGGCTGTTCTGACCGAATCCTGCCGCCTAACCTACTTAGCTCAGCAGAGCTGACTAGAGCTGATGTCTCGGGGAGACCTTGTTTGATTTTGAGATTCGTTTCACCGTCGAGGTTGGCTGTCTCAATGTAACATAAGCCTTCGGGTTCGGAACTCGCAAGCAGCACCATATCGGCGGGAAATGGCTCTTCGGATTCGACACGCACAATATCCCCTACTGCTACGTTAATCCATCTTGTGTCTTCAAAAGTCGATCCTCTAAGGACCCTGGCCTTCGAGTTGTTTAGAGCACTATCAGCTTGTTTCCTTCTATAATCCTCGACAAGCTCCTTGGCGGCGGAAATGAGCAACACGACAAGGAGGGGGCCGATGGTAGTATATTGGTTCGTCGGCGACAGGCCAGGGATTTGCTGCAAAGCCGCCGTGAATAAGAAGAAGATATTTGCGAATTTAGAAAATTGTTCGATCAGGAACTTCGGTAAGAATGTCGCCACATTATATTTGGCGGTAGATACGTGATTATCCACATATTTGTTGGCCAAATTTGCAGGTGGGTTGTTGAGATGTATGATTCGAGGTCCTAGTGTTGAAGGATCTGGCTTGCCGCTTCCGAATCCAAATTTGAAGTTCTTCAGCTCAAATTTCTTGTTTTGTTTCGCTTGCGGAGAGGCCCCTGACGAATCGGTTCGCTCATGCCTAGCATCCGTAAGAGGGAGATCCATTTCCGAGTAGCCTTGTCCCATCCCTAGCATCTTCTTTGCTCTTCCCAAGAAGCCGCCGCCGAGTCCTAGTACACTGTTGCGATTCCGAGCATTATCACGGCGCATTTGGTCAGGGCCGCCAATCGATCCTCCACCGTGTTGGTAGTAAGACTGGTCGTCGTCCGGATAGTCGTCGAAATCATCAGCGTACCTCCGGTAGTTGTTTAAATCAGAGGTTTGGCTGTATTGCCTATCGTTCTCGACCATGTAGGGCGGCCGAGGACCTGAAGCTGGAGCGCCGGTAGCAGGATTCTTCACGCTCGGGTGTGCTTTCTGATTCCCACCAATAAAATCATCGTAGGAGACGGACTGGCGTGAAGGAAACTCGCTACTAGGGTGAGTGGTATTATAGGAGCGAAGGAGCTCATCATCGTTCACGGTGGCGCGTTGTCCGCCGTAGGTCGGTTGATCGTCGAGATCGAGAAGGAGGTCATTCTTGGGGTTAGAAGAGCCCCCGAGAGGCGCCCTTCCCGCCATATCGCAAAGGGATAGAGAAACTTATACAGGGACGAGAATCGGAGACATGGGAGACTGGGAAGGGAGAAGGGCGCTTTTTGAGGATGGACGGGGGGTTTTGGATTGACTCAGTTTCAGTTTCTCAACGTGAGTTCTGGGCGACAAGCTCGAGGCAAGAGGATATTCTATTCAGATGGCGGATAGCCAGATGACAACGACAACGAAGCGGATTGCGTCGCGAGAGCCTAGGTTAGCTGCTTATGGCTGGCTGGCTGGCTGTGCCCCGGGGGAAAAAAGATGGCTGCATGCAATACGAGTTCGTTGCCCCGGGCCCGCAGGTGTGAGAGAATCGCAGTGGAATTAAGCAGCCTAAATGGGACTGGGCTGGGCTTGGTTTTGGTTAGATCTAGTAGAGTAGATTGGGTGCTCGCAATAAAGAAATATTACACAGCAGAAAGTATTAGGTTGGTAGTCGAACAAAACAGCAACAACAACAACAGCAACAGCAACAAGGACTGATGATGCGATGCAGTCGATGCAGTCGGTCTCTTGAGACGGAATGCAGGTGCAGAAGACAGACAGCCTGAGTCGATGGATGGACCGGTACGGGTTTGACGGCAGGCCATACACGTACAGGCAGGTAAGGTAAGGTGGTACCAGTCTACAGGTAGATGAAGCGTGGTTGCTGATAGGTCACCCACTGGACGACGCGACGCAGGTTTGTTTCGTCAATCTACACAGCCTCCAACATATGTCCACCGGCTACCACACACAGTACTCGCATAATAGGTACCTTAGGTAGTGCTGTACTGCTGTACAGCCCACATCTCCCAGCCCCAGGGTACTTACCTTACAAACAGTAGACAGGCATGCATACAGCTATCTAGAGGTAAGTTAGGTACCTACATGTACAGAGGTATTCGCTAGGTATTCTATCGCTCTACCCAGACCTAATAGCTAGTGGACCTAAGGAGTGGAGGGACCCAAATCTAGGGGCGAAGACACCTATGCGTACAGAAAAGGAGGCCAGAGCTAATTGGAACTAAGGTAGGTTTTGTATGTACACTAACAACTACTGTAGCAACAAGGAGGCATTTATAGCGGTGATGTGATTGTTTGATTGGGGGAAAAGTCGTTTGGAACAAGTACCCAGGTACCAAATCGTAGTGGCTCGGTTTGCACAGGCCCCCATCTTAACGCTAGCCCCGCCTTACCCACTACCTAGGTACCTACTTAAGGTAGTATTTACCTAATAGTGTAGATGATGCTGCTCATGAAGTTTGAGACAAGACTCCAAGCAAAGATATATTTATATCTGTGTTGGGGGTCGGGGTTTTTTGGTACAACTGTAAAGAATCCTTTCTATCCTCGACCTCGTTTTGCGCTGGTTGTTTCTATAGGTTCACCCGCCATCGCATAACAGCTTCTACCAGGTACTTCTTATTATGTCCAACGAAGAGCGATACTCGGCTCGTTACCCGAGTTGATCCCCGAAACGTCATGAATGAGGCGCAATTCACGCTTTGGAATAAAGGCTTACGGACCGACCGGAATTGCCTCCATCAGCAATAGTGTGTACTGTAGGTGCCAGTGCTGATTTGATACTGATGCAGCTACAATATTGCAAGGGCATTACTATTTCTGTAAGGATTATACTTGGCTTACACATTTCGTATACCAATTAATCGAAATATAAGTTTATGGTAGGCTCTCATCTTGAGCTTGTTACTAATCGGAAGATGAATGATAATGGTTAATAAAGTATATATAGCGTTTTCTTTTCAAACATATCTATATCTCTCTTTAGAGCTATATGTCTATGACGAGAATGGTCTCTTCATTAAATCCTAAAAAAGGCTGTTGATCGTATCACCGTCACTCATCATAATATCATCTTTCATAGGAGTTTAATTCCTTTACAGAGCCGCCTTCAGATCGTCACCGTAAACGCTCTTGATGAAGTCGCTGATATGCTTATTCACCTCAACGGGCTTCTGAATCATAACCCAGTGCGAGCAGTCCGTAAGCGTCTCCAACTTGAGGCCCGCGGCGAAGTGCTGCTCCTGGCCAATCGCCATCCAAGGGGGTAGAGCAGCGTCCTTATCCGCCATGACGAGCATGGCAGGTATATTGAACTTAAAGCCATCACTAGCCACCTTTGCCTCGTCCTCCCCATTGATCACGCGAGTTCGGTACCAGTTGCAGGGGCCGTGGAGGCCGTGCCGAGAGAACTCCTGCACGTAGAAGTCGGTCATCTCCTTGCTCATTAGGGGGCTCTGTCCAATGCTGTCGATGTTTTCCTCGATGAGGGCGGCCTCGGTGGTGAAGGCCGGCTTTCCTTCTGGTGTCGTGCCGCCGTATAGACCGTTGATGAAACCGCGGACGCGCTCCGGTGATTTCGCTACAATGTTCTCCACAGTTCCATTTGCGAGGTATAGCTGGTATCGGAAGTTAGGCAACTTCTCGACTAGATCCGGAACATCCATCCTGACCGAGGCCGGAGGTAGGTACGGCACGCATAGCGAGAAGACACAACGGATCAGCTCGGGGTAATACTGTGCTAGACGCCTATATTATTGTCAGCTTTGCAATTTCTAGTAATCTACAGCGTAGGCCAAGCTGAAGCAGCATGCTGAGATGCAAGGCGAAAAGCACAGCTGTAGGTGAAGTAAAAGCTGTGTGGCCTACCAGACGAAGAGTGCACCCCAGTCGTGCCCGCCCAGAATGATGGGCTGGTCGGTGACTTGCTTGATGATCTCGGCCATATGGGCCGTCATCTTTGTCATTCTGTACTCTTCATAAGAGTCCGGAGCATCGGTCTGTCCGTAGCCGAGCATGTCTGGTACGACGACTTGCAGATTTAAAGAAAGCAAGTAGGGCACCTGATTGCGCCATCCCATAGCAAGATCCGGCCTATAAATGGCGATGAGCTTCCGCGCAGCCATCTATCGGGACACTACCATACCAGCCGTGAATAAGGAATACTGTAGCCGTTGGCTTGCCACTGGGCTTTGCCAACATGTAGTGGTACTTGAAACCTCCTACTTCGGCGAATTTGTGCTCGACCCGTGGGTCATTGAGAGCCAGAGAATCCACCATTATATCCTTCGAAAGCTTGGTTGGCGCTATATGGATCGATTAGTACCTGATGAAGATTCGGCGCCTGACTAGATAAAAGTAAAGCAGAGGTGTAAAGGGGACTGAGAGTTGCGTGGGAGCAGGTGACTCCTTGTAGTATATGTAAGAGATGTTTACTCGCCTCTGATTCTATAAATTTATTATGCAGATTTAGCAAGATCCAAAAAACGAGGATAAGGAAAATAGAAATGTGGGATTAGGGAGGAGGAGGTATGTATGATTTAGCTTTTATATAGTAGACTTGTATCGATTTATAGGTATTATACATATGTCAGCTTAACTACCCTAGGCACCCGCAGTTAAGCCATCCATGCCACTCCGCTATACAGCACTGTATACAAAATGCGCTTCTTTCTGTGGGCGGGCAGCTCGATTCTACGGTACGGCGGTGTTCCGGGTAGGAAGGTCCCTCCGAACTTGGCTTGCATTGAGAGACCGACCGAGGTTCCACACACGTGATTGTGGTCAATGGCTGTGGGAGCTGCCTTTCCTAGATAGACGACCCATATTTCCCAACGACAGTGTAACAGCCAGCGTACTGTGGTTGGTAGGTCGCTAGCTACCTGTTTTGAGAGTCTACCTACATCTCTTAGTCATGTCTGCATCAAAATCCTCCGCCAAAGAGCTAAGGTAGAATTGCAAATAAATCATTGAACATGTTTGTTAGTTTGTCTTCCGTCGACACGGTAGCGCCGAGAATGGAATGTTACGTCTGAATCACTATTATATATTCGTACCGCAATGTGACGGAACTGGTGGAGCACCGTGCTACATATCCTCCATTAGCACACCTAAGGTCAAAGCAGGGAGAGACGTTTTCATCAAGTACGCAAAACAGACTGAGTGATTCCAACTACTGCTCTTACTGGCTTTACATTCATGGCACTTACATAGGTGCGCCATCCCGACTCCTGTACCTTAAAAATAACCAGAGGCGCCTATAACGCCTCTACAGACGCCATTGAAATACACGAAAAACCGACACTTAGTAGATTACCGTATCCTCGTCCTCCTCGATCATGACGTCGTCTGCTCTATCGGACTCTTTCTCGGGGCCGACCTTATTAGTAGCGCGTGAAGAGGGACGATTAGTAGATTCAGGTTGCGGCTTGTCAGTAGGTGGTTCATCATGGGGTTTACCCACTGTCTCGTCTGTTTCTGGTATTGATGGCTTTACCACAACGCCCAGGCCTCGCAGGCGCTGTTCTTTGCGTTCTCTGAATGCTGAAACTTCTTTCTCAACGATGCTCTCGGCCTGTTGAATCTGGTCTTGAATTATGTCTTCTTGGGTCCTAGTGAGCTCATACGGCAAATAGAACTGCAATAGTCGTCAGTCAAGACTGTCTAGGCTACATGGGTGGAATAGGTAGTGAGGTAACTTACGATCTTTGGTTTGGCTCTGGTTTGTAGATAACGGGCCTTGGCTAGCATATCGGTGTGCTTGGTTTTCATCTATGTATCCGCGTGAGCAATGTCTTCCCTGGATCAAGCTTATGAGCAGCGGGAGGAGCGGTGGGTAACATACAACCTGCTCGTCAAACTTGAGCTGCTCGAACTTGCGCACAGACTCTAGCTTTGAAAGCCTCTGCATGCGCAAGCGGTCCTCTTCTACTCGTTGTTGGGTCGATTTTGCCTGCTGTCGTCGCTCAATGTCTTGACGCTTTCTGTGCTGCGAGCCGGCACTAGCTTGACTTAGGGTATTCATCAAACCGCCTAGTAACCGTCTTCCACGCTTCTTCTCTTCCTGGCGCGCAATCTCTCGCCGGTCCGTGCCTACTTCCCTCGTAGTTTGAAGTCGGGGCTCGTGTTTCTCGTCAGCCTTCTCGTTGTCTACTTTCGCCCTCTTTGGTGATTTGGGAGTCGCGTCTTCGGCGGCATTGGGGGAGGGAGCTTTGCGCTTCTGTTGCGCAATGGCAGCGACAGGTTCTTGGCCCTTGTCCACAGTGGACGCCGGCTCCGGTCCGGCCACCTTGCCATTGGCGTCATCGTGGTTTACCGGGCTATATGAAAAGATGGTCAGCGGCAAAATAGAGGGCAAACCAGGGCCATATTTCTGAATCACTTACTCATCTTCGACTGCCATAGTGTAAGGAAAACAAGGCGTGGGTAAATATTGGACTAGGGTTTGAGCAAAAAGCTGTAGATGCTGGAGGTAGGTTAGAAATGAAGAAGTACAACAATGTGTTGCCTGAGGGGCAATGGATAGTTCTAGGTAAATTTAAGCCATAATAAGCATTAATTGCGAGAAATAAAGCGGAGGCCTCGTGTGCGGAAAGTATCGAAGTGACTGAGTTTCACATCGCTGGTATATCAGCGGGCTTGAAGTTGTACGCAAAGTTTAAGATAAATGAGTTGAGCGTCGCAAACAGAATCACAAGAATACATGCACAGCAAGTATCTATTCAGGTAGGTAGGTACCTTAGCGCCCCGGGGGGGGTCTACGTAAGGGTTACAGCAAGGATATATAGGGTGGTAAGCCTTTCGGCAAGTGTAACAAGAATTGACAGGCTGTCGACAGCCCGATGGCGTTGCTACAAGGCTTTTGTATGTGAATTCTATACTATTTGGGTGTACCTTTTCAGTCCGACAGCATGTCGAAAGCGACACCATGTCCAGGTTGTAAGGGTACAGCCGAGTAAGGGCTACAACTGCGGTCAGCTGAACTGGTCCGTGCGGATGGCTTTAACGGCCCGGTAGGTCCACCGCCCCAGACCCACCCTAGCACCAAGCATATAGAATCAAATAATAGGACTCCACATTAACATTCAGACTAGTAGCCTAGTGGCTTGGCCACCCACTTTGCGAACGCTGGACCTGTAGCACTACACCAAAGGTATGCTGTTCGAGTTCTCGCGTGCGCAAAGTGGGTGGCAGCCCTTTTGATTTTTTTTTTTGAGTTTTTTAAGATTGATCTATATACTTCTAGAATTTATTTCTACAACTAGAAAATAACGCGGATACGGTATCCAACTTTCGACATAGTGTACAACGCTCGACATGCTTTCTATTTCGACATAGTTGCCAGCTGGTAACTATTTAGTGTACATTTCCAGCTGTAAGCATGTCGAAAAGTGGAAATCCTTGCTGTAACCCTTACGTAGACCCCCCCCGGGGCGCTAAGGTACTAGTACCATAGCTAGCCCCACCCCTGTTTATTGCTTTCAGCAGGTGGATACCGCTGAGGCTACTGCACTTTCCCCACTGTTCTCTGGTACTTGGTATCTAGGTACCTATCTGCAAAGCAGATACACTACCTACATGTACCGACATGTAGGTAGGTGCAGGTGGCAAGGCTGAGAAATCTAAAACACCATACCTAAGTAATTTGGATAGCCTTACGATCTTCTCTTGTTATTCATCTCTTCTCTCTCCCTTCCTCCCCCCATACTAAACACGAACCACCTCTCCGCGTTCACGCCACAGTCCCCATCTAATCCGTAGAGCTTTGTCTGCAGCAAGCATTCATCTTCATCAGGATCAACCCCAAAAAATAACAGAGCAACACCATGTCGCGCCACCATCCGTAAGCACCCACAGAAGCTTTGAGGCCAGAGTTCATTCTGTCAGACATCTAGCTAACTGCTATCTCTCCCACATACAGAGATCTCGTGATGTGCCGCAAGCAATCAGGCATCGCCATCGGCCGCCTGTGCGACAAGTGCGACGGAAAGTGCCCCGTCTGCGATTCCTACGTGCGCCCGACGACATTAGTCCGCATTTGCGACGAGTGCAGTTTTGGCAACTACCAGAACAAGTGCGTGGTATGCGGTGGCGAGGGCATTTCGGACGCCTTCTACTGCTTCGAGTGTACGCGCCTCGAGAAGGACCGCGACGGGTGCCCCAAGATTATCAATCTCGGTAGTTCTCGGACAGATGTGAGTTTCCCAGTCTTCCTCCTCTTTCTTTTCCCCAGCCGCCATCCACGGAGGGGATCAGTCAGCTGGTCGATATTAAAATAGATGCTGACAACTCGTCTTCTTTTCCATAGTTGTTCTATCAGAAGAAAACGAATCGGACGGGTTACTAGCCTTTATGTTGCCCGGGTCTGGGCTGTTTTAGGGAACAGGCGTACAAGCACATGGGGATATGTAATGGAAAAGAACGAGAAACAATTTTGTCTTTATACATGGCATTCACGCCGGCGTTTTGTGGTTAGAGCTCTCTTAGTGTGGATAGGTTGATACCCCTAGCTAGTATGATGGACAGAAAGACAGAAGTTGCCTGTCACAAGCTATGATCCCATATAGAGAGACCAATGCGATCTAGTCTTGGGGCGTTGCTAGATCATAATGCATTCAATCATTCATAATCTACAGGATGCTACTAAACATGCGGCGCTGTAGTGCCCGTATTGCGTTTTGCCGATAGCTCCATCTGCTTCATTTCCATTACATTAGAGATAGCTGACCTTGACGCCCATTCCTGCGGTCTGCTTGACCTTCTTCCACCCTGAACCGAGGATCCGTTGTATCCGCTCCCGGAGGTCCCTACGGCTAAACACTACTATTATGCTAATTATAAAAGCAATTAATCTCATGAGGAGCATGGGGTTGGTCCTGAGTGAAGCTCCCATCTGCTCAATGACATTCCCAAGATTTGCTATGATCATAGCAGCTCTTGCTCCAAAGCCCGGAGATACCACAGCCTTCTTTGCTTTGGAGGTAGATGAAGACGATGAAACCGATTTTGGCAAGGCTGCGCCATTTCTGGGATTTCGTGCTTTGCTATGAGACGGTGGAGATGGCGACTGCTCGATGCCATAATCGATTTCACTTGCTTCTCGCTTTGCTTGTTCCTCTTCTAGTCGACGACGTTCTCTTGCCTCGTTTTCTGCTCTCAACCTCCGAGCGTTTTCGATATCTCGTCTTAGCTCGTCTTCTTGTCTCTGTTGTTCTTCATGCTCTTTCTTTTCGGCCGCCTGTTGGTCTTCTTGAATAGTTTGGAGAGCTATTAAGAAAGCCTCCCGTCTCTCCTCGTCTAATACCGAATTGACACTGATAAACTCCCTCGCATAATCCCATTCATTGTTGCGTATCAAGACGTGAAGAGTATACAATTCGAGTATTTTGACCCTGGCATCAAGATCTCGTGGTGTATCGGTGCCACCGCCAGCTCCTTTGGAGGTTGACCTGCCGCTCCGTGACGAAGGTCGGTGAGACCGAGCGGCTTCTAACTGCCTAGATATATCTAGGTTTGGCGTATTTGAAGCAGCTAAGAAATTTTCAAGTCGCTTCTGATTCACAACCTGGGATCGAGCATGCGTAAGCAGGAGGGTTGCCCTTAGATATTTAGTTAGTTAGAGTCCTCAAAATGTCCGTTGGATCCTCGAAAGCAGCTGTCTAGCGCGATTTATTGTCCGCTAGGAATAACGGCTGAGGAGGCATCTTGAAAGCTACGTTACGGCAGGACTGTAAGGTGACTCACAAATTTATGACCACTGTAGAGTCAACATCTCCCTCAAGACCGTGATACCCGAATTGCACAACCTCTTCCCATACATCACCATTCCGAACCTTCTGACAAAGCGTCCGCCACTCCTGTGTCCCAAAGGCCTCTTTACCTTCCTCCGGGTTTAGTTCCAGGACCGCGTTGAGTATCGTTAGGTATAAGGTCCACACCCTAACCCTATTAGCCGGCGAGGCTCTCACGACAGGTGCAGGCTCCGTCAAGCCGTTGGCATCGCTCCCTTCGGTTGATGGTGTGATCAGAGGCAATAGAGTCGACAAAGCTTCGGGTAGCCGACGCGTGAGAAATAACTGCGACGCCTGCCTATAGGCCTTGGAAATTTGGGACGGCGCAATGCGTGGACTGCTAGATGAAACGAGAGACGATATCGAATTCGAGAGCACGTGGGATCCGAATGCTTCTGAAGCCGTCGGGCTTAGGGTGGCCGAATAAGAACCGTCGAACGCCATCGGTTGTTTGGGAGGAGTCGTGTGATGGAAGTGGTGGCTGGCAGTATCTCGATTACGCCGGGGTGGACATTGGAAGATGCCGCGTCAATTCAATTTGAAGGAACAGGTAAGAGAGAAATTCGGGTGAGTACAATCGAATTGAAGCTTCAGACCTGAAGCCCTGCAGCCATAGGAAGACAAGTCATTGGCGTATGTCGTTGTGTGATGGCACGTGGAACTTGGGTAGGTACTCGGAAGTGACCGCAGGTTGGACAGTTAAAAAGTAAAGTCAACAACCACGAGTCAACACTAAAGCTCTCCCAGTCGGTGATTGCATGCCGTCCTTTGCCTCGGCCCAGCCATACACACGCTCCACTTGCCTAAGAATGGTCAGGTACCGGTGTACCTGCCAAGTGTAGGCTCTAGTCCACTTATATTTACCGAACTAGGCTTAGCGCTTTATATATCTACATGTAACACAAGGTTAGGCAGATCTTGTGATGAGGGAAACGGCCATATCGATAGCCGTCATCTACAAAGCAGCGAAGATGGATGTTCGTAAGAAATAATGCGCGAGGCCAAAGAATAGGCTACTTTGGTAGGTAATCTAAATTTCAGGACCAGGAAGTTCTTGATAAGATCAGATGAGCAACACAAAACAATAAAATAGGGAGGGTGTGAAAGGTCTATAATAATAGGTTGCTTCTTACATAGTACCTACTTCAAAGAAGTATATACCGAGATAGAGTGCACTAAGTTGAGCAATGCTTACCTAAAGTTGAACGGTATGTAATCTACTACAAGATAGGTATTTGATGTTCAAATACAAATACAACAATAAGATTAAAGGCAACTATTTTTATGAGGAATAAGTTATATAACCCCGTCATTTATAGTAATCCTGTAGAAAGTCTACTAACATCGTATCAGCATTATACTTTCATACTCATTCGTATTTCTCTAACGCTATACACATAGGTACTCTCTTGTTAGACCGCCAAAGCCCAAGGCTTGCTGACTAGTGAAGGAGGGTTCATACCTGCATAGGACCTAAGAGATATTCAGTGTTATCGTTTTATATGATCCAACGAATTCCCCCACCCCCTAATCTCATCTCTGAAATCAAGGCTCCGTTGTGACACGAAGATAAATTGTGACACTTCTTAGTCAATGTTGCTAGATATAGTGTAGCACTATGCCGGGATATTTTTGAGGCTTGGAAATTTATTCTTAGGCCTATATTGTCTTCCGTATGTAATGTTCTTGTTACAGTGATAAGATACAATGCGTAGATACACTTGTAGGCATGTGCCTGCTGCTTGTAGAGTACGGCGGATGACAAGCGTGGGCGAATTTGTGGCCATTTGTCGCCTATTCTCCCTTATTCTTCTTCTACCTGTCCGCCATCATATTTCTGATGGCATAGAGATAATCCCTATCGAGTTTGGTTTTGAGTTCCTCCTTGGTTAACCAGTTGAAGTCCTTTAGCCCCATCTTGTTATCTTTAAGGTCGGCCTGGCCGGCCATGATCCTGCCCTTGTGGAAAAATGTCTTTTCACCACGCTGCCTCAATGATGTATCTTCGTTGAATTCGGGTTGCTTGACAAAATGGGCTACTGGCACCCGTCCTACCATCCATGTGTTCATATTAACTCCAGCCGCCATTTCCAAGGCCCGCACGGCAGTCTAGGTCATTATTAGATTTTATTTTCATAGTCAATGAAAAAATCCTAGTTAGCTCACCTCATGTAAATGTTCGTCTGTAGGGACATCCTCCGCCGGGAACTGCCACTTGCCATCCGTTCGCTGGACAATTAGATATAATGTACGATCCAGTGCACGATCTAATCGCCTTATATCGTTTGTTTTGTCGGCCTCGGTAACTCTGTCCATTGGCCGCTCAACGGGCACAATCTCATCTGGGGGCGCCTCTTCGCCATCCTCCGTCACTCGCAACTCGGCATCTTTTAGTAAGATGTCGCGTATGCGCTCCTCGTCGCTGAGCGTACTACCGACCAGCAGCTCATCGTTCCAGGCATTACGTCCTTGTGCGTAGTACCGGCCTAACTCTTTAGCAGCAATCCTGCCGCGCTCCTCGAACTTGATCCGCCAGTCGAGGTCCAAGGCCGTGTCCTTTTTGAAGTAGAAGGTATGTCGGAAGGGTAGCACCAATCGCTCGTTTAGGCGCTTTTGGTAAAAGAAGAAGGCATTTTCGAAGGGCGTAAGGGCACGGGTGACCAATGGGGCGCGCGTGAGAATGACGCCGCTCTTTATACGGTACTCTGCTCGGCGCGATGCTGTGACGGGTGGGTGTGGATGTAGTTCGGTAGGTTTGAGGTGATGAGCCTCGGCTAACGCTGATGCTTCGGCGCTGGCTGAATAAGGGCGGAACTGTATGCTTCTGCAACTAGAGCATATGTTTGCTTGTCCTGCACTTTGCATGTCAATCACTCTTCTTTTACTTTCCTCGATTGGTTAGGGCATGGAGCTCGAAGGGGCCACAAAAAACAAGACATACTCTTTAATAGGGACGCAGCAACACCGGCCCCTCTACCTGGCGCCATCGTGGTCTGTGATGGGACCCCGTGTTCGTGTTTCTCTCCGTAGATTGGGAGAAGGAAGATATACTGCAGCAATGGTCAACCAATCTCAATCTGCACGAGCCCCAGCTTTTTTTCGGAGCTCCTCTGATCAAATCGGCCGGCCGGGGTGGACAGAGCAAGCCACAGTGGGAGAGAGATCTTTCTGTGGCTAGTGTAGATACACCTACGTTCAAGGAATTGTCCTTATCTCATGCTTATCGCTCCGCTAATTATACTCTTAGCGGCGCTAGAGTTTCAAGGTGGACCTGGTAAATGATGAGTGGCTAAGTGGGGTGGTTCCTGCATTAAACCACATTAAACCTCAGTAGGTAGCGGGCACTTCAGCCCACTTCGCATCACTTCCAACCAGTCGTCGTCATCTTCCCGAGCACTACGTATACAGTACTACCCTCCATAGTATCTACTTAATATTCCCAATTCCGACAAGGTAACGGACGGCTTGGAACAATCTTCTTCGATTGTTCGTCACCCCACCCTCTCTTCCTAGTGCGCCCACGCTCTTTTTCACCTACGCACGCGCAACACGCTCGCCTCTGCGGCATCTTGGTGCCAATATGCCAAAGGTATATCCAAATGTATCAGTTAGCCCGACATAGGTAGACAAGAAGCGTCTCTTACTCGTAATTCTCCTCCGGCCTCTTTAACACGGGACACTATCCTACTACGCCTTCACATAATAATACTACGTGCCCGCTCGTGCGACGGCCACGGCCAGATCTGACTTCCAAATGCGCGTTTCCGGTTGTGCTGATGGTCTCTGTACGGCACCGGGCCTCGCGGGCCACTCGGTGCTGTCGACGACATTATCATTGACTCCCTTCGTTTTCACATTTGTCGTCGTCTCTGCCCTCGTCTCGCGCAACATCTTCCCACAGCTGGCCCGTATTCACGGCTCGCGCGACGGCGCTGACCATTTTCTTCCTTCCGACGCCCCTCTAGCCCTACAACAGGCCCATGCCGAACATGGTGCTAAATCGCTGCGCCGGCGTGTCGCGGCCGGCGCATTCGCAACTACCATCGGCTTAGCCGCCGTTCTCGCCGAGTTGATCCTATGCGAGATATCCGAGCTCGTTAACCCTCATGCACGAGCAACCGCCTTGCGAATCACGGTTCCGACGCTCCTCTTTCTCCTCATTGTTCTAATCCCTTTCCTGGAACTGCAGTCGCTCATTGCTGGGTCGGGATGGTCTTTCCAGCGAAGCGCCCGAGGACGCCTGCCTCGGATTCCATGGGTACTCCAGTTTGGTCTCTTTGGCACTTGGCTCTTCGTTTTCTGGTCGCTCGGAAACTTGGTCCCCGTTAAGGACGAGATCATGCATATTAGTGCTCAGATGGTAAAAGCCCGGTCTAGCACGTCCTCAAATGGCCTAGCCCGTGCCTGTCTTGAGCGCATTGGCGTTATTGGGATCTCGCTCATGGCGCTTCTGTCCGGCTTTGCCTCTGTGTCTTCGCCCTGGCATACCTTTGGAAACAAAGCCTCGCGAAGACCGGTTACAGATTCGGATGTTGCACGGAAACAAGCCGGGTTAGATGCGACTAATGAGATGCTTCTTACCAAACGACATCGCTTACAAACTTTGCAACGTAAAGTTGCCGATGTCTCAGCTACTGAAAAACCGGGGCTTGTCTCAAAGCTCATCGGTAGTATTCGTGGTGGGGGTGACGAAGCTGAAATTCGTTCTTTACGCCTCGAGATATCCGGTCTAGAGACTATGGAAACCAATCTCGCGTCTTCGCTGAATGCGTTACGCTCACGACAAGCCGACTCTGAACGGGCATCGACCCCAATTGGGAAACTACTTTTAATACCTACTTACGCTTTCAGTATATACTGTGTGTACAGAATTCTAGCCACTACCCTCACTACATTCCGCCGCCTATACTACCCTACAGCCTCATTCTCCTCGGCTGATCCAATTAATCGATTCCTCGGACTCCTAGCGAAGCACTGGGATCCTAAACTTGATCAGATTGCTTGGGCTAGACAGATATCCTTTTTACTATCTGGTGTTATCTTGGCTGCCAGTGCAAACAGCGTCCTACAAACCTTCCAGATATTCGCGAAATGGACCCCTGGACTGCTATACCAAGCTCAAGCGAACCTGGCTCTTCTCATCGGCCAGATTAGTGCTATATATGTGATCTCTGCGGCGTTGCTCCTCCGAAGTAATCTCCCGAAGGAGGTTAGTAGTGCTGTTGGAGACGCGCTCGAAAGCGCTCTTGAGCCTAGCTTTGTAGATAGGTGGTTTGAAGGCTGGTTTCTACTTGCGAGTGCAGCTACTGCTGCTGGAATTTGGATAGGGGGCAAGATCGGTGAATGGGGCGACGACTGGGACGATATAGGAATGGAAGAGATGGGCCAGAAGCGCTCATAAGCGGCGTCGCCGCTGGTAGTCTTTCGAATTATTGCGAGGAGTTTTAGGCGTTTATATGTGTCCTTATCGAAGCACCGATAACAAAGTCGCAAGCTCTAGCCTTTCAAAATTCACAAGCAAGGTTTACAGTAAGCCAGTCGGGATTATTCTTCAGTCTACTTGTGGTGTTGCATTAGGTGATTAACGATTGACATTCATTCTCCCGGTATTAACAACCTTGAGATTAAGACTGGTTGAGCTTTCGGTGTATTAGAGTATCAGAAACGAGGGTTTCTATCTAACATCCATCAACTGTCCTAGTAGCCTCACACTCCAAACCGGATACCTCTACGGGTTGGCGAAAGGAACCAAGTGTTCCCAAATCCCCCGAAATCTTAGCGGCGTACAAATTATCTCCTTTACTCGGCGTAGCGTCCGAAGCAGTGAAGGCGGCCGTTGTCATTGTCGACGAAGTCTCCTTAGTAGGAGCGATAGATGTCAGCCAAGAAATAGTCTGTTACATGAATACGGGTACGGAGCGCAGCGATAGAAGGAACTGTTGTTGATAATAATGTGAAGTCTAATCAGAAGGCAGCTGGAAGGCAGTGTGCGACTTACCCAAGTCAATAACGGTCTCCTGGGGGTAACGGCCGTTGTTGCAGAAGGCGTAGAGGACGGGACGAGCGCCGTGGATGAGCACTGAGAGTACTCGGAGTTAGTTGTCGTCATCTTGGGTATCATATACGAGGGTCTTAGAAGTTTATAGGCACAGCTTTCCCTAAAAAGGAAAGTCTCTGCTCTAGAAATCGGTAAGGTGGGAGGGAAGTAGCCCGAAATATACTCACTGCGATTGCAACTTTGGGCAAAATTGCCATCCTGGCGGGCCACCATGATGCCGGCGTCGTTGGCAATGCAGCTAGAAGTGAGTTTCTTGTTAGCTAGGCAACTAATTAGGCAGGCAGGCAGGCAGACAGTCAACAATATAGGCGCGGAGATGGGAGAACGTACTGGTTGAGATTGATCGACGAGTAGGGAGAATCTCCAGATCCGTCGCGACAGTAGGCGCCGAGGAAAGCGTCATGTTTGACCTATCCATCACGCCGAAGTCAATGATTTGCAATCATGGTACAAACTACATAGGGTTTCGGGAGCTTGCAGGAGTATCAGGAGCAAAACACCCCCGTTAAGGCAACGTATGGCTCTCAGACATTCCAAGAGGGGGGGTAAGGGACTCTAGCGAACTAACCTGGTGCACGCCGTAGGTCTTGCAGCTGTCGGCGAAGGAGTTGACGGTGCCGTTGGTGCTTGCGTTTCCGGCTGCGGTCGCGTTGACGGTGATACCGAGGGCGCGTAGCGCAAGGGCCGTTGGGGCGGCGGACGCGGCGGCCAGGATGGCGCTGAGAACGGCAGTGGGAATGACGAAACGCATGATGAAGGGAGTGTAGAGTAAGTGGTTGGTTTGTAGAGAAAGGGAGTGTGGTGTTGTTGTAGTTCAACCTTGGATACTGGTGTTGAAATTTAGGTGGAAGAGAGAGGGGGAGAGAGAGAGAGAGATTGTGGAGTTGAAGGAGAGAGTGGGAGGCAGAAGGGGATTTGGCTGGGTAGAATCAACGCAACAGTACCGCTTCTACACTAAGGTGGCTAGGTTGTTGCGGTATGTTTATTGGTATTGACCGATGAATCGCTGGCTTCTGCCCGAGGGAAAAGGGGCAGGATACAGAATAGCATTTGGATCCTTTAAAAACCGTAGGTTCCCCATCCTATAATATATGATCTCGAACTTTAAGATGAAACATCCATCAATAGCTATATTCTTGTTATTAATATTTGCTTCTAGAATGTGGCTCAATACCAAAAGAACTTCCTCAGTCTACTTACTAGCATAGTATGGGCTTGGAAGCTCATGTTCTGCCGAAACTCAGTTGTGGTCTTCCGTTGACCGTGTCCGAATAAAGGCTACAATATGCTCAAGCAGTGCGGCAGTTCTGCTAGTCTATCTGATACCAAGGTATCAGATATGAGTTCGGAGTTGTCTTCTTCAGGATGTTCTTTTTTATTATCTATTAACATGCTTCTTTATAAAATTTGATTACTTGGTCAAATCGAAAGTCAGCAGCCAAAGGCTTTCGACATGCAGAGGAAGATTGCATCGCACGTTGGTCTCGTATGTGAAAATATGATCTAGTGGACGCAATGCTTGTGGCAGATACACATTTCGTAAGTGAGAGCTGGCCCTGCTGGAGATTTATCCCACATGATTTAATGCAAATTTGATAATATGCTCTTTCTAGACCGGAAATTTAATTTATTTTTGCACGCCTCTATGCACAAGGCGGTCTTTCTCAAGTAGAGTATTACCTTTGCTATTGCCCTGTAGAGTTGGAAGTGCACGTTCACAAAGCATATTGAAATGGAATGTGTGAAATAACACATTGCCCCGCACTCTAAAGGCCGGAAAACTTTCACTCGGCACTTCTAGAGATTTCACTGAACTGGTTGAAAAAGAAGGTAAGTGAAATACATTGAAAATGAATGGGAGAAAGGGGTTGGGAGCTAGCGGAAAGGCCAAGGTAACTAGAACTAGAATACAATAGACTTTATAGGGAATCTTTAATAAAATTAAGCTATCAAATTAATTTGTTCTCCTAGCGGATTAGATACTTGCACTAAAACAATATCAAGGGCCATTTGTAGCTCCTGCTTCTTAAAACAGGGGGAAATTAGCGGTGTCTTCTGACCACGCTTCCTCCGGCGATGGGAAAGAGTGAAGCGCAAACTCATGGATATGGGTAGCAATGTGTTCATCCTCTTCTAGCTGTACCATGCCGATTTCATGACCTGCGATAGGTCGTGGAGCCATGCCATCGTCATCTTCATCTCTCTCCAGCGTGACAAGGCCAGACCTACATAGAGGGCACCTGACTCTCTGAATCCCAACTATGTGCTTACCTGCGTCGACTAGGGGGTCCAGCTCCGAAGTATTTAAAAAGGCGTGGAAAGTAACAAGGTGCTCTTCTAGATCCTTTGGTGTTTTGAAGAGGACTGAGGTGTCTTGTACATCTGGATTAGAATGCTTAGTGCACTTGAGGCATACCCATTCTGTCTTAGAATGAGACTTTGCCATGTGCGACATCCATTCATAAGTAGATGTGAACATCTCCTCTGGAGACTCGCAGTCTTCAAAAACACATATATACGGGCAGAGGTCTTGCGCAATGTGCCCTCTGATTCCATGAATTCCCGGATTAGACTTAAAGTTAACAGACTGACAAGAGAGGAAAAACGTACCGCCATTTCTCTTTCTTGGTATATTCCTCTGTCAATATAATAGGACAGTACGGACAAGAAAATTGCCCATGTTTGACGGGGCACTCGGGGTAGTCGAGGTGTCCAATCCTAGCGGACATCTTGGTCGCCGCTGATTTAGTCGCTTTACGTGGCACTAGTGCCCCTGTGATACTAAATTTCGATTCGAGGGAAGTTGCTGGTTGGGCCACAAAGCTTTTACCAGCTTCACTCTCGCTTTTCTTGGGTTCGATGGAGGTTATGCGCAGTGGTAGTGGTTGAGAGTTAGTAACGATTGACTGGGCTTGGCCTGCCAAAAAGGCCGGCTGAGCTATACTCTTAATTATTGGTATTGACTCCGCCTGAGACTGGTTTTCTGCTTCGAAAGACGCTTTGGTGACGTTACCAGCATGGATAAGGCGGTTTCGTCTAACTACACTTGCGTTGATGAGGCGCTGTTGGACGGCCGACAACCTGGCCGGATCAACGAAGTAGGCACGAATGACGATAAGAAGCTTCTTCTGGAGCAAGAATTCCCGATCTTGCTGACCTTGATGATTCAAATTCTCCCTTAGCTGGTCAATCCTCCAGCTTATCTTCTGTATTAAATTATGCCTGTAGCCATTCCAGAGAACCAGGTTGGTAAGGTAGCGTCTAAATTTCTCATGCTTTCCGTTTTCACCGAGCATAGCTTGGTGCTCTCCCACATCCGCCTTCTGTAATTGATACTGCTCTTCGGTTCTCTTCAAGGCATCGTCAGCAGCTTGATTACTGAACTTTAGACCGGAGCGTTTAATCATGGTGTGGATACGAATGAGGGTCTCCAAATTTGTCTCGATGTAAACCCGTTGCTCATTGTATAAATCGCGACTCCGAGAAACGTTACTATTCACCTCCCGGGCGTCGTCTTCCCCTTCTCTAACAGAGGGGCGAGAATCACCTTCGCTGCTATCGGTCATGTCGGACCAAGGTGAAGGCGGTCGGCTTCCATTTGCGGCACGGAGTTCACTATTAGCCTCCGTGTCAGGAGATAATTTACCTATAATTGATTGATTGATTGATTATGTTTAACGCTATAAGGTAATGCTGTAAAGCAGCACTTTAAGCCTCTAAAAAAGCATTAAGCATAATATATTATGCTGCTATTTATTTAATTATATAGTAGGTTTATAAATGCTATATTTTTGCTTTAAAAGCTTGCTATTTTATAACTATATATTTATTTTTTTTAAAACTATTATACTTTATATATTTATTAGTTTTTAAAAATAAAGTATAAAACTTTTTTAGTAATAAAAGTTATATAAGCTAAAAGTTTATAAACTATTAATAAATATATAAATATATATACTTTTTTTTTTTTTTTTTATAATAAATACTATTAAACTATAATAAATACTATAGCAAAAAAAAAAATTAAATTTTTTAATTAGCTTATTATTTTAATAATAATTAATAGTTATTATAAAAAAACAAGTTAAATAAATAAAATATTATATTTAATATTTAATATTAATAAATAAAAAATAAAAATTTTTTAAAATTTGTTTTATTTTAAACTTTATATATTTATATTTTTATATATAAACTAAAAATTTTTTTTTAAAATATTAAATATTATTTAATTATATAATATATTAAAAAAAAACATAAAAAAAAAAAAACTATAATAATATTATAAAACATAAATATATTTTTTTTATTAAGTTTTAAAAAATATAAACTTTATTATTAGTTAAAAATTTAAATAGTTTTTTTTAAACATTTAATAAAAAATTTTAAGTTATTTTTTATACTATTTAGTAAAAAGTAAATAAAAAATTAATAATTATAAAATATAAAAAATATAGCTTAAAATATTAAAAATATTATATAGTTAAATATTGCATAAAAATTAACTATTATAAAAATTATAACAATTAAATAAACTATTATAACTTAAGCTTTTATATTAAAGCTTTTAAATATATTAATTATTTAAAAGTTTAATAATATTTTTAACTATTATATTTTTTATTTATTTTTATTATAAAATTTAAACTTAAATTAAAATAATATTTTATTATAAAAATAATAAAGCTATTTTTTATTAAAAAAAAAGTATATTTTATTATAATATTTAATTATAATATAAAATTTTAAAAACTTTAAAAAGTTTTAAATTAGCTAAATAAAATATGCTTTTTAGTTTATTATTATATTAAATTTTTTTTAATAAAATTTTATTAATTAATTGTTTTTATTTTATTTTAATTTATTTATTTTAAATTATAGCTTTAAAAATATTAGCTAGTTTATTATATATTTTAATAATTTTTTATAGTAAATTATATAAATTTAAGTTTTAATAAAATAATTATACTAAATTTTTATTTTATTATAATAATAATATAGCTTAATATTAATATATTTAATAGTTAAACTTTAAGTTTATTGCTGCTTAAAACAGTATATAAAAAGAAAACTATATTATAAAGAGCTTTAACAGCATATTTATAAGCTATATATAGTAAAAACTACTTAAACTTAAGCCTTTTTTAGGTTTTTTAAAAAGGTGGTAAAGTTTGATTGCTTTATTATAGCTGCTATAGCTAGGTAGTTAAAGGGTTTTTTTTACGCTTTGCATATTAAATAATGTGCTAATTTATACTAGCTGTTAGCGGCTTGTATTTTTGCGTTAGCGGCCTGTTTGCAGCTGTATTGCGCTTAGTAAAGCAATTAGCAAAGTAATAAAATGGCCAATATACAATAAGTTAGTTATTAGTAGTTATACATACTGCTAAAAGCTATATTAATAGCTATTAGTAGCTATTTGCAGCTATTAGTATATAGTAGTCGATAATCGGTTACATAAAAGAAAGCTAAGCTATATATAGCTTATATATAACTTGTTCTCTTTTTTGTACAAAAAGGTTATTGCTTACTTTTTTGCTTGCGTGCTAAACTTTTAGCTTAGCTATTTGGTTGCAGTTTATTTATTTGCTTAGGTGGATTAATATTAATATATTTAAATTTATAATAATATTAATTAAAATTTTTATGTTTTAAAAAGCTTATTAATAGTTTATTTAATATATTTTTAAAAAATTTAAATTATTTTAAACATTTTTTAAATTAATAGTTAATTTTAATATAAATATATTTTATTAGTTATTTAACATTTATATATTTTTATTTTTTATTTTTTTTTAGCAAATTATTATTTTATTAGCTTTTTATTTAAGCTTATATTTTTTATTTAATAATTAATTTTATTTTTAATATTATAAAACTTAAAAAGTTTAAATTTATTAGTTTTATTTTTATAATAGTTTTTATAAATATATTAACTTTTTTATTATTTTAAATATTTATATAATTTAATAACTATTTAAATTATATTTTATATTTATTTATTAGTTTATAAATTTATATAAAAACTTTTTAAAAAGTTTTAAATATATTTTTATAAATATATTAAATTATTATAATATTATTAATATATATTATAATTTTTAAAGTAAAAAATAATTTTATAGCTTTTTAAAAGCTTTTAAATATATTAATATTTTTTATATTAAAAATAATATTATAAAAATTTATAGCTTTTTTATTTTTAGCTATTTTATTAATATTTTTATAAATTATAAAACTATAGCTTAAGTTTTTTTTAATTTTTAAGCTATTAAAAAATATTATAATATTAAATATTAATTAGTTATTAAACTATTATTTAAATATTTTTGCTATATATTTTTTTTTTTGTTTTTTAGTAAAGTTTTTTATATAGCTTAAAAAATATTTAAGCTTATATAATATTGTTTATTTTATTTTAAAAAATAATAAAGCTATTAATTAAAAATTTAAATAAATTTTTTAAAACTTTTTAGCTTTTTTTTTTTAGCTAATTTTTTATAAATTTATTTTATTAGCTAATAAATAACTTTTAAAAGCTATAATTATTTATTATATAAATTAAAGTTTTATATTATTAAAAATAATTTAAGCTATAAAAAATTTGCTATTTATAAACAATATAATATTTAGCTAAGTTTTTTAAATTAAAAAAATTTTTTTAATAGCTTTAATTAATATTTATTATATAAGTTTTATATAATTATTTAAATAAATATTTATTTTGCTAAATTTTTTTAATACTTTATATTTTATTAGTTTTTTTTTACTTTTATATTATATTTTATAGCTATATAGTAAAAAAAAAAACTATTATTTTAATTATTTTTTATAATATTATTATAAAAAAGCTTTAATTTATTGTTATAAATATTTTAATATAATTTAAAATTTTTATAATAATTATTATATATTTTTTTATATATTATTTAAAGTTTAACTTTTTATTAAATTAAATATTAAATTAATATAATATTAGCTTAAATTTTTAAACAATTTATTTAGTTATTATTTTAACTTTTTTAATATTTTTAAATAAAATAAAAATAATTGTTTTTTATAAAATAATTATTTTAAAGTTATTTGCTTTTTTTTTATAAATAAAATAAATTGCTTTTATTTTTTTTAATATAAAAAATTTTTTATTAATTTTATTATATTTTAAAACTTTATTAACTTTTTAGTTTATAAATATAGCTATTTTTTTTAAAATATTACTTATTTTTAAAATTTTTAAATTATTAATATAACTTTATTAACTAAAGTTTATATTAACTATTTTTATTATATATAATATATAAAATATAAAAAACTAAAAAAACTTTTATAATATATTATATTTTTATTTTTTAATATTTGTAATTTTTTTTTTAGTTTTATTTATATATTTTTTTTAACTAAAAAACTATTTATAAGTTTTATTATTATAAAAAGCTATTTTTATAAAATTATTTATTTTAAAAGCTTTTATTTAAATAAAATATTAAAAGCTTTTTATATATTTATAATAATTAATATTGCTTTTTTTTTATAGCTAGCGTTATTTTTATTTTATAAATTAAGCTTATAATTAAATTTATAATAAAATATATAAAAAAAGCTTTAATATATTATAAATTAAAAAGCTTTATTTTTAGCTTAATTTATATTATTTGTTTTATTATTAATTTTTTATAGCTTTTTTTAATATAAAAAAATAATATAATAAATTTAAAAAACTAATATATAAAAAAGTTAGTTTTTTAAGTTTTAAAAAAATATTTTAAAGTTAATATTTTTTTTTTATTTAATAGTATTTTTTTATATATTATTAGTTAACTTTAACTATTTTAGTTATAATTTTATTTTTGTTTAATAATATTAACTTTATATTATATATAAATTAATAAATTTTTTTTATAATAATAATAATTTTTTAAAATAAATACTTTATTTTTTTAAATAGTTTTTTTTTTAAATTGTTTATTATATTAAACTAGTATAATATATTATTATATAAATATTTAGCTTTTTTTTAGCTTTTTTTTATTAACTTATTAGTTTTTATATTTTTTAAAAAAAATATTTTAAGTTTAATGCTTAATTTATATTATTTTATTAAGCTATAAAAGTTTTAATTATTATTAATTTTATTAATTTTTTTTTTAATATTTTTTTTTAGCTTTTTATACTATTACTAAAAAAGCTTTTTTTTTTATTATAACTTTTTTTAAGTTTTATTTTTTTATATTTTTTGTTTTTTTTTAAATTTTATTATATTTTTTAAGCTTTAATATATTTTAATATTTATTAAAAAGCTAATTTATTTAATATTTTTTGTTTTTTTTTTAATTATTTTAATAATATTTATTAGCATTATTATTAATATTTTTATTGTTTGTTTTATTTTATTTTTATTAATAACTATTATAATATTTAATAATATAAATATTATTATATTTACTAAGTTTATTAATTAGTTTAATAGTTTATTTTTAACTTTTTATTAGTTTTATTTAAGTTTAAACTTTATTTTTTTATTTAAAAACTATATTTTTTATAAAAAATAATTTAATTTTAAAATATAGCTTTTATTTAAATAAGCTTTTAAAAAAAATATTTAAAAAAAATAAATTTATAATATAGCTATTTTTATAAATAGCTTTATTAAGTTTTTTTATAAAGTATATATTTATTTAAGTTAATTAAACTAAAAATTAATATTTTTTATTATAAAAAATAATATTTAGTTTTTAGTTTAAATATTTAATATTTATATTGTTTATTATAAAGTAATAATATAAAAGCTTTAGTAAATAAATATAGTTAAATATTTTATTATTAAATAATATTTTATAATAGTTAAATATTATATAGCTATTAATATTTAGCTATAATAAATTTTTTAAATATATTAATTATTATAATATAGCTTTAATTTTTATTTTTTTATAAATATAAGTTATAACTTTAAATTAATTTTTTTTTGTTTTAATAATTTAATAAAATATAAAAAATATATTTATAATAATTTTAAATATAAATTATAATAAATATTAAAACTTAAAGTTTTTATATAAATATAATATAAACTAATTAAGCTTTTTATATATTATAAACTTTAATATATAAACTTTTTAATAGCTTAGCTTAATAATAAAACTATTAATACTTTTTTAAATTATTGTTTATTTATATTTTTAAAATAAAATATTAAATATTATTTAGCTATTTTTTAAAAAATAAAAATATTAAATATTTTATTTTTTTAAAATATAATATTTATAAAAGTTATAATAATATTGCTAGTTTTTATTTAATTAACTAGCTATTTATTTTTGTTTTTAAAGCTTAAACTATTATTAGTTATTTTAATTATATTTTATATTTTTTTTATATTTTTTTTTATTTTATTGCTAATTTTTATATTAGTTTTTTTATTTATTATTATTAGTTTTTTTAAGTTTAAGCTTAAAAAAATAAAAAGCTTTAAAGCTTTAAAAATAAATAAAAATTTATTGCTTTAAAAAAGTTATTTTTGCTTTTTAAGTTTTATTAAAGTTATAGTATAGTAGCTTATAGGTGCTATAACTTTACAATTTTATAATTTTATTTATATAAGTTTAATTATTTAACCTAGCATTTTGCTTACGGCTACTGCTTAACCTATATACTTATATAAGCTTTAACTGCAAAAAACTTTTATTATGTTTTTTTTTTTTTTTTATACGTAGATTTTAATATAATATAGCTATTTTATACAAAAGCTTTAATTTTTATAAATAGCTAAAGTATAACAATTTATATATTTATTACTATAAAGCATTAAAACTACTTTTAACTATATTTTTATTTTAACAAAAATATTAAAAAAAAACAAAGTTTAAACTTAAACCTAAAAACAAACAAATAATAAACTATTATAATAAGCGTTATAGCATAAACATAAAAAGCTAAGCAACGTGCTTACAAAAAAGTATACTTTAAATTAAGCAACTTTAAAAAGTTTTTTTTTAAAGTAAACAAAATACTTTAAAGTAAGTTCTAATATAAATTTAGCACTATTTTATTTATAAAAAAACTAAACTTAAAACTTATAACAAAAACTAAAAAACAATATTATAATTTTAAAATTAATTAGTTGTTTAAAAGCTTAGCTACAAAATATAAATATTATATATATAATAAAAACTTTACTTTTAGTTGCTATAAAAATATAATAAAAAACTTTAATAAAAACTTTTTAAAAATGCTTTATTAAATAACTATATATACTATAAAAAGCAAAAAACCTACTATTTACTATAAAAGCTTAATAAATAAAAACTAAATAGCAATACTTTATTTTAATAGTTTAATAAACTAAATAAAATTTAAACAACTAATTAAAAAGCTTAAAATATTATAAGCTAAGTTTAAATTTTAAATACTTTTTTTTTTAACTTAATATTAATATTTATATAATTTATACTTATTTTTACGTAAATTATCTAACTATAGCAATATTTTAAAAAAATAAAAAAATTATTTTGTTAACTATACTAGTATAGTTATTTCCGAAAAAAATTAAAAAATTATAGCGCTAAATAATAATTTTAATTAATATATTTTTTTATAAAACATTACTTAAATATAAACAATAATTAATTGTTTAATATTTAAGCTTACTAATATAACTAATAAAAATAAAAAACTTTAAAAATAAATTATTAAAACTAATTAATAGGTTATAAACTTGCTTTTTTATAACTATAGCTTATTATATAACTTAAGCCGCACTAAAAATAAAACTTATAAGTTAATAAAAATATTTATTTTTACTTTTTATAATAATCTTAAAAAAAATACTGTTTTTTTTATAATATAATATTGCAATATAAATAATTAATTAGTAAATAATACTAATTAATAGTTTAATAACGCTACTAAAATAGCAAACATTAAAATATACTTAAAAAGCAAAGTTATTAAAAATTTACAACTTTATTTTAATATATTTTATTTTAATGTTTTTTTTATTTTTAATATATTAATAATATATTTATATAACTATTATTATAATATTAATATACTTAATAAGTTTAAATAAACATTTAAAACTTTATATATAAAAAATAAACTTAATAAATACTTTTTTAATAAATTTTCTAAGTTTAAAAACAAGTTTGTTTAATTAGCTAGCAAAACTAAACTTGCTAAAAAACAATAGTTAAACAGTTTTAAAAACTAATTAAATGTTTGCTTAAATACTAAAACAGTATTAAAATACTTAAAAAATAGTATAACTTTTAAGTTATATACTAAATACTATATATAAATTGCTTATATTTTAAATACTAAAAATAAAAAGCGCACAGTTATATATAAAAATAAAAAAAAAAAACCTGCTAAAGTTTAAAGCAAACAAGCTGCTAAAAAAAATAATATTAAAAATAACCGTAAAAAAGCTTGTACAAATAATATATTCTAATAAACTTTACTAACTAAAAAAAAATATATATAAATATATTTTTAAAAGTTGCTATTTTATTTGTAAACAAACTAGCTATGTTTTACAAAATTGTTCTAAAAAAAACAATAAAAGCTTAAATAAAAAAGTTTATATTAATGTTATTTTTAAACAATATATTTTTATTAACAAATAAAAAGTAAAAAATAAATTAAATAATTAAATAAAAAATTAACTTTAAAAAAGTTAAACTTTTATTTAAAAAAAATATTTTTAAAAATAAATAATATTATAAACAAGTTTTTTAGTAAAAAACTACTGCTATATACTTATATTTTAAGCTATAATAAACTTTTATTAATAATTTATAATATTTTTAAAAATATAAAAGCTAATATATATATATATATAAGTATAACTTTTGCTACATAAGTTATTAAACATTTTAATTTGCTTATTTTTATTTAGTTTAAACTATAAAAAATAAAAAGCTATAATAATAAAAATAACCAAAAAATTTATAAAATATTATAAATAATATTATATATTTATAAAAAAACTTTTTAGCAAATACTAATTTATATTTTAAATATATAATATAATATAATTATTAGCAAGCTATAGTTTTAAAAACATAATATACTACTTAATTATAAATATAACTGTTTTATATTTTTTTTAGATTTTTTACTTAACTATAAAAATTACAATATAGCAATAAACAAAGCAAATTTATAGCTATAATATTTATGCTATTAAATAAATGCAAAAAAACAAAATGCTGCTATAAAAAAAAAAACAACGTTATATAAAATAAAACATAACTACAAAAAAAAATATAAAATAAACATGCTATTTTAATAAAAAAAATAAAAAAAAATTAACCATAAAAAATAAACTTTTAAAAGTTTAAATTTTAAAAAAACTATTAATATAAAACTTTATATAACAAAATATTAATAAAATAAACTAGGTGCTAAATAGTATACCCTTTTTTGTTGCTAAACTTTTTTATAAAAAAAAAGCAAAAAAAAAAAAAAAAAAATATATATATATTTAAAAAATAGCATTATAATTAGTATAGCTTATATTATATATGTTATAATAGCATAAAATAATATAAAAAAAAATTATTTGCTAATATAATTAGCATAAATACTATAGCTTTCAATATAATAGTTAAACATAACAAGTTATATTAAAAAGTACAAATTATAAGTATTTATTTAGTTAATAAAATTATTAAAAACTAAAAAGCAAAAAAACTTTTTAATAAAAAACAAAAAAAACTTAAAAAAAAAGCAGTAAAGTTTATATTTTTAAAATATTACAACTTATTTTATACTTTTAGCAAAATAAACTTTAATATAGTTATATTATATAAACTAAATGTAAACTATAAAATAAAGTTTATTAAAAACAAAAGCTTAGCTAATATAAAACATTTTTTATTATATAAAATATTATTAAATAAATTAAAAACAATTAAAAAATATTTTGTTAATAACTTACGCAAAAAGTTTATTAAACTTAGCAAAGCTTTGTTTGCATTTTTTGTTTTATTTATAAAAAAATAAAAAAGTAAATTAAAATTTTATATAAACTATTAAAAGCTAAATATTTTTATAAAAAAAAACTAATACTTTTTTTTTTTATTAAAAAAATTTTGTTTTATATATTAAAAGCGAAAATTTTTATTAAAATTAACATATAACAAACATTTTACTATATATATATAGCTTTAAGCAAAAAAAACTTAACTACGTTTTATATAAAATATAATATTTACTATTATAAAATATTTTTGTTTAAACTAATTAATAAGCCGTTTATATTTTAAAAGTATATTAATAATATTTTGTTTAATTATTTAAATAATTTTTGTAGTATTTATATTAATAATATTTTTATTTATTTTAATAGCTTAAAAAAATATTAAAAATATATTAAAAAAGTTTTAACTTGCTTTTATAATGCTAAATTATAAGCAAACTTTAAAAAATTTAAGTTTTATATTATAAAAATTAAATACTTTAGCTATATTATAAGTATTAAAAATATATAAACAAATTTTAATAAAGTTAAAATAATTAAAAATTAAAATATACTAATAATAATTAAAAGTATATAATTATTTTTAAAATTTTATAACTTTTACTAAAAATTTATTAATAACACAAACTGTTATAAGAACTCTAGTCTTATTAGTAAATTAAATACTAAATAAAGTGAACTATAAAGTTCACACCTGTTAGAAAAACCTTTGGTCCTTTTTATTTAATTTACATCACACTATTTAAACTTAAATACTAGCACTACTTGTAGTAATCTTTACTAATTAATAAATATAGTAAAATATTTATAATATTATATTAATTAATATATAAAAAAATACTTTTTAACTAAATATAAAAATATTAAAAATTATTTAATAAACTTAAAAAAACGCTTATATTATTATTTATTTTATAATACTATAAATATAGTTTGCTTATAAAAATAAAAATTAACGTTTTAAATAAAATAATAACAAAAGTTTTTTTTTAATTATATAGCAAAAACTAGCACTTTATAGCATATTATTTAAAAACTTTAAAAAATGTTAAACTAAATTATAATATATTAAACAAAAAAATGCTAGCAATAATATTAGCTTTAAAAAAATAAAAGCTTAAATTAATTAATAATAAATAAAATAATTTTTTTTTAATAATTATTAACTATTAAGCGCTAAAATATTTTAGTAAAAAATAATACTTTAATTTTTTACCTAAGCAAGTAAATAAACTGCAACTAAATAGTTAAGCTAAGGCTTAGCATATAAGCAAAAAAGTAGGCAACGATCTTTTTGTACGGAGGGGAAGCAAACTATACAAGCTATATATAGCATAGCTTTTTTTATATAACTGATTACTGACAACTATATACTAGCAGCTGCAAATAGCTGCTAGCAAACAATTAGTATAGCTGCTTAATAGTATGTGTAGCTACTAACAACCGATATAACTATATTCGGCTATTTTACTGCTTTGCTAATTATTTTGTTAAGCGTAATACTGCTGCAAACAGGCCGCTAACACAAAAATATAAACTACTAATAGCTAGCATAAATTAGCATATTATTTAACATATAAAGTATAAAAAAAACTTTTTTAACTATTTATTTTTTATATATAAAGCGCTGCAATAAAGCAATTAGCACTTACCAACCTTTCTAAAAAATCTAAAAAAAGCCTAGTTTAAATAGTTTTTACTATATACAGCCTGTAAATATGCTGCTAAAGCTTTTTATAATATAGTTTTTTTTTTATATACTGCTTTAAGCAGCAATAAACCTAAAGTTTAACTATTATTAAAATAATACTTTAATTTATAATAAATAAACTAAAATAAGCTATTTTTTAAATATAATTTTTTAATTATTTTTTAACTAAAAAAAAATAATATAATAACTAATATTTTATTGTACAAAAAAAAAAAGTTATATATGCAAAAAAAAAAAAAAAAAGCATAAAAGCATATAATTATATTTTAGCCTATTGTATGCTTTATTTTTAAATAAATAAAAAAAAAAAAATATATTTTTTTATATATTTAATTGCTAAAAAAAACTTTATTTTTTAAAAAAACTATATTTAATAAATTAAATTATTAAAAATAATTAAAAAAATTTTAGTATAAAAATATACTATTAAAAAGCTTAAGCATTGCAAAAAAATAACTTTTAAACTATAAAAAATAAAATAACTATATATAAAAAAAAACTTATAATATTTAATATATTATATTTATATATTTATTTAATTTTAAAAATATATAATTATATAATAATTATATATTTTAATAAAAAAAAAACTTGTTAATTTTTAATAAAAAAATATTAATAGCTTAAAATAGCTAATAATTATAATATATATATTTTAAACTATATAAAATATTAACTTACAAAAGTTTTAAAAAACAAAATATTAAAAAAGCTTATATTATTATTAATTTTTAATTAAATATAATAATATTTAATAATAAACTTTAAGCAAATATTAAAAAATAAATATAGTTTTAATAATGTTTTAGTTATAATAAACTATTTAAATAAAAAAATATAAACTATACTTTATATAATTAAAGCTATAACTAAAAATGCTACTAAAATATATTATAAAAAACTATTTAAAGTTTTTAGTATATTTATAATTATTATAACAAACTAAAAACTTTAGTTTAAATTAACATTTATAAATAAATTAAACAAATTAATAAGTATAACTTATTAATTAATGTTTATAAAATATTATAAAACTATAAAATAAACTAAAATTATAAATAAATATTTAAATTAAAAGCTATAACTATATATAAACTATTATTAAAACAACTAGTTAAATTATATTTTTATAATAAATTATATTTAAATAGCATTATTATATAAATTTATAAAACTATTACTATATAAAATAAAAATAAGCTTTTTAATGCTTTTTTATTTTAATTAAAAAACTAAAATATAAGCAAATAAACTTAAAAATTTACTAATAAAAAAATAAAAGCTAAAAACTAACATTTAAAAAAAAGCTTAAACTTTAGTATAATATATTAATATAGCTAAAATATATATATTTAAAGCATAAAACTATATAACTAATTAAGCTAACTAATACTAACAAAAATTTAACTTTAATATAAACAATTATATTTTTATTTTAAAAAAACAATTATTTTAAAAAACAAATTAACTATTAAATAAGTTTAATTATTTTATAACTTTATAAAAGTTTAAAATATTAAAAAAAAAAAAAAACATTTTTATTTTTAAAATATTTAAGTTATAAAAAACAACAAATAAATTTTATACTAATTAATTATATAAATATTTTAATAACTTATTATTAAAACAAAAAACAAACAACTTTAAAAAAAAAATAATAAAATTTAAAAAAAAAAAAATTTAAAGTTAAAAAAGTTTAAACTTTTAAAATATACTACAAAAAACTTTAATACTAAATTAACTAAAAAAGCTAAAATATATATAACAAATAATATTATGCTAAAAACTTTTAAAATAGCATTATAGTACTAAAAAAGTTTTATAACAAAAACTTTAATTTTGTTAAACCTTTAATAAAACTAAATATTTAGCTAAAAGCAGCTAAAAAAAAAAAATTTACTAATTTTTACTTTAATAATAATAAGCTAATACTTAACAAAGTAAAACAAAGTACGCAAAAAAAAAATATATAAAAAAAACAAAAATATAGCTAAATATAAAAATAATATAGCATACAAGTATAATTTATAACAATAAATTATAAAAAAGCTTATATTATAGCATAATAATTTAAAAGCTTAAAATAAAACAAACAAATAAAAACCTAAAATAATTTTTTTTTTTACTAAAAAACAATTAGTTTAACTTTATTTTAAAACAAAATTTTATTTTTTAAAAAAAAGCAGTTATAGTATAATAGCTTATAAGTATTATAACTTTACAATTTTATAATTTTATTTATATAGGTTTAGTTATTTAACCTAGCATTTTGTTTGCGGCTACCGCTTAACCTATATATTTATATAAGCTTTAACTGCAGAGAACTTTTATTACGTTCTTTTTTTTTTTTTATACGTAAATTTTAATACAATATAGCCATTTCGTACAAAAGCCCTAATTTTTATAAATAGTTAAAGTATAACAATTAGTTATATTATATATAAAAAAGCTTTATAGTTTTTATTATTATTTAAATTAATAATTAAAATATTTTTTATTATAAAATTAAATTTATTAGCTTTAATATATTTAATATTATTATTTTATTTAACTTTTTATAGTTATTTTTTATTTAAAGCTATTATTTGTTTGTTTATTTTTATAAGCTTTATTAAGCATTAAAAATAACTTATAAAAAAAAGTTTATAATAATTAATATATTTAAAAGCTTTAATATAAAAGCTTAAATTATAATAGTTTATTTAATTGCTATAGTTTTTATAATAATTAACCTTTATATAATATTTAGCTATATAATATTTTTAATATTTTAAGCTATATTTTTTATATTTTATATTTAACGTATTATATACGTTAAATTGTTTAGCAAAGTAAAATTAAACTAGCGCTATATTAAAGTTATATAAAAAGTTTATTAAAAATAAAGCTTAATTAATTAAAAGCTATTTTAATTTTTTTAATTTTTTAAATTTATATATTATATATAAAAGCTTTATAAAATAAAGCTTAGTTAAATAAAGCTTAAGCTTAAAAGCTTAAAAGTTGTTTAGCTTGCAAGCTTAACTTTTAGTTTTTTTTTTTTTAAGCTTAAAAGCTTAAAAATAAAAACCGTTAAGCTTAAAAAAAAAAGCTTTAGTATAAAGCTTTATAAGCTAAAAAAAAATATTTGTTTAGCTTACTTTTAATAAGCTTTATTTAACTTGTTTTTTTGTTATATATTTTTTAGTTAATTAAACTTATATTTATTTAGCTATTTTATTATATTTATATATATAAAACATATAAATAATTTTTTTTACTAAAAAATTTAAAGTTTTTTAATTAATTAATTTAGTAATTATAACTATTTTTTTAAATAATTTTATTAAATAAATAAAATAAGCTTAATAAAATAAGCTATTAAAACTGTTTTATAAATATTTAAGTATATAAATAGCATTTATTAATTAATAGTTTTTTTAATTAATTGTTTTATATATTTAAAAAATAATAGCTATTGTTTTTTATAATATTTAAATACTTTATAAAGCTATTAAAATTAAATAAATAAAAAAAAAGCTTAAGTAATATATGCTTTAAAATTTTGCTATGCCGGTAAAATATTTTAATACTATGTTTAACTTTTAGGTTTTTTTTTTTTTTTTTTTTTTTTTTTTTTTTTTTTTTTTGGCTTTTTTGTTTAAACAGCTTTATAAATATTTTTATAAAGCTTTTAGCTTTTTATAAAATTATATACTAATTTAAAAATTTTTAGTTTTATAAATAATTATTTTAACTTTTTTTTTTATTTTTTATTTTTTTATTTTTTGTAAGTTTATTTTAAAGCTTACTTATATTTTTGTTTTTTTATGCTTTTAATATTATAAGCGCTTTTGTTTTTAAAAAAAGCTTAACTATTTATGTGTTTATTTTTTAAAAATATTTATACTAACTTAATTTTTTATTATAAATTATATTAAACTAAAATATTGCTTTATAAGTTTTTTTTTTATTTTAAAGCTTATAAAGCTTAAAGCTAATATTTTAATAATATTATTTTTAAGCAAGCTTTATGCTACTTATATGCTACTTTTATTTTTTTAAAATAGTTTTAGTTTTTTATATGCTTAGCTTTTATTATTTTTGTTTTTATACTTATTAGCTTAGCTAATAAAAATATTAAAATAAAAAATATATTTTTTTTAAAAAAAAAACTTAATAAAAATAAAGTTAATAATATTATTGTTTTTTACTATATACGTTTTATAGTGCTATATTAAAAAGCTAGCTTTTTTTAAGCTTTATTTTTTTTTTTAGTTATAAGCAATAATTTTAATAATAATAATAATAATAAAATTAAACTTGTTATTTTTTTTATTTTAGTTTACTATATTTTTATTTTTTTTATGTTTTTTATTTTTAGTTTAATTAATAATTTATTAGTTATTAACAATAATAATAATAAAAACTTTAAGCTTAAGTTTACTATTAATAATAATAAAAATAATATTAATAATAATAGTAATAATAATTTATTAGTTATATTTAATATGCTAGTTTTAGTTATTTTATGCTTAAACGCTAATAAACATTTTATTAAACATTTGTTAGTTATTTATAGCTTAAAATAACTTAAGCTATATTGTTGTTGCTTTAATGCTGCTTTTAAAAACAATAGCTTTAAAAAAGCTTGCTATAATATTACTAGCTGTAGCTAACGTTATTTTATGTGCTTTTATAAGTATAAATATAAGCTTTTACTAGAGGCCCCCGCGCCTGGGGGCAAGGAAACCCTCGTTTCTAAGGTTTTTAACCCCCCCCCTTGGTTACCTGCCGACCTGCCTGCCGACCTGCCTGCCGACCTGCCTGCCAACCGTACGGCCACCTGTACTGCTAGGGACCCCCCCTTGGTCACCTGCCAACCTGCCGGCAGACCCTCCAGCCAACTAACCTAGTGGCCAGGGCTAGAAGGACTGAATTGGAGGGGTCTAGAGGACCCAGGGACCTGCTAGGGCCACCAGGACTGCTAGGACCTGCCAGGACTGCTAGGGCCGCCAGGGTGGTAGGTCTGCCAGGACTGCCAGGGCCGCCAGGACTGCCAGGACCTGCCAGGGCCACCAGGACTGCCAGGGTGGTAGGTCTGCCAGGGTGTAAGAGGAAAAGGGTCCTGGCAGCCCTAGCAGCCCGACCTAGCCATACAGCCCAGCCACTTCAGCCACTCCACCCTAGTCCTCTTAGGTCCTCCTGGGTCCCCTAGGACCTAGGTCCTCCAGACCCCTTCCAATTCAGTCCTTTCAGCCCTAGCCACACAGCTCAGCCACTTCAGCCACTTCAGCCCAGTCCTTTCAGGTCCTCCCAGGTCCCCTGGGTCCCCTTCCAATTCAGTCCTTTTAGCCCTAGGTCAGTTGGCTGGCAGGTCTGCCGGCAGGTTGGCAGGTGACCAAAAAGGGGTCTTTGGCAGTATAAGTAGCCGTACGGTTGGCTGTACGGCTGGCGGCAGGGTGGCAGGCAGGTCGGCAGGCAGGTCTGCCAACAGGGCGGTGGGCAGACTGGTCTGCCAATACGCAGGTTGGTTGGCAGGGCAGGTTGGTTGGCAGGTTGGTTGGCAGGTCTGCCGGCAGGTGGGCAGGTGGATTAGGGGGGGGTCCCTGGCCGTACAGGTGGCAGGCAGGTCAGCAGCCTTAGCGCCAAGCCCTCTTCCCAAATAAAAAGGAGGCATTTTTTAATTGGGCTACAGTAATGCTAGTAAAATTTTTATAAGTATAGGTAACCTTTGTTTTACTTATTTTGTAAACTTATTTGTTAAAAACAAAAGTATAAATAAAAAACAAGCTTAAAAGCTTTTAAAAAATATTTAAAAACTTTATAGCTAACTTTAATATTATAGCTTTTATTATATTATAGCTTTAGCTATTTGCTTTATAATAGCTATTAAAAATAACATTATTATTATTATAAGTATTTTTTTTTTAAGCTTTTAAAAATAAAAGTTTAAAAGCTTTAAGCTAACTTATAATTTTAAAAGTTTGCTTTTTTATATTAATTTATTTATATTATACTTAATATATATATTAGCGCTTTATTTATATTGTTTATAATATTATTATTTTAATATGCTATTATTATTATTTTTTTTTTTTTATTTTTTTTTTTTTTTTTTTTGCTTTATTTATTTTTTTTTGCTTTTTTTATATAGGCTATTATTTTTATAACGCTTTTTTTTTTTTTTTTTTTTTTTTTTACGCTAAACATATTATTATAATATAATATAAATATAATAAAAAAAAATTAATGTTTATTTTTTGTTTTAAAAACTTTAAAAAATTATATTAAATTAAATGTTTAATAAATAAAAGTTAGTAACTATATTTATTAAGCTTTTTATTTTATTGTTTAGCTTTTTTAAAATATTTTTATTATTATAATATAATAAAAAATTTTAAACTTATTAATTGTTTTTTAAAATTATATAACTTATATTTTTTAAATTAATAAAAGCTTTAAAATATTTAAAGCAAGCTTTTAATAACTATTTAATAAGCTTATTAGCAAATATTTAATTTATTAATAAATATATTATATTAAACGTTATTTTTATATATTTTTAATAAAGCTATATATTTTAAATATTAATATATTTTAGCTAAATATTTATTTTTTTATTAGCTTTAATTATTAAACAAATAGCTTAAATATTATTTAATTTAATTTTTTAAAGCTTTTTTAAATTAAAAATAATATTTTAAAATAATTTTTAAAATGCTATTATTTTTTTATTAATTATAGCTATAATATTTATTTTAGCTTTTATAATTAAAATAAAAACTATAAATTATTTTATAGCTTTTTAAAAAATTATACTTTTAAACAAAAATATTATATATTTATAAAATAAATATTTAGTTTTAAAATTGTTTGCAAAAAAAACATTTTTTGCAATTATAAAAACTTAAGCTTTTTTGTTTTATTTTTTAAAAATAATTGCTAAAAATTTAGTTATATATATATATTTAATTATTTATTTAGCTATTTTATAATATTTTAATAATTAAGCTATAATAAACGCTATATTTAGTTTTATTATAACAATAATATAAAAAATAAAACTTATATACTTTTAAAAAATTTTAATTTTTTATTTAATTATAAGCTTTAAAAAATTTTTAAGCTTTTTTGCTAGTAAAAATATTATTAATATTTAATTTTAGTTATAAAAATTATATTTTTTAGCTATTTTATTAATATATTTATTATAAACTAAAATAAATATTTTGTTTTTTTAATTTTTAATAACTTTAATTTTTAAAAACTAGTTTATATTATTTTGCTTTTTTAGTTTATAAGCTTTTTTAATATTTTTTATAATTTAATTTGCTTTTATTTTATAATTTTTATAAAAAAAAACTAAAAAATTATTAATATAAAATATTAAAAATATTTTATAATTTAAAATATAAAAAAAACAAAACTTTTTTAATAAAAAAATTATTTTATTAAAAAATAAAGTTTTAATAAACTTTTTATACTATAAAAAAAATAAGTTTTATAGTTTTAATAAATGTAGTTAAAGGTAACAAATAAAGTATAAAGTAAAATGTAAATTAAGTAAAAAAAAAGTTTTTAAAAGATTTATAAGATCTTAAATTTAATTTACGTATTTAATCTTTTATTTAATTAGTAGGTGTAAGGCCCGCAAGGCCACACCGTTTTAAACCTTTTTAAGGTTTATATTAAGTTTATATAAAGCTTAGTTAAATAATTTTATAAAGCTTTTTTGCTTAAATTTTTTTAGTAAGCTTATTTTTATAAATATTTGTTTGTTTTTTAAAATATTTAAAAAAGCTTTAATAATATTATACTGTTTAATTTTTAGGTTAAAAATAATAGCAATTATTATTATTACTTTAAAAGTTTTAGCTATTAAAATTGCTATATAAATAAATTAAAAAAAGGTTTTTTTTTAAAAAATTTTTTTTATTACTAAGTATGCTTTATAAATATTTAAATATTTTTTTTTATTAAATTTATAAATAAATATTTACTTTAGTAATAAAAATTTACTATAAGCTTTTAATTTTAAAATAAGCTTAAAAATATTTTTTTTTTTTAATTATTTATATTTTTTATATATATTATTTTTAAAAAAGTTTTTAATTAAATATTTAAAAAAAAATTTTTAAAATTTAAAAAGTAGTTTTAAAAAATTATTTTTATATAGTTATATTTTTTAAAACGTTATATTTATATAATTAGCTTTTTTTTAATTTATTATAATTATAAATATTATATATAATATTTTATATTTTTAGTTTTTTTTATATAAAATTTTAAGTTAATTAAACAAAAAAGTTTTTAAAAAGTTCGATTATTTTTAATTTTTTAAAAAATAAATTTTATTTTTTTTATAAATTATTATTATAAAAACTTTATAGTTTTTATTGCTTTTTAGTTTTTAATTTTTTTATTTTTAGTTTATTTTTAAAACTAATAAATAAACTTTATATATATATTTATATTTTAGTTAAAGTTTACTTTTAAAAATAACTTTTTTTTTTAGCTTTATTTTTTTAAAGCTTATAAATTGTTTTGTTAACAAGCTTTTTTAATATTATATACTTTAGCTTATAAAGCTTATAAAGCTTATAATATTTTATATAATTTGCTAAAACTAGCTTTTATGCTAATTTTTTACTTTAGTAGTTTTAGCATTTATTAAAAAATTATAAGTTTATATAAATAATTTTTATTATTAATTATACTTTTTAACGTAAAAAATTTTATTTTTAACTTTTGCTTTTTTATTTTAAAGCTTATAAGCTTTTTAAATAATTAAATAATATTTTTATAGCTATTAAAAATATTATTGCTTAGTTTTTAACTTATTTTTATACTAAGTTTTTATATATTTAATATATTTAAAATATTAAAAATATTTAATTGTTTAATTATTTTAAGCTTTTTAATTTAAGCTTTATTAATTTTAATTATTAGTTTTTTTTGTTTTTTTTAATAATAAAGCTTTTTATTAAATTTTATATTTTATATAATAATTATTTTTTTTAGCTAAAAAATTTATATATAATATAAATTAAAAGCTATATATTTAACTAAATAATTAATATAAGCTTATAACTTTGTTTTAAAAGTTTGTTAATTTTATTATATAAGCTTTTTTTTATTTATAAAATAAGCTTTATATTTATATATATATATTTTTAACTAATTTAGTTTTAAATTATTTATTAATAATTTAATTTATTTTAAAAAATATTATTTAAAATATTATTTAAATTATAATTTAAATATTTTATAAAGCATATAAAAATTATAAGTTTTAAAAAAGCTTATATTATAAAGCTATATTGTAACTTTAATTACTTTTAATTATAGCGTTTTAAAAAATTTAGCCTTTATAAACATTTTAATAGCTTGTTTAATTATTTTTTTTTTAGCTTATTTAGTTTTGCTTATAAGCTTTTTTATATATAAAAAAAAAGTTTTAAAATTTTTTTTTTTTTTTTTAGCTTAAAGCTTATAATATGTTTTTTTTTAAATAACAAAAATAGCTTTTTTATTATTGCTTTATAGTTTATAAATTAAAAACTTATAATTTTTTATTATTTAGCGCTTAAATTTATAAATTTTTTTATAAATATAATTATATTTTTTTTTTATTAATAAAAATATTTAAATTATATTGCTATATTTATTTTTAAATATTAACATTTAGTTTAATTTATTATAATTAATTAAATAATTAAAAAAATTTTATAAAATTTTTTAAAAAAAATATATTATACGTTTTTTTAAAGTTTGTTTTAAAATCTTTTATAAAATATATATTTTAATATAATTTTTATACTTAACTTATAAAGTTTTTTAAATTTTTATATTTTAAGCTTTATAAACTAAAGTTTTTAAAGCTTATAAACTTAAATAACTAAATTTTAAATATTATAGTTTTTTTATATTTATTTTTAACTTTAAAAAGTTTTTTAAAAGTTTTTATAAATATATAAATTTTAAGCTATTTAAAAATATAAAAACTTTAATAATACTTATTAAAATTTTTATAAAAAATAAAACTATATTTATTATAAAAGTTTTATTAAAATAAAAAAAAAAAAGCTTATATTTAAAAAAAACTAAATTATAATACTTAAAAAGCTTAGCTATAATATTATTATTTTTAATAGTTTTATATTTTAATAAATAATTTTTTTTATAATATTAAATTTTAGTTTTATATAAGCAAGCTTTAAAAATAAAGTTTATATAAAACTTTTTTATAAGTATAATATTTGTTAGTTTTAATTTTTTTTTTTTTTTTTTAAAAAAAAAAAAAACTTTTTTTATTGTTTTTTTGCTTTTATTTAAAATTAAAAACTAAATTATTTTTATATTTATAACCTTATTATTTTTAGCTATTATAAAACTTTTAAGCTTTAATAAAACTTTATTATTAACTAAATATAAAGCTTTATAATTATTAATAAATATATTGTTTAATAGTTTATAAAATATTTATATTTTTAAAACATATATTTTTTAGTTTTTTTTTTTTAAGCTAATAAAAATAAAATTAATTACTATATAAACTATATTATTTTTAAGCTATAGTTTATTATTTTTATATTTATTTATAATAATAACTTTTTATTTATTTTTTTTAATTTTTTTATAAAGCTTATTTTAATAAATATAAAATTATTTTTTTTTAATATTTTTTATTTTTTTTTTATTAAAAATATTTTTAAACTTTTGTTTAATTAAACTTATAATAATATATTTAAGCTTATTATAAATGTTAAACTTTTAAATATAAATAAACTTAAGTTTTTTTAAACATAAATAATTATTATAAGCTTAATTTTTATTTTTTAAACTTTAATTACTTTTAAATAAAAAGTTTTTTTAGTTTTTTTAATTTAAATTTTATTTATTAAGCTATATAAAATATATATTTATATATTTTTAAGTTTTTTTTATTTTATTTTTTTTAAATAAAACTTTTTAAAAAATTTTTTAAATCGTTAAACAATTAAATATGCTTAAAGCTTAAAAGCTTGTTTTTAATAAGCTTTATAAACATTTTATTATTTTAATTTAATATAAATTTAATTTATATAGCATTAAAAAACTTTTTAATAACTAAAATATTAATAATATTAAAAATTTTATTAGCTTATACTTTTTAATATATAATATTTTAATTTTAATATTATTTAATAAAATTAATTTTTTTTTTAGCTTTTTTAAATATAGCTTAATATTTTATTAATATATTATTAATAACTATAGTATTATTTATAACAATATTATTTTTTAAAGTTTTAATTAAAGCTTTAATATTAACGTTTTTTAATTTTAAAAGCTTTATAATAACAATTTTAAGCTTTTAAAAGTTAATAGTTTTTTAAATTTATTAATATATTTATATAATTTTTAAATTTTAAGTTAACTAAACTATTAATTAAGCTAAATATAATTTAAAAAGCTATTTAAAAAATTTATAAATTTTTTTTTTATAAAAATTAACTAAAAAAAAATAGGCTTAACTTTTTTTTATTAAAACTAAAAGCGTTTTTTTTAGTTTTTATAGTTTATTTTATATTTAAGTTTTTATAGTTAAATAAACTTTATTTAAATATTTATATTATTAAATAGTTAAAATAATATTATTTTAAAAAAGTTTTTAGTATTATTTAAGTTAATATAGTTTTAAATGCTATTTATATAATTTTAAAACTTAAGCTTAATATATTATTTTATTTAATTATAGCTATTTTTAAAAAAAATATTATTATTAATTATAAGCTTAAAATTTATAAAAAATACTATAATAAGCTTAAAAAAAAAGCTTAAAAAAAAAAGCTTAAACAAATAAAGCTTAAAGCTATATTATAAACTTTTAAATATAAATAAATAAATAAAAATAAACTAGCTTTTTTTATTAAACTTTTTAATATAGTTTTAATTTTTAAATAAAATATTAGCTTATAAACAAGCTAAATTTATAACTTTAATATATTATATATATTAAACTATTTAGCAAAATAAAATTAAACTAACGTTATATTAAAATTATATAAAAAGTTTATTAAAAGTAAAGCTTAATTAATTAAAAGCTATTTTAATTTTTTTAATTTTTTAAATTTATATATTATATATAAAAGTTTTATAAAATAAAGTTTAATTAAACAAAGCTTAAACTTAAAAACTTAAAAATTGCTTAGCTTATAAGCTTAGCTTTTGGTTTTTTTTTTTTAAGCTTTAAAGCTTTATTTTAAAGCTTTTAAGCTTTTAAGCTTAAAAGCTTAAAAATAAAAGCTATTAAGCTTAAAAAAAAAAGCTTTAGTATAAAGCTTTATAAGCTAAAAAAAAATATTTATTTGGTTTATTTTTAATAAGCTTTATTTAACTTGCTTTTTTGTTATATTATAATTATTAGTTTTTTTTATTTATTTTTTATACTAAATAGCTTATAAAAAATAGCTTAAAATTTTTTATTAAATATTTAAAAAAAACTATTTAAGTTTGTTTATTAATAATAAAGTTTATATTTTTTTAAAAAAAATATATATTAACTAAAAATTTTTTTTATTTATATTTTTGTTTTATTTTTAATTTATTATAATATAATATTATTTAATTTTTTTATTAAATAATTAAAAAATAAAATAAATATATAATTAATAATATAAATAAAATAACTATATATTTATAACCGACTTTATTATATAAAAATAACTAGGTGTAAAAAAAAAGCAAGCATTGTACATTCGACGTTTTAATAAAAATCAAACCATAATAATATAAATAAACTATATTTTTAATAGTTTAATTTTATTTTTATTTAACGTTTAAAAAATTAAAAATTTTAATTTGTTTAATATTAGCTTATTTTTAACTTTAAGCTTTATTATTTTAATTAATTAGCTAGTTTTAATATATTATAAATTAAACATTTTGTTTGCTTTTAAGTTTAATGTTTTAATTAAAACAATTTAAGCTATAAATAAAAATAGTTTATATTATAGTTTATTTTTTAAAACTTTTATTAAAATTTTAAAATTTTTTATATTTAAAAAAATAAATTAAGCTTTAAAAAAATTAAATATAATAATTAAATTTAAATTATTTAATTTTTATTTTAATATTAAGTTTGCTATTTTTTAAACTATTTTAATATAAGTTATAAGTTAATTATTTTTAGCTTTTTTTTTAGCAGCTTTTAAATTAATAGCTAATTAAATAGCAAAATTTAAATAAATATTTTTATTAATTTAAGCTTTATTATTAACAAAATAAATAAATTAAAAATAAAAATATATAATTATAATTTTATTAATATAAATAAATATTATTATATTAAAATATTGCTTTATTTTTTTATTAATTTTTAAGTAAACTTATATTAAAAACTTTAGTTAGTTTTATTAAAAAAATAAATAAAACTATTAAAAATAATAGCTAGTTTTATAAAAAAACTTTTTAATAATAGTTAAACTTTAAGTTTATTATTGCTTAAAATAGTATATAAAAAAAAAACTATATTATAAAAAGCTTTAATAATATATTTATAAAGCTATATATAGTAAAAATTATTTAAACTTAAGCTTTTTTTAGATTTTTTAAAAAAAGTAATAAAGTTTAATTGCTTTATTATAACGTTTTATATAAAAAATAAATAGTTAAAAGGTTTTTTTTGCATTTTGCATGTTAAATAACGCGTTAATTTATGCTAGCTGTTAGCAGCTTATATTTTTATATTAGCAGCTTGTTTGCGTTAGTATTACGCTTAGCAAAGCAATTAGTAAAATAATAAAATAGCTAAATATAATAAGTTAGTTGTTAATAACTACATATACTATTAAAAACTATACTAATAGCCGTTAGTAGCTGTTTATAGCTGCTAGTATATAGTTATAAGTATGTAGTAGCAGGATTAAAAAACAAAAGAAGGGTAGTAAGCTATATATAGCTTATATAGCTTACCTTTTTTTGCGGTAGGGTTGTTTTTTACTATTTTAGCCTATATATTAAGCTAGGCTTAGCTATTTGGTGCAATTTAACTATTTGCTTAAATGGTTTATAAAAAAACTTTTTAAATTTTTATATTTTATTTAGCTTTACTAAAATAATTTATAACTAAGTTTTATAGCAAAAAATTTTTTTTAATAGCTTTTTTTTTTATAAATATTTTTAGTAGTATTAAAATATTGCTAATTTTAACTTTTTTATATTATAAATTATTAATAATAAACATAAAAAGCTTTATTTATTTAATATATTAAAAATTTAATATAATAAAAAATTATTATAGTATAAAAAGCTTTATTATTAGCATATTTTAACATATTAATTATAGATTTTAATGTTTTATAAAAATTAGTTAATTTTAAATCGATATTAGTATTTTTAATACAATATACGTTTAGGTACTAACAGTTTTAAGCACATAAATAATAAATAAAAAAAAAGGTGAAATAATTTACTTAAGCACTTAAAGTAGCTATATTTTTAAGATTTATTTATATAAAAAAACCTTAGGTTTTTTTAAAAAACTTAAAAAACTTAAAAAAGTTAAAAATTAATAATTATTAAGCCTTTTTACTTATTTTTTAAGCTGTAGTTTTATTTATTTACTTTATAAAGTAAAACTTTTAATACGTTAATTTTTTAAATTTATAAACCGTTTAAAAAACCTATAGCTTTAAAAAATTAAAAAACCTATAAAAAACTGTTTACTTTTATACTTTTTAAAGCTTTTTTTTTAACTTTTTTTTTAAAAAGCTTTTTTTTTTATTTATTTTATTTACAAACGATTTATAAAGCTTTTTTATTAAACTATTTTCGATTTTTTTTTTATATTAATGTTTATTTAAAAAATAATTAAAAATATATAATTTTAAAACTTTATATTTTTATTATAGTTATTTTTTATTAGTTAAATTATTTAAAAATATAATAGTTATTAATTATTAAAGTTTTTATAACTAATAAAAAAGTAAATAAGCTATTTAACTTTTATAATACTAATATAATATATTTAAGCTATTGTTTTTAGCTTTATTTAAAAAATAGTTATATAGCTTTAAAATAGCTATATAGCTAGTTTTTAAATTTTAAAAATGTTATTATAAGCTTGTATGCTTTATATATTGCATATAAACCGACTGCTTTAAAAATATTTATAGCTTTTATAATATAAATATTTTTAAAAGCTTTACTTTATATGTTTTATTATAAAAAGTTAAAAGGTATTAATAGTTAGCTTATTAGTAAAGCATAAAATATTACTAGCTATGCTAAAAAAAAAAGCATATAAAATAATAAATAAAAAAAAAACATTATGCTATTAACTTGCTAAAAATGTAAATAGCTAACTATTAATTTTATAATAGCTTATTTAGTACTGCAAACAAAAAACTAAGCTAATTGCTAAAATTTTATATAGGCTTTATTGTTTATAAAAGTATAAAGTATAAGTTAATAATTTAAAAAGTAGCTTTAGGTTACTACTAAAACCAGCCTTTAGTATATTAATAATAGTTTGTTATATGTATGCACTTAAATAGCAGGTGCCTGCTTGCAGCCTATTTAACGGCACTAAAATATTTACTTTTTAACGCTAAATTTTTACTTTAAAAAACAAGCAGCCTATATTCTGCTTAAGTAGCTTATAGTTTACTATTTAAAGTGCTAAATAAGTTTAAAACACCGGCATATAGGCTTAAAACTTAAAAATTTAAAACTTTAGGTATAGTAGCTGCAAAGCAGCTACTTAGCGGAAGAGTATAGAGCCAAAAGGAGTAATATAGCCACTGAAAACTGAGTGCAACGAAGGCTTCAGAGGCCAAAAGAATAACTGAAGGCTCTAAAACCCAGAAAGAAAAACACTAGCCACAACGCAGGCTAGCAAAGGACACAGTCCTTTGATAGCCAAAGAAGTGGCCAAAAACCCACGAAACGAGGGACCCCCTAAAAAACTTTTTGCGTAGCCACCGCGTGGCTTCTGCGGGGCACTAGAGAGGCGTTTTTGAGAAAGGAAAACTCGAGACCGCTGCGGAGAAAAAAACTGCGTACTGGAGAGACTGCGTACTAGAAAGACTGCGTACTGAAGAGACTGCGTACTGGAGAGACTGCGTACTGGAGAGGCTTTTTGGGACGTACGGCTTTAGACCTTGTAGCGTGGAAGGCTTGAGACTGTTGTGAGGTAGCGGCTAGGTGTTGGTGAGAGGTTTGGAGAGTCTTAGTTGGAGGGTTATTTTGAGGGCCTTAGAGGGCCTTGGAGACTGACTTGGTTGGAAGACTGACGGCGTACTGAAGGGTTGACGAGAGGCTTGGAGGACCTTAGCTGGAGGGTTATTTGGAGGGCCTTGGAGACTGACTTGGTTGGAAGACTGACTGCATACTGGAGGGCTAAGGGGATCTTGGTTGTACGGCTGTTGCGAATCACCGTCTAGGCACCGGCGTGTTATTTCAAGGACCCTGAAGGACTGACCACTCTAACGAGGGCTTTGGAGACTGACTGCGTATTGGAAGACTGTCTAACTGACTTCGAGGGTACTGCTAACCACCAGCTTTGTTCTGGCTTGGTTGGAATACGTACGAAAGGCTTCATCTGCTGTAGCGCTTCGGGGACGAAGCGCTGGTGGAGAGGGTACTCTGTCAGGAGATAATTTACCTAGGCACCTAGGGTGGCTATATTCCTAGGATTCGTCTATATAAAGGGACCCTAGGTCCCCCCAGGGGACCTGGAGGACCTGAGAAGGTCAGGAATCAATAATTATTGAGCCCTTCTACCTACCTTCTAGGCTGTAGTTCTATCTATTCACTCCGTGGAGTAAAACCCCTGACACTCCGCTAGACCTAGATATGTACGGCTTTCTGGAACGGAGATTGCTAGCCCAAAGAACTGATCAGACAGTGACACACTTCGTATGATAGGCCTGTGGGTGCATTAAGGCGCAAGAGCATAAAGTCTACATACCTATTTGATGGAATTTGTAGAGGGCACTTTCCAGGCCGTCGAGGACATCAGCCACCACATCTCTAACATCAGGTCGCAGCCTCAGTCGAGCGTCGAGAGACCCCGGTCCGCTCTTGTCGGCATTAAGGCCTGAAGTCCACCAGTTGAAGTTAGCGCTTTTTTGCTCTAGCCAGATATCATAGTCGATATTAGAAATCTCGAGGCATTTTTTGAACTGTTGCTTGCAGGCTCGGGACTTCTCCTTTAAGAGATAGGATTCGGGATATCCGGTTGACCCCATTTCTGTCGGATGAGTATAGCCTGAGGAGAAAAAGGCACTATAAATATTGTTAGCTTAAATGTTCACGTGTGATGATCAATATTTGACGGTTTATACCTCGCACAACAACGAGGCTACTGATAATATGACCTATCAGTGAGATCAGGTGACTAGTCACCCAAGAGGTCTCCGTGTATAAATAGACTGATTTCAACCTTTCTCTTGTACGACAGAAATTCTATAGGATCTTTTGAATACTACAAGAGTTGATCTCATCTGGAGAGTGCACTGGTCACTTCCCAAATGATCTTTCGTGACTCCACACCTCCGCGAGATATAGCCTTGATAGAAGAGATCTTGTCTACTTCTTAGGGCCTCCTAACTTGCGTGACCTACATTGGAATTCGCTCTTCTTCCCTGTGATAGTAGACAAGGGTAGATACAGCCTGTTAGGGTAGCAGACACACCACCTGGTATGGCGTGAGAATACCTCCTGGTGAGACAAGACCTTAATAGGAAGGTCCTGGAGGAGACCCTGAAAGGCTTTGGATGTGTATATAACCTAGGGATAGCCCTGAAGGTACTCAGGAGCCTTTGCGTGTCAAAAAAGTCTTATTGCACCCCTATAGTTGGCCCCTGACAGTTACAGTGCAGAGGCGAGTGGGATCGCCCGCAAGCTAAATGTTTGTTCTGTTGTGATCTTGAAAAATTGAGAAGATTGTGGCGTATTACGCTTGCCATGGTAATATATAGGTAGTCAGGTTTTTAGTCACACTTATCTAGGAGAGACGGAAACGATGGTAGGTGCAACAAGCATGTGCTGAGAGTATATTCATTCATAGTAATATCTCTATCTATTTTTGAGAAACATCATTGTCTTCCCTCGATGAATTGCATATCTGAGACAGGCGGGAACAAGTCGAGATGTTTGTCCTCCGGCTCTGTTCTGAGCGTCGGCTGCTCAGCGCTCAAATCGGCAGGAGATTCCTTTGAGACTGTGTTGTCTACACCGTCTCATGCACTTGTCGGCATAGCGGCAATGAGCGAAATGATTAATTTAACCAATATTATCATCCATCCCACCAGACAACATGGACACATCGCCTACGTGCTCATCCATATTCTGGTCGGAGATATCGCCAGCCCCCACCATTTCTTCATCTTCACTCTCTTCGACGTTCTCTCTGGCCCCATGTCTCCAAAGTAGTTCTCTGATACTTTCCTTTATCCTTCTTGTGGTAGCTGTAGGGCTGTGAGCGCAGATCTCTAGAACAGGTTGTTGGACGATTTCCTCCGCGGCTCTCGTGCCGTTCCAGCTGCCGGGAACTATGCCGCGTGATGTTCCGGTCATATTGACATCAGCGTTTTCCTCTAGAAGCAATTCAATCCACTCATACTCAAGTAGATATACAGCTAGCTGCAAAGGGGTAAAGGCAAAGCTTTCTTCATCTCTAGGAGTGGGATTAGGAGTAGCACCGGAATTCAATAGAAACTCAAGGGCTTCGCGGGCATCATCAGCGTCCTTAAAAGAGTGCATTGCTGTATATAGGGCTTCAGGTTCATGCTCGAACGATGCCCCATGTCCAACGAGGACACGGAGAAACACCAGATCACGTTTGCGAAGACAGTACCCTAAGAGCGTTAAACTTTCACCATCTCTCGTGAAGCGTTCAGTCCAGATCTTTGCTTTCTTCTGTCTTGGTAGCTCCTTGAATTCTGGTGCTCCTAAGTACTTATCGGCAAGTTGTGGCCAATCTAGGATAACTAAATTAACCAGAAGGCCAAGAGGTGCTTGAGCAGGATGACTCGGATCCCAACCAGAAATCGAATTCCATAATGAAAAATGGTGCCTCATGATCCTGTTGATCCCATTCACGCTCTTGAGGTGCACGAAATGTTGCGAATTTGGGGTTAGTGATCTAAGAACAATCCCTGCAAGTAAAAGAAAGTTAGAACAGAGTAAGCGCCACTTTTAGAATAGATATTATGATGGAGTACGTACTTCTAATGTCTTCATTGCGTATGATGGCGTCGCGGCGACCGACGAGGGATTTCTCCGTCATGTTCAAGCAGTATTCTTCGTATCGGCTCACTGTTTGCCTATTATTCCATCTGCCCTGATGTGTATGATAGAGTCCAAAATGGCTAAGACCAGTAAAACTGACTTTCAGGTCGATGTCCCTGACGATTTGGTCCGACAATGCGAAGAATTTGGCTGGTCCACTTGCTGCGATGGGGGAGAATAGATATTCTTTGACTGTGTAATGGGCTAAACTGCAACGATGGAACACCTGGGATCCTTCGTCACCACGGTTGAAATAGGACATCGGTACCCCATTCCGATCTACGAGAGCAATCAACGAGCCACAAACCGCTCTCAGTTCGGCCACCGTGAATCTCGGAACCTCATCTAAAGGAACACCGTAGAGGGATGCTGCCACGAGAACTTCTGCAGTTGGTATTTTCGCGGTGTCACTGCAGATTAATGCTAATGCTGTTCTGGCAAAATTTCGGTCAGCCTCGGGGATTTCCACCAGAATACGTTCGTATGTCGCAAAGATGTCTTCTGGTAGTGTCTCGAGTGCTTTTCGGATACTTTCACGATCTTTCTTTCTTTTGAGTACATCGAGCTGACAGACGGCCCATCGGAACCTAGGTAAAATTGTGAGAATTCGGTTATATCGGATTTAGTGGGAGAATGTGTTTAAAGATAAAACAAGAAGTAAAAAGGAAAAACTCACATCCCCTTTGCTTTTTGGGTTAAAGTAGTCTCGACTTCTTCGAGAAAAGCGCTATCCTCCCATCTAGCAAAGAAATCAATCTTAGTTAATTGGGCATGGACGTAATGTTTGATGTCCTCTCGGACATTTCTGTTTGACATGGAAATGCAAACACAGGACTGTCCTAAATCACGGATAGGCATCATGATTTCTTCTTCTTCACGACTGGTGAAGAGTAAGGACACTTTCCAAAACCGGTCTTCAGTCCCAATCTGGGTAAGAACCTCCAGGAGATTTTCCCTAGCTAGAGCACTCAAAATTAGTCATCGCCTTTTTGAGTACTGGGTACGAGAATTTGAGAAGTTTCTACACACAGCTTTCACCAAAAGGAAAGCCTCTGCTCTAGAAATCGCTTAGACTGGAAGGAAATAGCCCGGAAATATACTCACGCTTGCTCTCATCGACCGCGTCAACAATGATATACACGCCGTTCTCATATGTCAAAGATATTTGGTATAGGCAGTCGAGGAGTTCCTTTACAGACAGATCTTCCCCCCTACTCTCGGCGTCCTTGAGTTTCGTTGGCACTGTATTATGTTGCTGCTTGCATAGTTGGCGTAGAACCCACTTGAGAAAGGGAACCGTCTCGTCTTGCTTCCGGCTGTACAGGCAGTAGTAGTAAGCATACCCATGCGAGTTACAATTGGCTGCAGCTGTTTCGACGAGAGACGACGCAAGTACCGTCTTGCCGGCCCCAGGAATGCCGTGGATGCAGATGAAACGTGAAGGATTTCTCGAGGCGTCATGCGGTTGAAGCCAATTTATGAAATGCTCATTGCGAGATACCCACTCGCATGTCTGGGCTTCCTGCTGCGCCTTTCTTTCCTTGTGTATCTTTGATATCTCTCCATCTACTCGTAGGCACTCATACAAAATATTCTTTCTCTCAAACTCTAAAAATAGCATTAGCAAATATACCAGATCTGCCATAAAGTAAAGTAGTGTCTCACCGGAAAGCTTTTCATTGGTTGATTTCACATCGTTTAGAACTTCTTGAACGTGCTCTATACACACTTTCGTCCCAACAGCCCTATAATGATATGAGTATCTGCTCAATGGTGGTATTATCAATTTTGGGGACGTACGTAACGGTAGTCAGCGCAACAGTAAGCTCAAGACTGATGGAAGCCTTCTGACGCTCTAGTCGCTCGCGAATGTTATTTATTTTTCGTAACTTCATCGGCCAGGTGACGTCATCGAGGGTTAAATTCCTGAGGCGGGAAATGACTGTGCGGAAGCGATCTCCCGGATTCTGTTCAGGTACGTTGGGGCAGACGATATCCTGGAGATCTTGCAAGGCCTTCATTGATGCCTCGAGCGGGCCGCCCTGCTGGGCTAGATTATCGAGAAGAGTGGGATCATATTCATATCGCCTAATTAAACGTCGTATGCTTTCAAGAAGTGTCAAATGGCTAGAGATCTCATCTCTGGTTCTTCGTATATCCTCCGAGGCATCGATAACGGTGCTGAAGTAGCACCAAACATCGCTAACTACCCTAGCTAAGTCGATGACCGACCCTAGGATAGAGAACGGATCCATTCTGGAGAGGAATATGAGTGCCTCTATCGTATGTATGAAGCAGACAAAGGTCAGATTACTGGATTGGGGAGCGATGGTGTGGTTGATAAGGAACAGGGAGCTGACAAGTGAGTAGGATGTTAACAAGTAATGATAGGAATGGAGTGATGATCAAGGATGACCTAGGTTGAGAAATGAAGGGGAAGAGGGAGGGATGAGCAGCGAGGACAAACGTCTAGTATAAATATCTTGGGTATGAGAAAAAGCCATGCCCTGTCATAGATGATATCGGGAACATCGTTGCTAGGCGAATCCAGCTGTTTCGTAGGAGACAAAGGCTGGCAGGCCACTATTGCTCCTGGAAAGAAATCTAGCATTAAGAGCAATAGGCAGAAAATAGAGCTCATATCCACGTCTCAGCTTTGTCCTATAAAATTAGGCTCTATGCAAATATTAGTTACTTAAGTATTCAAGTAGCCTCTATGATTATCGTGTTGACTTTTCAAGAGACCAAAGGACTTGAGAACCTCTCAATAAATACTTGATAATTGAGCCTTGTAAACAGTAAATTATTATGGAAGCATTGCTAAACATGCCAAGGTAGCAGAAACATGCGTAAGTACACAATTTATACGAGGCTCTATTTAATGAGCTATAGTATACCATGAAACTTAACTAGATGATACCTACTCATTATGCATGACTAAGTTAATATACCTCTACAAGGAGCCATGGTATATCTAGTTCTTCGGTTTTCTATTCAATTGGTTACCAATATACAGGTATCTACATGTATCCAACTGCCCGCATTAGAAATGGGTATACAGTTATTAATTATAAAGTCCCCTTTAAATTGATTACCTTCTGCCTGCTTTAATACCTAAACGTTTGGCTCGCATGTCTTAGGACAAAGAGTAAAGAAACATGAAGTGCTGAAACTAAATAACAAGTGAGTTATGCCTACTGCTTTTCTCTACTACTCGATGATTTTACTGAAAAACGTAGTTAGCAAAAGTAAGAAACTGTAATTTCAGTTAGTTCCGAAAACCTTTAATACATTAATTATGCAACTCTCTCTATACTATGAATTGGAAGTACTTCTGAATAACAGTTTATGTGCTGTTAAAAGTATAAAACTGAACACTCAGTAAATGTGAGGTGAGAATTAAATGTAGCTAATTAGCTAATTAGAGGTACCTAGGTATTTACTCCGTACCCAGTCCCTTGTTGCCAACCCCACATTATGTAATCGTCTTTATCTTATCTTGTAGCTATTGACCCCTCCAAGTACGTCTCCCGTAGGAATTAGGTACCTGGTAAGGTATTCACACATTTCTGACTCACAGCAGCAGAAGCATCAACCATGGCGACCCCTCAGGTAGAAGGAGGCGACCTGGCTTCTCAAATCCTCCATGTACTCAACAAGACGACGCCTGTCCTATCCACCGACGCTTTCCCAGCTTCTAACTTCACGGATCTGAAAGCAGCACTCGACAGACTATCTTCGCGGCGTATGGTCGAGTATGCGACCATTCAACGGGATGAGGTCCACCTAGAATCCGAGGGCGAGTTAATTGCCTCTCATGGAAGCCACGAGGCCCGTGTCTTTGAGGCGCTGCGGGCCGCTGTTGACGGGCTTACGATTCAGGAGTTGGAAAAGACAATTGGCGACAAGAATATCGCCAAACTTGGCCAAGGGAAAGCCTTCAGGGACAAGTGGATTACCAAAACAAAAGGTAGGTAGGCAAGACATGACCACCCGCGCTCTGGGTGACCCCTATTCATGTGTCTGCTCGCCATTGACATCTGATTTCTAGACGGCAAGCTCAAGGCCAATACCGATTCTATTCACGATGCCGCCCAGGAACAGCTACTCTCGATCAAGACGAGCCGAACGGTCCCCGATCAGAAAGTCCTCGCCGACCTTAAGAAACGCAAGCTCGTCAGAGTTCAGAAGGTCATCGACTTCAAGATAGACAAGGGACCCAACTTTGCCCTCGAGATACCCGAAGAAGCCACTGACCTGACGGCCGAAATGCTAGCGACAGATGCCTGGAAGACGGCTACCTTCAAGCCCTACAATTTCGAAGCGTTAGGCGCCGATCAACGAACAGGTGCATTACATCCACTAAACAAAGTGCGCGCTGAGATCAGGAATATCTTTTTCGAAATGGGGTTTGAGGAGATGCCTACAGACAAGTACTTGGCCCATGGATACCTCGACTGGAGATGCTTACTAGATACTTACTGGCTTGCAGTTTCGTCGAGTCGTGTTTTTGGAACTTTGAAACCCTTTTTGTGCCGCAGCAACACCCTGCCCGCGACCTACAAGATACGGCAAGCCGCTTTCCTTCTTGCTCTTTGGAATGTACTGACTAATGTCCCATAGTTCTATACCTCTGATCCATTGACCGCTGGCATGCCATCTGATCACACGCTCTGGGAGGACGTGAAAGCTATACATCAAGTGCGTCAGAGGCTATGGCTCTTGTTTTAACCGGCTACTAATAGATGGCAGGACGGCAAATATGGCTCAATTGGGTACCGATATCCGTGGTCCGGGGATGAGGCGCTACGGTTGGTCCTACGAACTCACACGACTTCCGTGAGCGCCAACATGCTATACAAACTGGCAGCCACGAAAGGACCCGATGGACGTCCTCCCCCTACGCGTTATTTCTCAATCGACCGCGTCTTTCGGAACGAATCTGTCGATAATACTCATCTTGCTGAGTTCCACCAAGTTGAGGGTATAATCGCCGATTATGATTTAACACTTGGCGGTCTTATGGCGGTTCGTCCCTCACTCACCTGTGATTCGCACCAAAACTGATCGTTTTAGTTCATGGACCTTTTCTTCGGCAAGATGGGCATCACAGGCCTCAAATATAAACCAGCATATAACCCCTGTATGTACCACCTATACCCTACACTCGGATTGCACACTAATTTTGTGCATCTAGATACTGAACCAAGCATGGAGATCTTTTCATACCGTATGTCATCTCCAACTACTCGCACTCTCCTTTTCCTTGATACCTCGAAAACCTCCTTTACGCTAGCATCTTGCCATAACCACTAGATCCAATGGCAATGAAATCCGGCCCGAGGAGGAAGTGCCTTGTTATTTTACTGCTTGCAGGAAAGCTAATACCATAATATTAGATGCTGGTCTAGGGAAGATCGTCGAGATAGGAAACAGTGGAATGTTCCGACCCGAAATGCTTGAGGCGTTGGGTCTGCCGTAAGTACATATCCTACAGGCATTTGGTTCCCCCCCCTTCTCTTGCCGTTAAGCCCCCACTGTCTTCTGAGTGATACTAAAGGTGACTGATCTCTTTTAATAGTAAGGAGATGCGTGTGTATGGTTGGGGATTGTCGCTAGAGCGTCCTACTATGATCCGATATGGCATTAACAACATTCGCGAGTTGCTGGGCCATAAGGTAGATTTGAATTTTGTGCAGAAAAATCCGGCCGTACGATTAGGGAAAGCTTGAACGTGAACCTGTCCCTGTATCACATGCGGGGTGGAGGAATAGAGCCATATGCATAGAACATAACAGCCCTATAGACAGCGCGTCAATGATACCGGCTCCGTCTCTAAAACATTATGTATACGATACATCGATATGCAGAGTATTTCAAGAGTCACAGATTCATTAATATCCTGACGACACCATATTCAAGCGTTTTAATAAGCACTGTATCTTGACCGCTATCTTCGGTCGTCGAAACTAAATCCCTCAATGTCCTATTTTCCTCTTCAGGGGAGGATTCTGCTGAATAATTGACACACCCTGGTTTAGCCAGTTCTTTCCTCCTAATAGTACCTACTACATATACATTTTAGAGCCCAAGGCTCAATAGTAATAGGAAAGTCAATAAGATAAGAGAGGAGCCAGTGTAGTTGTGCAGGGACGGTTCGTGTTACAGACTGCTAGGCGTTCATACTAGGCGTTCATACGGATCATCAGGAGACTGTATAGACCCGTATAGACGCCCATATAGACAAAGAAGCCATTCCTGTATATAGGCAGTGGTCGGCATCTAGGATAGTTAGAAAGGCTTCGCGCAACAACAAGAGTCTTTCACCCACCACAAATACAGGGCCTCCTGACAGTTCGCGTTGATTATCCCTGATTCCAGGGTCAAGCGCATCAAATCATTTGTTGACGAACCACCATCCCCTGTGAAACAATAACTTCCTGTTCTAATTAGTAAGCTGTTAATAGATATGCCTATATAGAATTGGCTGCCTTAGGAACCTCTTAGCATGGGATAGGTAGGTAGCTAAAACCTTTCTATATATAATACCTACCTACCTAGAGGTACATACATATATACACACGCCTACTACTTCCTACGTCTGTCGACATAGATACCTTATGCGTAGGTATATATGCCTACCTCCTATGTACTTCTATGTACCTAGTGAGCGTTAGCTGTAGCTTCCGTAAAAATATGTTTGTAAGCCAACATTTAGTAGCAACTTCCTTGCCAAAGTTAGTAGGCTAAGTAGGTAGGCACTACCTAAGTAGTTTACCCGAGGCGTCTAACCTACCTGCCCAAGGTACATGTCCTACTGTTAATTACCTGTAACTCGAAGCGGCTCAATACAGTACCTGTACCTAAGTACCTAAGGTAGGCACACCTAATGTATCCAACCGTCTCAACTTTCATCCACTTTTCTATCTTACGTCTTCATCACATCGTGGGATGCCTCAGGCTATTATTTAGAGCCATTAGTACTGAATCGCGGCTATCCTAGTGTCCGATCACAAATACCAAGGTGAGCACAGATATTTTGGCTGTTATCTTCAATGCTTGGCGGCCAACCCACAACGCGAAGTCATGAATTCTGGTTCATAGTATCCAAACCTCCTGGGAACTCAGATGTATTGATTTCCCCCCACGATAGACTGGTACAGGCGTATTTGACTTGAGTAGAAACTAATCGGTCTGCAGGACGCGCCTTTCTTCGGTGGACCATCCGTTGTATTGAACGTTCGGCTACTAACAAGGTATGATATGATGCCCTACCTCTACAATTTATTGATCGCCTAATTACTACGGTTGCAACAATACAATATCTACGTTAATCCTCTATACACCCGACGCCTAGGATACGTTGTAAACAAGGCCATTCCCCCGCAATCACTTATCTCTTGTCGGCAAGGAGCTATCGTCAAATTTCCATCAAAATCGACTTCTGATGTAAATATGTATGCTAACATGACCTCGTCCAGGCACTTAACAAATAGAAACCTCGAGATCTGTAAGTAGCATCTATCATTTTCAGCACCCGTTTTCTAACTGGCGTATCTTCTTTTCCAATCCATCAAAACATAACAACTCACGGGGATTATGCGTCTACTTAGGGCTCAGGCCTCAACATAACCTGAACCATCCTAGTGGAACTCGCTAACATGTACGGAAGGCTATGTCTTCTACGGGGTTTCAGAAATACGTGGAGGTGATGAATCGACAAACACTTGATAAAAAGACCGAACGCCAGGGTGCTGCTACCTTACTACCGCACCAAAGAACGGGCCCTATCAAGAACCCACTTGCTATCCAGGAGTTGAAATTCCAAACTCCCAAGACTATCTGTAAAGAAGAAATTGGGACCGATACTCTTCGACGGGATAGTCCGGCGATATGTCCAGGGGCCTCGATTGATGATAATGCAACACCCAGCAAGTATTCTTCGCCTGACCACAATCAAGAGACGAATGCATATCAAAAAAGCGCACAACCTTTAGACCACCAATTGAATTCATCAAAGCTGTGTTCGGTTGTTTCTGATCTTTATCAGAGTCAAAGTTACGTCCTCGCCCAAGAGGGCCAAAACTACGAATCATCCCAGAAATCAAATACCCCAAGAACACCCCGAGCCATTGATACCGGATTAGCGAAGAGCCGCTGGGCCGGCCCAGGCTACAACAGCGCCCCTATTAGCAAAGTCGGTCGAATTGCAACTATTTTCCCAACTCCTATCCAGAGTTCACAACGAGGGAAAGTAGAAAAACAAATCGCGGCACCTTTTGGCGAGAGCGCTGATAAACTCAAGAACTGGAGACTTGTTGAGACAAACGCTCCCTTGGTGGCCAGTGGGACAGAGACCTTGAATATCAGCCAGGGCTACTTAACAAAATGGAAGAATAATGTTATTGCCCCGTGTTCGGATGGACGAAACCAAACTCAAGACGGTGGATGGGATAAGCCAGAATATTATGAGGGAAATCACACCTGGGCGTCAGGTCTTCAACGTTCTCCAACTGTGCCATCGGTACTGGCCGCTCAAGGAAACCTGGAAGTTAACACGGAGAGTCCCACATCAGATACCCAGGCGAAGGATTTTGAAGTAGGCCAACTGAAATTAACTAACACTAGCCTTGATCTACGATGGAACTGGCCGACTGAATTGGGAGCCCTGAAAAATGTGGAGCAGGTTCGGACTCCGTCGCCTCGGAAGAACTCTTCAGATAGCGTATCGTCCTCTACTGAAGAGGGTTTCGTCCCCCAGTATATCACCGATTTCATTCGAACCTGGATCCAGGATTCTCCCGACGTGAACGCCGACTTTATCCACCAGAATATAGATGGACATGAGGACTGCGATGTGGATACGCTTCAGGGCGCCCTTATGAAGCCCATCGAATACCCAAAGACAAGATGCCGTAAGTCTAAAATGTCCACAACCGTCCTAATTCAGAATGGCACTAATAGTATCGTCCAGAGGAACTAATGTCTCGTTCTCAGTGCAAACAGACATCTGATTCCGTTATGAGGCAATTCGCAGCCGAAATTGCGCGTAGAGGCCCTAATATGAAGTCAGCCAGGAAAGCAGCGAAACAAGCAGGAACCGCTGTTATAGCTACGGAGGCGGAGGTGGAGCCTTTATTCGAAGAACCACGCAATCCTAATGAAGTTCAAGCCCCTTGCCATCTTCGCCCCGCAACTGAATCAGATATCGAAGCTATTACGGATATCTATAACCAGGAGATGGCAGATGGATACAAGGTGATGGATACGATTCCACTCCGGCAGGAGGACTTTCGCAAGATTTACAATCAGTGTATGACTGAGAAAGCGCCGTTTGTGGTCGCGGTTGACGGCTATCATGGCGTGGTAGACGACGGCCGTCAAGAGATCATCGGATTCGCTCTCGTTACTGCGGTGAACCTTGGGATTGCAGGGTCATATGAGACGCTTTCTAAATGTGGGGGCAAGCTGCTAGTGATTGTTAAGCCGAAATACCGTCGCAAGAAAATCGGGACAGCATTGATTGATATTGTCATAACCAATTGCACGGGCTGGTACATGCCGAAGGGCGGCTATCAGTTTGTGAATTTCACACACGACTGGATATCAACCGAATTTGGAAGCAAGCCTCGCAAATGGTGGTACCTCGAGATGGAAGTTATCATAAGTTCGGGTGTGAGTGAAGAGACAACTCGGGAGAGGGAAGAATTCCAATGGATCTGGAACTTCCTTGAGTCCAAGTTTAATTTACTTCTGAAGCATTATGATGAGAAATGCTTGTATGAGCCGCGCCAGATGAAATGGCTGGACCAGCTAACTTTTCGCCGGGACTGCCGCTCGCTAGGAGAGTGATCGCGTATTCGGGTTATATGCTACGCTGTTATTCACTCTTTCCTTCGTTCCGCTTCCCCTTTGCGCGCCCCGGCTTACTTCTCTTGTTGGATTACCGGGGCAGCGCGGGCAATCGAGCCTTGGCGTGTCCCGTTCAATGTGACGATAAGAAGGACGACTAGATACGTCATATGACGCCACCATAACCTCATCATTGTCGACGAGCTCGGATTCGAAGATGGAACATAAGCTACTACTTCGGAACCAGTTAGTAGTCGCCGAGACGAGGTAAATATGAACTCACTCTCAATGGCGGTCGTTGGTAGCATCAATTTATTGTTGTATGGGAAAGAGACGATATGAGAAAAATGTTCCTCTGGCTTGAGTGCTGGCAGAGGGTTTTAAATGCTGCTAGGCATAGCTTGTCACCCAACGTAGCCTGCATGTTTCTAGCTAGTTTCGACTTTAACTTGCATAGGTTTAGAGATTCTCTACCAAAGGGATTAAACAGAGGCAATGTAAAAACCGAGAGAGAAAACAAAATGACATTCTGTTTACAACTCTACTACTTCTTACCGTGAATCGATCTGAATGAACCTCGAAAAGGGAAACTAGGGTTTGCAGTAGGTCTCGGGCTTGGGGGCTTGCTTGATTCGCTCTTGGTCATTTATAAGATTAGAAGTACTGACGATCACTTGTACTTTTGCCTATGTAGAATTCTATAGCTTTTTCATAGTCTGATTCTACCGACGGCCTGTCTTCTTTAGTCTCGAATGCGTGCCCGCTTTTTCTTTTCTCCTTGTTTCTATCTATCACGACCTCGGGCCTATAGACATCTCGCATAAATATTTAGTTATCGACCAGTGGCTACTTGCAGGGTTGCGTTGAAGCCAGAGATCTTGTGTAGCCATGTCTTAGGTGTATGAGTTAGATGTGCTTGGTGGAAGATCCCATATTAGTATCATACGGATTGATATATGGCGAAACCTATTGGCTAAAGGAACTTCACTGGAACTGCTGTATACATCAGCAAGTGAACGTACTATTTCTAGTTTCATGTTGGTCTGATAACTAATATACTTGGTATTCTAGAATGGTTACAACCCGCGACCGAGGGGCAATAAATACTGACGGAGAACCAGATAAGCTCGGATAGGGGAATTAGCTCTCTGAATAAGATATGAAAGTTGAGTGACGGTTATACGAAAGCGTGTGGTGTTTTCGAAAGAGCTTAGACCTGTGCTGTCTTTCAACCGAGCATGATCTCTTTCCACCTCGCATTCCGGAATGCCTCCTTGAATACTTTCCCAAGGCCAACGCGCTCCCACTTTTCATCTTTCCTCTCAATTAACAACACGTAGAATAAATCCCACTCGCTTGCCTTACGCTCCTTCGGGATATAGTATGTCCAGGTGCTGCATTCGGCCTGCGTAAAATTCTTCGCCTCGGATATGGCGATGAACTCGTGCCGATGAGTTGACTGCCTGGCCGCCCACCGCGCATCTAGCACAATAGAGCCAACCCAATCGCCCGCATCATCGGCGATGTGGCAGCGCACTTGCCCGGCCCCCAAGTCTACACTCTGGCCATCTATGCCCTCATTTTTCTCCGCTGGTGAGGCTGTCGCAGCTTTGATGTATAGGGACGTATGCCAGGTGCGGAACTGAAGGATTGGGAGCAATGGGAACTCAAAACTCTCTAATTTTGACGTGAACGGTGCTTTTACCACACGGTATGGATAGTCTTTGAGAGTTATGCTAAATTCCTCGTCCCTATTTTCGAAGATCATGTCGAAGAAATTGGAATCGGGCGTCGGACGGTGTGGTTTCGCTGGGTAATCGGCGTTATAAAGTTCCCGCGTTGATTGCCCGCGGATTGGCCGTGACTCAATATTAGGGGGTGGACCATCTCGTCCGTATCGCACACGTTCTGGCGAGCGAGCTCGAGGCTCTAGCTTGTGAGACTGGCGTTTTCGACTCCAAAGAAATTCGCCTCCTGGTGGCGGCGGAGAAGAACGCCTAATAGGAGAACGATTTCTTCGACGCTTTTCTCGTGTTAATGGTTGGGTTTCTTCGTAATCGGCCCGAGAGAGAGATTGACGGGATCTAGGCTTTCGGCGCCTAGATATCACAGATCGATCTGATCTTAATCTGGACTGAGGCCTTTGAGAAGACTCTTCAGCACTGGTCGATGACGAGGACTCATAATACTGATCCTCACTATTGATGTCGCGGTCTCGTACGCGGTCGTCGCCTTCATTACTATGGTCCCGAATGAATTCATTCACAAAGAGATCTACATCTTCTTCCTCATCTTCGACTGTAGCATATGCATCCTCCGGGTGATACCTATCGTTTTCCCTTGGTGGCTTGAGTAGCAACTTATCTGCCCTTACCCCGGATCTACGATAGCCACGCCATCGACAGTCTGTGCTACAGTCGATCTTGAACTGCCTGTTATCCCACAGCGGGCGTAGATCGCCGTGTCCATCCCTTATCCACCACTCAATCCATGTGTGGGCGTTGATCCATTCCGACACATTGTCCAAGAGACCGCCAACGATGCTATCCTTGAAAGCAGCTGGGCCGATCCAGCCAGCCCAGGACCAGCTAGGGAAATCTGGGATTGAGTAGTTCTTCTTCTCGGCCGAATCTGCAATCACTCTCCTTTCGGTTGCTCGTGTAGGTTCCCAAAGTAAGGCTAGGTCAAAGTGTGAGCTTGGCAGACCATGAATAAAGGGGGCTCGCATCCGTTCTTTTAAGATGTTGAAGACGCCACTGAACGCAGTTAAAATATCCTGGGCTTTCGTAAGCTCCCTTTCCGTGTATAATTCTATAGATCTCATATAGACCCAGACAGCACATGTGTTGATCTCTCGAAACATCTGCATGGGCGCGTGCACGAGGTCAAGCGACCAGCCTGCCCCTATCCGATCGGCGAAGATTTCTTCGGACATGCCTGTAGACCGGCACTGGAAGTAGACTCGGCCGTTGGTGAAAATCAAGCAGCGACGAGAAAGGAGCCGCTCTTGGAGAGTCCAAGCTCTCTCATTCCAAGTGGACTGTCGTATATACGCCTCGGGAGGGCGCGTCACCATTAGATGTAGATCTTGTAGGACCGTTTCCTTGCACTGCTTGAGATTGTGGTTTTCTGGTCTCATTGCGCGAAGCCCAGTTGAAGCATCTCCGTCTGCAGCACATATTGTAAGCTCGGCATTTCCATATATGAGGTCCATGTTATAAGCATTCAGCTTCCAAGATCTTGCGCTGTCTTGAACGATGCATAGCTGATCAATCCATAGGTATTTGAACCCAAGCCTTCGAACCAACTCGATTGCGTCCCTAATTGCATCGGGAAGTTGTACGTTTTCTAGGCCTCCATGCTTTCTATACAGCATCGCATTCTCGGTGGTCGTTGTGTACGCGTTATCAACTCCCCTTACATAACTTAGAGCCACATACGGTTCGTACGAGGGTGTGCTAGAAACGCGGCCAGTTCGTCTTGAAAGAGGGTCATTAGTCGGATTAGGCTTGCATGGCAATGGAGTTAACTGCATATTTAGCACATCAATGACACCAAAATAAGAATGTGATGCCATGTCATGAAAATCCTGGGGGCGAAGATTGTTTTGATGGCGACATGGCCCCTGATGAGTCTTCTGGCAGAGATCAAGCCAGGATTTCACCAGGGCCTGATTCTCGACGTACTGCGTGACCTTGCGCCCAAGGAAGAGCAAGCTCTTATCCCACACCCGGTCGGCATCTGATCCTGTCGTCGAAAAACTCCTCGGCGCTACGTATACGATATAGCTGTCCGACAGACCGGGATGGCTCCAGCGGATGTGTATCCGCCTCGTTAGACCGCGAACCATGTTACTATAATTTCCTGAGCGGTTCACGCGAGCGCCTTCGCGACCGTCAATCTCCCAAGTAAGATGACACCACGCCTGTAAGAGCTGTTGTTCCTGGTCACCGCTGCCGGTTGGCTGGCGCCTCAATTCGTCCACGGAATCGAAGATTAGTCCACAAAGAGGGCAAGTAGACGCTCGCTCCTTGATTTCGATCAATCTGCCAAGCCGCGTCGAGGTCGGAGACGACCGTAGTGTTCGGTCGCTCGCACCACCACCATATCGCTGGCTTGATGTTGGAGGCTGTACTCTGAAGCGATGCACGCCCAATTGAAGAGATTGACATCCCGAGCAAAGCTCCTAGGTCCTGTCAGCGATTCTTGATGCCTGCTAGGGTCTTTTTGCGCCAAGAACTTGGTTTTCGCCTCACCCGTTTGAGACGTAGTGTCAACTCCGTGCTCGCGTTAGAGCTAGAGTCCGTAGAGCACTCGCTAAGGTGCTCTGGTCGATTGCCGTTCAAATCCATAATTCGAAACTCGCAATTCACGCCAGAATACTCTTGGAGACTACTTAGACAGTAGGTTTGAGAGACATCGAGAAGGTCAAGTCAGCCTGCTAGCTGCATATCTTACCTATTGCCCCCTCCCGCCTACATGAGCACTATGTCTGTTTCTGGACAAAAGCGTACTTGGCTGCGCTGGGGCAGTGGTAAAAATAATGATGAACGCATGATGGACAACTTGAGACTAGGATACAAGGCGTGAGATTCTGCTCCTAGCTACGGGTAAAGTTGTGTGTATCTGAGCGTGGTCTCTACCCAGCTAGCACGCCCGTTGAAATTGAGTCTGGAAGCTTCATCATCCCATTGATGTCTCCTTCACTCTCTCTTATTCAGGTACTGTGATCCTACACAATAGCGTCAGACCCGCTAATTAGTGGATGGTTGACAAATAATTCCTCCTCATCCTCTTAGGAGCTCTTTTCTCTTAGAGGGTAAGGCATCTCTATGATAAGGTGTGATCGAAACCCCGCCATAGCTACTATTAGCTAAAACGCATGACCACATGGGCTCATCAACTCAGAGGGGTTCGGGCGACAGTAGTATATATGTGAGCGATATCCCGTTCTAAGAACCACCACCTAGACTTCTAATGCTTAGGATGTCTCCTCTAGGTCTCTTGGCAACTATTCTTCTAGCAATTCGACTACCTCTTCTACGCAATCGTAGATCTCGTGCCAGCAATTCCGGATAGCCTGCGCGACCACGACTGGGATGTTATCCAGCGACGGGAATTCGCTGCGTTCATACCGGCCGCCCACCTCATGACTCGGTAGTTCGTGGAACGACCGCATCCAGGCCATGATCTCGTACATGCATGTTCCGAGCGCGAAGAGCTCCCGCTTTACAGTCGGCAGCTTGCGCATCTCCCGCCCGCGGCACGGTAACTCATACCGAGGCTCTTCGGCCACGGTTTCCGGGAACGACGACTCGCGCCCCCGGATGATAGACCCGCCAAAGTCGCCGAATTTGACGCAGTAACCGTCGAATACCATAGGATTGCGGCAGCTGATGTCCGAGTGCACACACGCCCGGTGCGTGGATGTGGGCGAGCCCATCAACGACATCGCGACACATCTGTAGTCGCGTCTGCTCCGGTAGCGGCTCGTTTGGGAACTGCTTGTGTATAAGATCGCGTACGGTGCCTAGCGGCGCCAGCTCGAGGCCTAGCGCATGAACGCCTGGGCTGTGGATCTCGTCGAGGCCGAAGCAGCGTAAGATGCGGTTGTGTTTGCCGAGATGTCTGTAAATGGCATACTCTCGTGCCAGAAGCTCCTCGCAGCTATTCGAACAGTAAGATCGCCGCTGCCCTTCTACCTAAATCTCAGAGCTCTTGTGTACAGTACCCTTGTCGACGTATGACACGAAGCACGAACCACCCATGCTAAGGATGGCACCAAACCCCCCAGGCATATCAGGGAACAGGAAAGTAACCATGTTTATGAGCGAGAGGATGACTACAGGTATGATTGGAGTTAGGACGAAGACAGACCAATTACCTAGTATGAGCTAATAGGTGAGTTTCCGGGGAACATAGAAATGAGCACTTGTGTTGTACGCACACTTACTGCAACATTCTTAGCTACCCCTTCACCCCTAACTATGTACTTAACAGTTTTAAACCTAAAAACAGGTAATTCGGTCAAAAGAAATTAAATAATAAGACGTTTAACTCATTAAATTATGTAGCCAGACCAATAGAGATTAATCATCGGTATTAAGAATGCTATCTACTCTAGAGGTTGTGTTCTTATCTCTTTGGGCATACAACAGGTGTGCGGTAGTCGTAGGCACCAAATTATGAGACACGGGACATCGTAATTCGTGTTACTGCTTCCAAGAAGTAGATTGAAACCTATCTCTTTCTTACGACACCTCCTTGCATTATAATACCGGTTGAGTAGAAATGTATGATGAGTGGTAGTCTTGCCGATACCGCTGGTAATAACACCAGAGACAACTAGCAATAAAGATAAAGAGGTCGGCTTACCGTTAAGAATTAAATGCTTGAGAAACGAAAGATTTGTGTTCGCCCTCTTTTTCATAACCGATCGAAAATTCCGATTACAATTAATTTATATATTACAAGCCACAACAACCTTACTACCTCTAATATGTGTAGGCTTGCCAACTACACACAATTGTATAGTCGCTGCACAAAGTCTTCTAAACACTCTATCACCATGGCTACGGTCAATAAAAGCGTCATCTTGGGCTCAGTCTCTAGGAACGACGACCCTTGTCCCATGTGCTCTGTATGGAGAACAGCCCTAATTAAGCTACCTTTAATCATTTTGCATTACCATGCGTCTCTCCGTCTTTCTAACTATCTATTTATCATCTAGAAATAGAATCAAACCCCTTGACACTACGATGTTGAACATTTTTACCAGAATGTCGCGTCAGGAGCTGTTGAAAGTGGATGGGTTGAGAATGCTCGTTGGTGGTTAGAGCGGTTATGATTTTTGGGGAGCTGGAATCTGCTCTGAACTGTTAACAAATGGTCGATCTTCACTAAGGAGAACTTAGCACATACCTACTCGAGATAGACTACGTAATGCACAAGAACAACTGAGCCAGGAAGCGGGGATCATCTCACTAGAGTACGGATATGAGAACTTAGTATGAAATTCAGACTCACTTCGAGTTCATATTAAAGATTTGGCTCAACTATTAAGCACATTTCCATCTATTCAAAGCAGAGCAGCCTTAAATAAGACACCTAGATAGCACTGTCTGTCTTTAAGACGTCAAACCTCAAAAGCAATATCTTGTCTAGAAGCCTTGTTCAGTTGAATATCAGACACCCCAGGAGTAGAACACACGAAGTAGCCGTGATCGAGTAGTATAGACGTAGCCTATAATCCCGTAATACCTTCAAGCTCAGGACAAACGATTAGGTATAGCGGCATTTTCAGGCTAAAACTGCCTTTCTTGGCGATTCAACAGGATAATTGTTTAAAAGTTTAGGATACAATCATATGGCAGGACTTGAGGCATGAATCGGAACCCGTTATCTTCTTCTGATGGATTTGACAACCAAACCGGATTAAGAGCACCTATCACATCACGTCGCTATATAGACGCGGCTTGGCTGGCAACGAAACACCCCCATTTTTGGCTCTGTCTACATCTACAACCAAGTGCTACTAACACTAATGTATTTTTCATCACGGGACCTGTGGCGAGGACTTCGGGGGAGGGAGGAACTAGTTTTTGGATACCCTAGAACTCGAGCCCTCCCTAGGGCTTGCAAGTTTCGGCGTTTTACTGCTTGAATTGCACTGCTATATATTAAACTTACCTCGCTACATAAAACCATATTCCGGAGCTTCAAATATCATAGTTAAAATTTTTTTTTTGTTAGTTCAGTATTAATGTTTTAATATTGCCCTTCATATTATATAGCGCGCCGCGTGAAAAACAATAGCTATAATTGAAGTGGCCTAGCTAGTAGAATGTTAGAATAATAGTCCTTTCATGCAAAGTTAGAAATTCTGTCGGCATCTCTGTCAACAGCGTGTTCAAAAACGGCGTTCCTAGTATAGATAGGTTCACGAAGGATTTATGCTTTATTAAGTGACTCTGCATTTCATGAATGATGGTATCTAGACTACTAAGGAATGGGGTTCGGGGCAAGTAATGGCGAAAAATGAGGTTACTAAAGATCGAGCAGTTACGATTTCACTCTTGTTTGACGTCGGCTCGGTGCATTGGTACATTGAAGCCGCTAATTTCATTACCTGCAATGGCTTGCTTATCTTAGGTGCATTCCTTTTACTATATCCCACGTGTAGTTCCTGTCACGAGACATCTCCAAGTCCAAATAGGCTTAATGTAGGTATAAAGCTAGGTATGCATCCCGATTCATCTTGCCCCAAAGTCTACAACGATACGCTTGCTTGAAAACTGTCTAGGGCGGACTTGAGGCGATAGCACGGCGGCGGTTGGTGGTCGGACGGGGTGGGTCAGCTGTCAGAACTTGGCGCATTTAGGTGATCATGAGTCGGGTGCTGCAGCTGGTTGCGTGCCGCGAATCATTTGGGAATATGGGCGGGTGACCTGTGGTAATTCTCGAAAGGGTTTGAAAGGGGGTAACATTGGAGGTGTTGTCTCTATCTATCCGGACTGTTATCTCTCACGATAGTCAATCTATACTCAAAGTTCTTTGGAAGAGACGATAGATTGATGCTGGTGGCGATTGCACGGGAATCTGATGATCACCGTGTAATACTCCTTTTAGAGCAGGGGGACTGACTGGGCGATTTCTGAGTTAGGTAGCTGATCTAAGCAGTGGCCTCTGCAGTGGCCAATGAATTAGGTAAAGTATGTACCTACATCCGTTGCTGGAGGAGTAAACATGTGCAGTACGTCGGTTACCTCTTCCTGCAGCCCATGATAGCCGAACACCGGTAAATCTGCTACCGGATGTTACTGTATGGGGAGATCGGGAAGTCAAATTGCAAAAAGAAAATATGAGTCTCGGTGGAATCGGTCTAAGAGGTTCCCCAAGATCTTCCATGCATCTTCCCTTATGTACATATGTGTACTGTGAGTTGCTGCCTCGGCAGCTGAGCGAAATACTTAATCCTGAGTACAGCATACAGCATACCGTAAGTTGGCATAACTTCGTATCCACCTTGTCTTCTTTCAATTACAAGGGCGCATACTTTAGTTCTGCAAGCACCTAATATGAGTGGGCAAGTATTTGCCTATCCATGCTCTTTGACGGTACCAAAACTGAAACTGTAAACATAAATATAAACAAGCGGGTTCCAGAAGCGTATGTACATTGCCTCATTGTCAGGTCAGGATAGTGCTGGTGCCACGATAGTGTAAAAATGCACGGTAAACAAGGAAAAGGCCAGCGAATTGTATCTGCTTGCTGGAATTCCCATGTTCGCTTTAGAGATGTGTTGGTGAGTGGTAACTGGTAAGCATACCTAGGTAGGTACCACAGTAAGGGTCCTGTATCTGTAGGCGGGGCAGTAACAAAGAAGACCCCCGTATCCACTGAGGGGTAAATGTTAGCGAGGTTGGCGTTGCTGGTGGTGGGTATCTATGGGTCTTTAGCGGGTCCTGCATGGGTCTGGAGGGGACCTGGAGGCGTGGATGGGCTGCAGTCCCGCCATTACCGTCTCCACTCCCACCAGGCCATATAGCGTGATAAGAGCGATAAGAACCTGATCCTAGATGGGGACCTTGGGGTGTTTTGGGGGGGTTCACATGGACAAGTCACCTCTAGCCTACTACGTATCTCTGAGACATGATAGCTCGGCCATTTGACATTTGACATCCCATGCTTGCGAGCGATCTACCTTACAAAATGTTGTGTGGCCGTCGCTTGCTACTTGTTGTTGTTGCTCTGCACTTAGGTTCTTGATAAACCGACTAGGTGAACAGACAGACAGAACGAGCTACCAAGGCTTTTTTGCGGCAATCCTCGAGCTTGAACCTTTCATCATCAAACCTTGTTCGGGGACCCCTCGAAGAGAAGACATACAATACCTACGAGTACCTACTTCTTCGTAATCACCAAAGTTAAATGGGGACGATTGCGTTACCTATCTAGCGCCACTGTACAAAAAGCGCTTCTTTTGTTCCTTGCTGCGCCCCCCCCGCGGCCTTTGTCGACTTTGTTTCAAGGTTGTTTAGTCGCACGAGTCAGAGTAAACAAGGTAGACTCGCTACTGTAAGCAAGACCAGGCGAGGCGAGGCGAGGTGTCTGCTTACTTCCTTAGTGTGCGCTGTAGGTAGGTAGACGCTGACGAGAGATACCTATGTACTGTATGTACGCCGCATTTCCAAGCTGACCTAGCAGCTCCAATAGGCTGAGGCCACTCGAGGTTCCTTGCTCACGGCAGTCCGAATTGACTCGTTCTGTTATGAGCATCGCAGCAGTAGAGGACACCACACCAGCGCAACTCCCTACCTAACCCTATCTACTAACATAGGGAGGTCAGATAGATAGGTATTGTCCAGGCAACCCGGTCGACCAGGACCCGAGGAGGTGAAAATCGCCATTGTCCGGTAAACGCCGTCTGGCTTGGCTGGTGGTGCAAATATACCTTACATACACATACGTTTAGGTCCATACATCTACGTCGAATTCCACGCCTCTCTCGCCCCTCTGTCTTGTCTTTCTCTCCCTCCGTGGTTTTGTACTTTTGATTTTCAACAGTACCCAGCACCGACTCTCGCTACCCATCCACCGTCAGCTTGTCACAAGCCACGGCGCAGTCACACAGCACGCACAGAGACACATTCGTTTTGATTCCGCTTATTCTGCGCTACGCTTTCACTCTCCCTAAGGTGACAGCCAATAATTGGATTCGGGAGTTATGTTTAAGTGACTTGCCGACGCCGACTTCCGAAATAAAGAGACCGCGATTTACTGCTCTCGCTCGGAGCCTGCAGCCTCACGCTACCTAGCGCCGGTCCAACTATACTCTCTCTCACACACTCTCTTTCTCTCTCAGAGACACGCCGATCGTCTCTCTGTCTCTTTTTCTGTGTTATAGAGACTACCTCGAGATGGCTCCTACGGTGGTAGACGTCTCGATTGAGGCGACCTTTCCTCCCACGCCCACCGAAGAGAACACCCCACCAATTTCGCCGCTATCGCCCGAGAATCCTCCCAAAGAGAAGCGTCGGCGAAGATTGCTTCATCGTATACAACGTATAGCATCATCACCTTCTCTTCCCCAGGCCGGTCGCTCCCGTTCATCCAGCGCACCCTATGGCACCCGCACCAACTTATCTTGCGTGAGCCTGTCGCCAAACCCCCCGTTCGCTCCGGCTTCCTCGGGCAGCATCACTCCAGGCTATTTTTCCAATGGTAGCCGATCGCCTTCAAATATATCCGGCCATGATTTAGTACCAATTGGGGGTGTTGGTGCTACTCTAGCACCCCGCAAGACGACTGGCATCTCCTCCACCGCGCTCGCTCCAACTACCGCTTGTCTACCCGCCGACGTCACGCTTTCACGACCGAAGCTTCGTAGCACCCCTAGAGGTTTCTACGATTTCTGGACCACTCTGCCACAAGAGGTGAGAGTCCAAATATTTACCTATTTAAGACCTAAGGAACTGGTTCGTGCATCACGCGTAAACAAAGAATTTCATAAATTCTGTTTCGACGGCCAGCTTTGGACTTCCTTCGATGCTTCCGAGTTCTATACTCAAATACCAGCGCGTTCTATGGCCAACATTATCGCCTCGGCGGGGCCGTTCATTAAGGATCTTAACCTGCGTGGTTGTCTTCAGCTTGAGCAACATGAACGTGCCGAGACTCTAGTTTCAGCCTGCAAAAATTTGATTAACGCATCGTTAGAAGGGTGTCGAAATTTCCAACATTCGATCCTTCATGATCTTCTCCGATCCAACAACAAACTAGTCAACTTGAACTTGACGAGCATGACAACCGTAACTAATAGCACCTGCAAGATCATATCTCGGTTCTGTCCACGTTTGGAAACCCTCAATGTGTCATGGTGCAAACATATGGATGCCAAGGGGATCAAGATGGTGTTGTTGGGCTGCCATAACCTCAAGGAATTACGAGCCTGCGAAATCAGAGGCTTCGAGAGCATTGAAGTCGCTAAAGCCATTTTCGAAACCAATCGTCTTGAGCGCCTGATGTTGAGTGGCTGTACCGATCTCACAGACGACGCGCTGAAGACTATGGTGCATGGTTTAAATCCTGATATCGATATCCTCACCGATAGGCCGATTGTCCCGCCTAGGAATCTCCGACATTTGGACTTAAGCCGCTGCTCGCAATTAACGGATCGAGGTGTCAAGGCTCTCGGTTATATCACGCCAGAACTTCAAGGCCTACAGCTTAACCGTTGTACGGAATTGACCGACGCGGCCGTTGCACCCATCATCGCTTCTACTCCCAACCTCACACTCTTAGAGCTAGATGACCTCCCTGAGATCACCAACGATCTCCTGTCTAATAATCTAGCTAACGCGCCGTGCGCCTCTAAGCTCCAACACCTTTCCGTGAGCTACTGCGAGAACATTGGCAATTCTGGCTTAATCTCCGTCTTCAAGAGTTGTGTGAGTCTCCGTAGCGTGGACATGGATAATACGCGAATCGGCGATCTTGTTCTTGCGGAGGCCGCCGCCATGGTACGGTCTCGCTCGGCTCGTACATCAGCTTGCACACAATGTCCTCGCGTAGGACTAAAGCTTGTGGTTTTTGACTGTAATTTGGTTACGTGGACCGGTATTCGCGAAATTATGTCATGGAATGCCGCTGTTGAGCATGCCTCTAGTAGCCTGCCAACATATCCCACTGAAATCATTAGCCTCAAATGCTATTTCGGTTGGCAGCAGACAGTGGAGCAGCATACTCAGCGTGTGTTGAGAGGCGATTATTCCGCTGCATCGAGGCTAGAAAGGAGATGGATAGATTATATGCAAGCGATAGAAGAGGCCGGTGCCACAGGCGCTGGTTTGAGGCGCCGAAGGCGCCGGGCTAGAGAGGCTCAATTGCTTCATGCACATGAGGAAGGGGGCATCATCGGTGGGTTTGGTCGCCGAAGAGCCAGGACGATAGCGGCGTCCTGCGCTGTCATGTGAAGTTCCGAAGCATGATATCATGAACATATATTTGTTGCATTGGCTCTTCCCGCTTGCAAGAAGATAGCGCTCATTTCGTTATGCATTCAGTGCGGTCATAGTATGGAGTTCTGGAATACAGGTCTCGAGGCATTACTCTATTACCATTACTCTACGATGTCTTATGACTAGTGGCTATCAATTAGGTTCTCTGTTTTGGTGATACTGTATTAGGCGGGTAGCGTCCGGTCTTAGATTGTCTTTTTTTTTCTGCAATGATAGAATGCATAATATTTATATTATGTTGGATGATAGCTAGTCTCGCTCATCCTATTAGAACCCGGAAATTGAATCAGAGTATATCTACGTTACTTGTAGTCACGCGGGCGTGACACTGCAAGGCAAATCCTCCCTTTCATTGTATTAAAGTAACTATTTATCACACTTCGATCGTAGGTTAGATAGGCTACGGCCTATAATTTCGCATCGATACTTGGCTTAAGCTTTTTTTCAACAAGTACAAATGTTCGCTGCCTCTCAGCCCGCTAATACCCGACTCGGACAACCGACCAACTCTATTGCTGTTACTGGTATAAATCGTAGGATCTATCTTCAGGCTTATATAACACATACATAGCAGCGAACCCACCAAAAAAGCAGCCATTTGTTTACGACAGCTACGTAGGCTCCGGCGTGATCTCTACCCAGTTCATTAGCTCTACATAGGATATCCACCGAGGATGCCGGACTTAAAAAACGATTCCCTAGCGGATATCGAGAAGAGCAGATCGCGGCTAAACTGGCCGTTATCAATAACACCCTTGAACGGACAGGCTCGGGGCATATGGGAACTCGCTTGTAGGCGAGGGGAGAGGGGCAGAAGACCGGATGGGTATACCCGAGACGACAGGAGAGATACTTAAGGCACGCGTGTTAGCTGGGTACAGACTCTTTGTAACGAGGGGCTCTCGGGTGGTAATGCTAGCTTCACAGTTCGTAGAGAGGAGGCGATTATAATAGCGCGGCTATTCAACAGCCGAACAACAGCTGGATGCCTATCTCTAAACCCCTCTTATTGGAATGTAAGACTCTCGGTATTGATGTTCGTTATATTCAACGTTACTGCCCCTCTCCCTTTGTCTATACAGACTATATGCGTGCTGGCCAATTCTAGAGCATCGAAATAGCCTTACCCACTACCACCTTGTCGCTACGGATGAGAGACATAACAGAGGACCTTCCGTATATATAATAGGCAATAAAACCACATTCTACTAAGATGACTACCAGGGTGTACCTTCATACGGTTACCTCCGGAGTGCTCTTCTGGAATACCACTAGCAGCGTCTCTGTTAATAACTACAGTAGGAAATCTATTACGAATATTCCTACAGCTTATTAGCCTTGACATGTGCTAGTAAAGATGGTGGCCGTGGTTATTTGAATGTCTGCCTTCATTTCAATGGCGTACCGAGCTAAAGTCACTATTAGCTAATAGCGCATAGCACAAAGCTCATAAATTCAAACAACAGCGCGATATTATTGCGACGGAACGACGGCCAAAAGTTAGGTAATATTATTCTAGATACTTCAAAATATGCCAGTTTACGAGCCAGTGTCGTCAACGTTTCCGACAATGTTGGAGGCATCTATCCCAGTCAAGGGCTGATGGGTTTTGGTGGTGCTCAACTACATAATCCTTGGTATGAACCGAGGTCGTGAGGATGAGTAAACTGATCATATACAGCATAGTCAACAAGAAGTAGCGCAGCGCCGAGAAGGCCACAAGTCCTACATAGCGCGACGCCGTCCTTTCCATCATTATGAGCTCTAGCTAAACCGACACCAGCACTCCGGTCGGGATCGGAAGAGTCAATATGGCCGTAGTCGGGGTGATTTACGCGGCTCTGCGTCCAGCCTCCCAGGCTTCGCATCCTACCTCTATGAAGCTGATGTTGCCGAATCTAACCTTTAGTGAACTCACCTCAGGTATTTGGGGCACTCTTTGGGACCTTTAGGCAGGGACTAGAACTAAAATACTATATGCTATCAATAGTGATCGTTGAGTCAGAATGACTCTCTTTGACGTAAGTGAACTTGAAAGCGAAGCGATATCTACGGGACATTGGGTTCTCGACTAAGTCCTTATTGCAGATAGATTCAGGATGGAGAGGGCAGAGGCAGGGGGTAGAGGGGGAAGGTGATAACAGCAACTATAACCATTGCCCAAAAGAAAAGAGAGAGAAAAAAAATAAATAAAAACAGTAACATAGATTGAACTCGAACCGCCGACCTCGAAATTACAAAAAGAATCACACCTTCCAGAGGAACTGTGTTCTTGGCTGGTCTGCGACCGGAAAACCCCTGAATGCCTATGGCCCTGCCTCTGACACAGGAGTTTTTCCTGGCGACTACTTTACCACTCGACCATGGAGGTCGGGGTTGGGAACATCTGTTGAAAGGGTGCGCATATATCGAGGTCTATAACCGCCTCCGGCGTACCTTGCAGTGGAGGATATTCTCCAGCGAGGCGATGCATCAATATACACCCCTCATTGCTCAACTACATATTGCTAGAGCTGGATGAATAGGAATTAAGAGTCGTATTCTAAAGACACTTCGTATTCTCCTATCCGAGACATATTTCGTATTCTCTAGACCGAGACACCGCGGTAGCTCGCATTTATGGGCGCTGAACACGAGGCAGCCCCCGACGGGGAGACGAAGGGAACGGAGCCTCCACGCACTCGAATATTTCGCGCCCTATGAAATTCCGAAGACCCTCATGGGAAGGATGCGTCTGTATGGCTAACCTAAATAGAAGACACTATGATTAATACCCTTTGCCTCGACGTTGCACAGTCGAAACTTTGCTCGAACCATTTGACTCGGTTAGGATATAGGATGGCGACATTGCGTAGGCCGGTTACTACCAATTTTCCTGATTTGACGATCATGCCAATCGCAAGGCCCTTCATTAGGGATAAGTGGCGAGAGTCGCCCTGAGTAAAGGCGTTATGATCCTTTGAGTCCTTGGAGCAGTAACACTAGGCACCAAGTCTTCGATGAAATCCAACGACAAGAAGCGGGGAGAATCCTGTAGCGAGATCGCCGACAATCCCCTAGGTAGGCACGCCACCAAGGAGAGATAAGTGAAAATGGTACCGGACAGATGGGGTTCAGCAGGACAGGGGCTCACAAAAGGGGCCGGGTGCCGACGGCATCGCACAGTCGTCCGGGTTGGTGGAGTAGGCATCTAGATGCGAGATGATCGATGCGTCTCCTGTGACACTTGCCGTTCACTTGAGTGTCTCGTCTGCGTACTGCCGTACCGCAGTGAGGCCATAGCGATATTGCTGTTGCGCTGGTGGCTCTGCATATTCTGTGACTGGGCGGACGAGAGCGACGTGGAGTGACATGAAACGAGATTGCATACATCATGTAATGTAATGAACCCATCTGAAAGTCCAGTGCGTCTACCAGGCTAAAGTTCATGATGGTCCTACATAGACGCAACACGCGCGGGTGCTTATACCACCTACCTATCTTGGTAGGCAAACCCGTCGAGATCATCCGCGCTGGATATTGAACCAACAGCACCATAGGACCACAGGAGCCGCAGAGAACAGAAGGTACCGGTACAAAGCATCAGTGTAATGGTGTCAGTCTAGCTGTATACTAGCCAAGTCAGTTAGTTAGTCAGTCAGTTAGTTTGTCAGTCAGTTATCAGTTATTTAGCCACCCTGTCCTACGAGACGAAGCGAAGCCACGTTGCCCGAAGAGTCCGCGAAGATATTCAAGTACCAGGTTCTCGGGACGATCCCACAAGGGGCTTATCCAATACTATACCAGTCTGTCGACTTCACCCAAAATTATTACCTAATAGGCTACTGACGAGATGGAAGAATAGGGGGCGGTTGAGTCCCAGTGGTCTGGTACGCTGCGGAGCCCTGGGAATCTGACCAATCAATCGGCAGAGCCCAATGTGCCCCCGAGTCTGCGGATTGTTCCGCAACCTTAATCTAAATTCAGTGCAAGTGATTCCCTGGCGCACTATCTACTTACCTACAGTACGTACTTAAGTATACATACAGTTCGGGTTGAAAAGAGGCTCTCAATAGATATTATCGTTTCTTATAAAGTGCATTTATTATCAGGCTACAGCGCACCGCAGTATTGGTCATTATGACCAGAGCTGTTTATTATACCGCAGTTATAATATGTTATAGGTAGGCAGACCCGTAAGCCAGCCAATAGGCGAGACCGCTGCAGGAAACCCATGCCCTTTCTGCCACTGTAACATCATGATGCATAGGGGCTGAAGATTGACCGTAGCATGCATGCATTGCATGGGGCTGGATACGTCTCTATGCACATGCACAGGAGGTGTATAGGAGTATATCCTACATGTATGTTTGGTGGGTAGGAGGGAGTGCATACAAACAGAACGATCTGCAAACATGCTCTTTTCATAGACGGGTGTATAGGATTGATTACCCCTCCACTAGCTACCGGTATGTGCCCTGGTTTAGGGAGTATATCGGTTTTCTTTCCGAATAAGTAAAGATAAATATATATATTTAACTACAGTACATACATACCTATATAATAGTAGTAATATATATTAAAGATCGCTAAAAGCTGACTGGCACATCCGATTTCCTTATCCGTAGAGCTATCGGCTAGTTACCCGAGACGAACCGATAAATCTTAACTGTTTACTTACCTACCTCCCCCCAGTCCTAGATAGGTTGTCCACATCGGGTATCGAGGTGTGAAAAAACCAAATAATCACAAGCCGGTCCAGATAGGTATTTCTCATCGTACGTAAGCTTCTTACGGTCCTATCTATCTACCTAGGTAGCTTACGCATGCCCCGCACATCCGCAAAGGGCTTGCAGGTCGTAGGGCTGTAACAGAGCCAAGCCCCTCCGTCCGTCCGCTCCCGTCAATGTTGCAAGCACTGGAATACACATACATATGTAGGCTGGTATCGCTGCAGCTACAACGTTCGAAAAGGCTGGAGGGCACGGCATTCGCGCGCGCCTCGGGCAAAATTTAGATAGGAGATAGGCTCCAAGCTTTCTACATTTCTGTTCTATCTTAGGTATCTAGAAGCGCGGGTACAGCCTGCCGAGCGCAAGCAAGGCTAACTCTACCAATAAGCAAGCTGACTATCTACAAAGTAGATATGCATAGGTAGTTGTGGTGAGGCAATAACAAGGACGAGGTGCATAGACTCGCGCCGATGTTGCCTATTAGGCGGATGGTATCTAAGTCGATATTCTACCTAGTTAGATAGCTGCCTACTTTCGCCTCAACATCTTCTAGATTTCATCCCAGATGCCGCCCTTCTGCACCTTTACATAGAACAAGTTGTCGAATGCAACAAAAGCTAACAAGCAGTCCGCATTTACGGCCGACAGTCCTGTCCTCCTAAACGGAGATCGTATGTTCCTTCTAGCTACAACTCCGAATCATACGGCATGGCGCACAATGACTGCATAACGGCATTCCCTTCCCTTCCCATCCCTTCCCTCTCCATTTCCCTTCCCTATTCCTATTCCCTTCTCATGGAATTTCTCTACCTACCTACTTGGCGTAGTACGTACTTCATGTATGCCAGATCCGAGTGCGAGGTGCAAAGGCTCACCTAATCCCTTTCTCGCTCATGCGCCGCCCTGCGGTGTTATACAACCCACGCTTGCTCCGCATATCCTTAGGTATTCTCAGATCACAACGGAATGACACAGTAAGCTGACCACGCGCTTCAGCCATGCAGCTTAGCGGCCTGCGCGCTCTTGTTTCCCATTTACGCGTACTACGTACATAACACAGCTATCATGTTCTCCGGCATCTCTGCGGCATAATTCATACCGGGACTCCGCAGGCTGCTGATATGATTCTATCTTACCGAGTTCGCGCAAATTTCACATGACATAGGGCGTATGGTCAAATGAAAACACTAGAGCAGAAAGAAAACGCAGTATGACTATCTTTAAAAGACTATGTCCAATTCACAATATTCACCCGAAAATGATTAAGATTTAGGTAATTTGTATTTTGCGCCTCGTTTTTTTGTACCTATTTCACTTCCTATTAATTCTACTACGTAACGAGCAAACATGACGGAGCAGGGGTTGAGTGTTCGGGGGGATAGCGACCGAAAACTCCTAGCCAGCGCCCACAGGGCGGATTCCGGCCAGGGCCGACGCTATGAAGACCAGCATCTCATGTCAACAGAACATCGTACGACGATGTCTCTCAGGTAAAGAGAATTGGACCAAATCCGCGCAGCGGATGCCCCATATTCCTTGCCCGAATATGACTTTTCTTCACTATTCCTTATTCGTAGTCGCAGCGCATATCATTGGCGCCATCTGTAGAATGAGGGAGATCCGAATGTAGTGAGATGATGCTACGATTTGCCATCTACCATCCTAACCCGCCACCACGCGAGCATAGTCGTACGCACGCACACACGCCTACAACACTGATTCCTTTCACTTCATTGACCTCGGGTCTGCCAATGAGTTGGGCAAGGACTGTTGTAGTCGAACTCGGCGCGGCGCTTTATTGAAACCCCTGGGTCAAATTGGCGGCGGAAGGAGTTATCGGGTTAGGATGGCGACGACTTTAACGGCGAGTAAAGGGCTCTATGCTTCACTGCCCAGCAGAGATTTTCGCATGTCACCCGGCTTGTTTTTTCTTATACATTTGCTTGATCGTGAGATCAGTCCCCGCTCGCTTCAAGCCCCGCGATTACACCCAGAACATCAAGCTCGCCGATCTTGCCACGGCTTGCATGATGAACAGGGCAAATACACCTTGGTAAGGAGGTAGACAGCCAGCGCTAGCCTCCGACAAGAGTATCACAGATACTATAGTCGTTAATCCGAAATGATGCAAAGAGTCGGCCTTGGATATACATGTCGTTCGGATCCGGTCCGTGTATTATCCATCGAAATGTCCGTTCCCGCTAACTTGACTTTAATCTTTCGAATGATAAGTTCAACTTCAAGTTGGATACTCTGATTTCGTAGCGTAAAATCTTCATATAGCGTGTAGGGATATTCGTCATTAGGTCGTTACATCATTCGTTAATTATTAAACCAAGGTTGGGTTGAAGAGAATTGATAACCACTTGAAACGAGTGTGTTAGTCGACTCGGGAGTCGATTCGGGACGCACAGGGTATCGTTCGTGTCCTGTCGTAGATTGTCGGGGACGGTATATATATGAAAGCCACTTTATGCCGTGATGAAAAAAAATGAGGAAAACCCCCAAGAATCCGAAATAACCTGTCCCGGTTTCCGCCGGGAGATGTGTGGTGCATCGCTGCATGTATCTCTTTCTTTGAATGTATGAAAACCCGGCCCCGCTATATGCTGTTAAGGCCTGCCCTGAGTGTAAATGCAATCAATAGATCCTCCCAGTTCCTGCCATGAGATCGGAAAAAAAAAAAGAAAGCTGTGACCGAGCTTGCGGTTGCGGTGATATGAGAGTTTCTCTGAGTAAAAAAGAAAAAGAAAAAACAGACGCTCGCTTGCTTTGAAACATCGACAAACTAAAGAAACCCCAAAATTAACACTACTTGGTAGAATGGCCGCGAAGCCGCGCGCTGGTCGCCGAAATGCTCTAGGATGCGATGAGATATACGCCGTACGCGCCGCGCCCCGCCCGAGCCGAGGAACGAAACACCAGACCGCTAATGTAATGAAGAGTGGCATCTATGAGGTTGTCACTACAGGGTAGTGATCCCTCGGCTTGGGCGGTGGTTGTCACATTATCGTGGCATACTCTTGATACCGATCCCAGCCGCCAAAGCCACCGTAGCCCATATTCACGCCACAGTGAGACGCTAACATGCTCGGGAGTGGCAATGCGGGAATGGGGGAAGTGACCATTGGCGAACTGTAGAACAATCCTGCGGACGAGTACGGTTGGCTAAAGGGAGGAGCGGGAGACGACAGTTCGATCTCATGCAATGGCATATTTGACCAGAGCGGCGTATTTGAGTCCACCGAAGTTGAAGTAACCGCCGGGCTTGAGGGAAGTATTCGCCACGAGTCCACTGGAGCCGGTACTCCTGGTGAATGGCTAGTTTGCGACCAGATGGTTGCTCCGACGGGTGAGCTGGGCAGAAGCGGCGGCTGGCGGATTACATCGACGATCTTCGGTGGTGGCGGAAGTAGGGGTTTGTTCAGCAATGCCATGACGCTGTTCTTGACTTCCTCGCTCTTCCCACATAGCAATTCTCCTGCGCCCTCCTCCTCCAACCCTTCCAAGGCGGTAACATGAGTCCTAAAGACGTACTTGTTGATCGCCTGAATAAAATCCTCGTGGAGTTTCTTGGCGTGCTGCTCTTTCTCGGGCCAATCGTACGAGCCGGCCTTGGCGTCGACACAAAAGACATCCTTGTGATGCTCGATGAGAGCTTCTATCGTATCGGGAGTTAACTTGAACGCGACCTCATTCCGTAATACCATGTCGACATGAACTATGTACGCTTCGACATGGATAAACTCATAGTTGTTAAGAGCCTCAACAAGGGGGTTGGAATCCTTGCGTAGCTCGGCATCTGGGTGTTTAGGAAGCATCAAGGAAGCCAGGGTCCATATGGCGTTTGAGGAAGATAAAGTCTCAGTGAGACATCTCTGGTGCTGAGGAACACTGTTAAGAGGCCGTTTTACCCTATTGATACGCTTGAGGGTCTGGGTTAACCACGGTTCTATTTTGGAGCCGAGAACAACATTGACGGACGAAGCGCGAGGTGCGAAAGCAGCAGCGGAAGCGGGCAACAGTTGCGGAGGCATGGCGTATAGACTGTAGACTGCCTTAACGGCAGAACACAGCAAACGTAGAAGAGAGAAGAGGCGGCCGTGAGGAGTGATAAGATCTAGAGGAGTATAGAGAGGGCGGAGGAAACGAGCAGCAGAGCAGAGCCGAGGAGAGGAGAGCGGATGGTCAAAGTAATAATAGGAACAAAAATGGAAAAGGGCGGCAACGGGCTGAGGCGGTTCCCCAGACAGGGTTATTAGCTAAGACGCCTGCAGCCGCGATGAACAAGAAGAGAACGTGGACGATATAGCTCGTGAAGAGAGGAAGAGGAGGGTAAGACAAGCCGCGATGGTGTGTGGGTGGTGGGGTTGAGTTATAGAGAAGTCCTAGATAGACGGAATGGGATTATGGTATGGATATGGATAGCTTAGGTATGGTAAGTATGGCCGGGGGGGGATGGATAGCAGCAGCAGCAGCAGCAGCAGCAGCAGTAGCAGTAGCAGTACAGAGGTACTCAGTAGTGTAGTGCCATCAAAGCCCTTAGTCGCCATCGTTCGGGTCGCCTTTTTAATATGTCGAGTCAATTAATTGATTTTTTCGTCGATTAGATCCCTTCTGAACCAGGAGGGACGAAGACATGGCCCGCTCTCGTGCATGAGTAGACGACCGAAAAGTTGGCATGTTGCATCGCATCAAATCAGCAAGCAGCGTCGGAGTCTGCGAATGGCGAGGTACATGTCCTCTGCTACCTTACGGCAGAGTCTTAGTTAGCAGAGAGTCAGTCTTAGGTTAGGTAGGTAGGTTAGGTACTAGGCGACCTACCTAGGTAACTGCTGGCTGCTCGCTGCCTCTTACACGTACATAGGCAGGTACCGTGCACCACTATTCACCACTGTAGGTACCTACACCTACCTACCTAATAGGTCTGATGGCAGGGCGTTTTAGACCCGTGGAGCGTGGGCCGTTGGACCGGGTCAAGATGGTAGATCAGGGCATTGCCCCGACCGCGCGACCGACTTGCCGCGGACTTGGCACTGGCATAGTAGCACGCTTGGTCATGCGCAGCACAGTGGGCTGTGTATCAACCTGCAGATGTTGGCCCGGCCGCCAGCAAATAGAAGTCCTGCGTGCTGACAACCCAAGCTGAAAGCTGCATGTGTGGCCCATGTGTGGCCAGTGCACCCAGCACAGCACCACTTTTTTGCTTGTACAGCTGTAGTCTATCTAAGTCGGTAGGTTTGTAGTGCGTAGATGTTGTACAGGTACCGATACAAGAGCTCCGTATCTCCATACCTTAGTACTCCGTCCATACCTTGAGCTGTATGTACATACCTAGGTGAAGGCAGGTAAGTAAGTCATGCTCTAGACATGGCGTTGCATGCGGAGGAGGACCAGCTTTACTTCACGCTGTGCTAGGGTTAGACGACCATACCGGTCGCCGGTATTTGTCCTGCAATGCGCAATGACGAATTTAGTTCTCGCATCGTGGTAAAACAAAACAAAACCACATGTTTTGCTCCCTGTCGACGGTCATGCCATACCATTCACTCGGTTATCCCAGGATAATAAGTTGTTCTTCATAATTTCCATGGGGGCCTTGGTCAACGGCCCTAGAAATAATAAAGCCGATGATGCCCGAAACAGCCGATCTGCAGGTCTTTCTTTAATCTGCATATCTAATCTTCTAGAATAATTTACTTCTTCCGCAAGTGGCACATTCTGACACATTATCACCATTTGCAGACAATAAATATATGAACACTTGTCAGCTAAGGGTCAGTATCACATTACATACCAGAAACCATACCACTATGGGTACTACTGCCAATGGTGTCGTTGCTAGGTCCGTCTATTCTCCTTGAGAATGGGCACATGGTCCACAATAGTTGCATACAATCTAGACGAATCGAGACGATCATACTCTCCATGCAGACCATCTTGCGCCTACATATCTCCTAGATTCTATCCTAGACAAGGTGATAACCGTAGTTTGCAGCATACCCCTCCGGACCGATTACGTTAATATGTTGTCCAAACGTCCAAAACTATGTATTAAGCATAATAGGTAGATGTCATATAACTAGTATATTAGTGATTGTCTTCACCTTACATTTAAACGAGAATAGTACATGTTAGGCGTGAGCTGAAGTGCCAAACGTGAGAGGTGACTGCAAGTGCCTCAAACAGTAAGGGATATCGACGAGTACCGTTACTTCGAGGGGTGTCTCCAATGTTTTCTCGGTCTGGAACTAATTCATCCCCGTCTTGCATCGTGCAGGATCGCGAAACAAAACGCGTCTAGCCATAGGCTTGCTCTTGAAGTGCCAATGAATACAATCATTCGGGTCTCCAAGGGCATAATGCAACTTATTTAAGCAACATGCAGGACCATTTGACCGGACTAGCCCAGGAGTTTGATGAGGATTGGTCTTCACCCCCACGGTCCCTAGCTATCAACTCTCATCAAGGTATGGCGATTTTCAGATCTGGTAACGCGTCGCGGCCATCAGGAGCGCCTCCGGTAGCCAGGAGCAACTAGTCGCTCTCAGAGACGATGGATCACGAGAGGAGGCTCGAAGCGGATGAATAGACCCAAGAAGATGCAGCTTTTGCCGAAATTGGGGGTTAGGAGAGATAGGGTGACCCTGTCTGACAAAAAAAAGAAAGGCCGAGCAATCTCGAAATTCAATGACAGCCTGTAGACGCCTTATTCCCAGGTTGAGACCCTGGCTAGTGGCGGATGATGAGGTGAGGTGAGTTGACAAGATTTGGCACTTCTGGATTCCCATTGGCTGCTTGTTGTTGAGCCGGAGGGTGTTTTGAAGTGGAGCCCAGACAAACGCAAATTTTGATTGGCTCTAAATTCAAAGGGGTCAGGAAGCTCCAGAATGAGTGATACTCGCTGAGTGAGGCCTGGACAAATGGCCTGGATAATGCTAGCCCAGGCTTCAGCACCTCGACAGACGAGAGACGACCGATTATTAGAGCGTTGATGAAGCGAATTAAAATGAAAGGAGTAACACTTAGCTTAATACATAAAGGATCGTATGAGACCCTTGGGCGCAAGGTCAGGGGCCTCTCTAGATGAGGAAGACTCGCCAAAGGAGGGATTGGGATACAGTCGCAACACTACCTACATCTGTGTATGCTTCTCTCTATGGAAGGATCAACAGATTTAGTTACCGTTCAGTGTCTCGATAATATAGCCAGCGGTGGTGACGATGGGCTAGCGAGCATCGAGACCAGTCCAAGGAACCTCCCGTGGGCGTGTAAACGCGGCCTTGTATCAGGCATAACCGGCGACTAGCGACTGGATGGCGACCGACGGCGGCAAGCAGCGGGCGAGCAAGAGTACTGCAAGCGGAGGACATCCCCGGCGCTCTCTTGATATGAAACGCACCCAACATAAACGGCACAAAATTAAGGCCACGCGCGTATAATGAACCCATGCGTAGGCCTAGAGTAGCAGACGCGCGGGGAGACGGTGGCAGAGCTATCAATATGGGGAAATTCGGTAGTAGCAGCAGCAGTAAGGTGCCAAGGTTGTACAAGTCTCAATCGAGCCAAAGAACTGGGACGTGAAATCTACGTAGGTATAGTTCCTTCAGCGGGTAGCTGAGCATGGGTAAGAATCTTGTTGTTGTTGGAAGCACCCTCAAACAGAACATAGATACTTCTCTCTCAATAACGAGATTCGAGATTCGAGATAGGTAGATAACACTACGCAGATGCTGTACGCATACATACTTAGGATGTCGATGAGCTAACTGGCTGCCTACTGAAGTACATGTACATGGTTTCTATACTTACATACTTCTATAGGTACGAAGTTGTATGTGTTGATCAGTGGACTATACCCATTTTGAGCGACAAACGACAAGTGGGGGGTTATAGGGCACGTACCTAGGTATACGGGATCTGTACGGGAATCCCTCTCGGTAGGCTAGCAACGGCCGCTCCGCCCCGTGCACCTACTGTATGTATCTCACTGAGGCGCTGAGGCGACGCAATCGCACCCGCTGTTTGCCGCGTCTTCAAACTACTTTTACCTATCTAGGCCTATCTCAAACTTAATACATACAGTATTGTGTGTTACACGCCGGCATTGTCCCAAGCCGTTCCTTCACCTTAGAATACCACAATACGCACCATCGCCAACGCCATATACAATCGCGTTTTTCTATCTGCGGGTCAGACAGCGCTGAGGCCGCTGAGGCCCTTGACGCCCTTGATCCTTGATCTGGTGCTCACTTGACCTCAATCTTGATCACATGCAACCTTCCTCTCGCTGCCCGCCGATCTTAACGGCCAACGGGATTGCATACAAGCGCTTCGAGGTTTGAATGCCGCGACTCTCCAGCCCCGGCGTATACTACGCCGAATGGCAGTCTACGACGGGGAGCGGTAAATGGAGGTCTTAGGCGCAATGACATGATTAGCAATGTATCGCCGGTGTACGAGGAGCCACTTCCAGAAAACGCAGGGTCTAAGTGCGGTCATGTGAATTGGGACCAAATACCTATGCGTACCGAATTGATTGATACTGACGATATCCCAGCAAGCGGCAGAGGGAAGGGCCCTTGATCCTTACTTCCGCCGTCCGCTTTTCCCAGCAGACCGAGCCCGTGTAGACCAGGCATACCCTACAAGCTTTTTTTAGAGCACAGGCAATCGTAACACCTATTCCAGTCTACGTAGCGACAGTGTTACACTGGTATTTTCCGTCCCAACAGCGGATAGAATGACGAATGAGGCGATTTCGATTCCTGTTCGACGCTCTAGGTACCCTGTGCCGGAACCTGTGCCTAGTATTCCAATGTATAGTACTGGGATATACCCTCATCTTCCGGGATCCTTCGTCGAAGCATTCCAAAGCTCGTAATGGATATTAGCGCTATCGGAAGATACCTACTCTATCGTGCAACTTAGCAGGCTATGGGGCTTTGGGGGTGAGCGAGAATTAGTAGTACGTTTTAGGTGAATCACTCTGTCCCTATTAGGAAAATTCCATAATAGTTTTCGAGATGCCTACTATCGGCATATCGTATTCCTGACTATACAAGCAAACGGTATGCTCTCTTATGGGGCGCCAAGCTCGGCAGTTTTACGGATCCCTGCATTTCAATCCCCACTACAACATCTGCATACAGGCACAGACGAGAAAATGCTAATCACGTTACAGTAGACCTACACTATGCGTAAGTACTCAGTATAATCCCGAGCGGAACCGGCGCCTCAAAGCTCTAAGGCCTACCTACCTACCTTTGCAAAATACACCGTCATAGATTAACGATGAACGTCGACCTATCCTCGAGCCACCGTACACCAAGCACCTCGTGTTCCACGTTGCCTGCCAAGCGCATATAGAATATCCAAAAGTATAGTATGAGTCAACAGATGCTAATCTTTAGGCTCATGGCTAAGATGGGTCTATAACAAGTTTGGCAGGATACCTAGTATGCGCTTGTCACATGCTCGGAGGGAGTTCACCCACATCCTTGGAAAGCTGAAAGACTCGACGGGACGAAATCGCGGGGTGGCAAGGCGATGTAGGGCGGGCCAAAAGTGGCTTGCGAGCGGCCTCCCCCCCAACGCAACTTTTGGAGTCAACGATTTCCTATTTTAGAAGGATCTTAGCTCTAGAGACCTGTTTTAAGAGCCAGTTTTAAGAGCCTTGCAGTGCATAGCTTTGCAGTGCATTGCTTTGCATATATGCTGTATGTTTTTTTTTCTTTTTTTTTTTTTTTTTTTTTTTTTTTACCCCAGCTTTTATAAAACGGCCGAAGTAAGTATATTTTAAAAAGCCTATAAAAAAAAAAAAAGTAAAATAGGCTAAAATTAAACACTTTTTTTAAGGTTTATACTTAAGCTAAGTAAAATAAATTTGCTTTATTATTATTATATTAAACATAGTAAAAAATAGTATAAATATAGTTATATGCTAACTATAAATAAAACAAACGTAAATTTATTTTTTTAAAAATAATAAATAGCTATTAGTTTTAATAATATAACTTTTAAAATATAAATATATTAAAAATAAAATATAGTTTTAACTTAGCAATACTATATAACTTTTTTAAAAAGTATATAAATTAAAATTTACTTTTATTTTATTACTAATAATTTAAAAATTTTTTTTAATATTAATACTAATATTAATATTAATACTTTAAACTATATATAATTAATATATATATAAGTAAAGTATAAAAACTGCTTTAACTTTATACTAATATTAAAAAAAAAAAAAAAAAAGTTTAAATTTTTTAAAAGTAATTATTAGTAAATAAATATTTAAAAATAAGCTTAGCTTTTATTGCTAACTAGTAATAAATATTTTTTAAAAGCTAACTATTTAGTTAAATAAAGTTAGTATTAAAAGCTTAGCTTTTATTATTTTTTTGCTAGTTTAATTAATTAGTTTATTTATTTAATTAATTAATATAATTAGTTAATATAAAAAGTTAATATAAAAACAAAAAGCTATACTTAGTTAAGTTAGTTAAGTTAAGTTAATCTAGTTGCTAGTTAGTTAATTTAGCAGTTAGTTAGTTAATTTAGCAATTAATTAATTAGTTTAGCAGTTAGTTAGTTAGTTTAATAGTTAATTAATTAGTTTAGCAGTTAGTTAGTTAGTTTAGCAATTAATTAATTAGTTTAACAGTTAGTTAATTAGTTTAACAATTAATTAATTTAGTAGTTAGTTAGTTAGTTTAGCAATTAGTTAATTAGTTTAGCAGTTAATTAATTAGTTTAGCAGTTAATTAATTTAGCAGTTAGTTAGTTAGTTTAACAGTTAATTAGTTTAGCAGTTAATTAGTCTAGCAGTTAATTAATTTAGCAAGCAGTTAATTAATTTAGCAGTTAATTTAGTTTAACAATTAATTAATCTATTATATATAAATAGGTTAAAATAAATCCAGTGGTTAATAAAATTAAATAACTAGCTTTTTAAAAAATCTATATATATAAATAAAATATTCTATAAAATTATTTAAATATTACTAAAGTTAATTTTATTAAACAATATACTAGTTATTTTTTATATAATTTATTTAACTTTATACCTTTATAAAAATCAATTTAGTAATTAGTTAATTAGTTTAGCAGTTAGTTAATTTAGCAGTTAATTAGTTAATTTAATAGTTAATTAGTTAATTTAGTAGTTAATTAATTAATCTAGCAGTTAATTAATTAATCTAATAGTTAATTAGTTAATTTAGCAGTTAATTTAGCCTAGCAGTTAGTTAATTAAATAATTAACCTATAAGCTAATAAACTAAACTTTTAATATTAATATAAACTTTACTATTATTTATTTTAGTTTTTTATTTTTTATTTTGTTTTTTTCGGGTTTTTTGTTTTTTATTTTGTTTTTTTTGGGTTTTTTTTTGGCTTGTTTTATGCCATTCGAAAAAAAAGCAATTAATGTTTTCTGTAATAACTTAACGGCTTTTTTTGTTTTTTTTCTAATTTTTTTTTTCTTTTTTTTTTTTTTTATTGTTAATAAGCTTTTGTTTTTTTGTTTTTTTTTGCTAGTTAAAACAAAATTTTAAAATGCTTTAACTATTTATAACTTGCTTGTTTATAACGTTTTATTTGCTAGCAATTTGTTTATTAGCAACTAGTTAGATTGTTTTATAGTTATTTTTTTATAAAAAAGCTTAAAAAACAAACTGTACTTTTGGATTATTATAGGCTTATTTAGGCCTTTTTTTTTTTTAATCGCATGTTTTATAGTTAGGTTTAAAATTTTAATAGTACTATTTTTTGTAAAATTTTTTAGGTTAATTTTTAAATTGTCGTTTGTAGTTTTTATACTGTTTTTTGTACTATTGCTTGTAATATTTTTTAAGTTAGCTTTTATACTATTTTTTGTAATATTTTTTTTAGTATTTTTGTTATTGTTAAACTTATATTAAACGTTTAGCAAAAAGCTATTTATTTTAATATTAAAAAGCTATTTTTTAATAATAGATTTAAAAATATTTATTATATTGTTATATAGCTTTTTAGGTTGGTTTAGTTAGTTAAATATAATTAAAAGCTATAAACTTTTATAAAAAATAAAGTATATAGTGTATATATACTATTAATTATATTTTTAACTGTTAATTTATTTAATAAATAAAGTAATATAAGCTTTTAAAAGTTTTAAATTATTGTTAAGCTTAAACATATAATTTTATACCTTTTAAAATTTAATAAAAGTTTTATAATAATAAGTTAAGTTAAAAAATAAGTTAAATATATATAAAGTTTTGTTTTTAATTTAATAAATTGTTATAGTTTAATAAATTAAAGTTTTATATAAGGTTTTATAAATTAGGTTTTTGTATAAAAAAAATAAAAAAAAAAACTAATAATAGTATTTTTAAACTAGATTTTTTTTTTTAACGCTAGTTAAAAATGCTTGTAAAGTAGCAAAAAATTTATTATTTAAAACAAAAATAACTAGCAACTTATAAAAAATTTTATTAAAAATATTGTAAAAAAAAGCGATTAATATAATATTAAAAAACTAGCTATATAAAAGTTTTTTTTTTTTTTTTTTAATAAAACTAAACAGGTTTTAAAAATTTTGTATATATATTTTTTAGTTTTTTTTAAAATTTTTAAATATTAGCTAGTTATAATTTTTTGAAGCTTATATAGTAAAATTTGCTAAGTTGTTTTTAAATATAATTAAATAAAAGTTAAATAAAGCTTTTTTTAAGCTATTTTTATTTGTATTAACTAGTTTTATAGCTAGTAATATAAATATAAAGCTTTAAACTTGTTTAAATAGGTCGAAAATTTTTTTTTTAGTATATTTTAAAAAATTAGCAGCATTTATATTTATAATTAGCATTTTATATACTATTAAATTATTAATATATATAATATATTTTTGCTATTTTTAGACTTATTTTTATTATTTTTAGCTTTATTATTTTTGTTGTTATTATTGCTATTGTTTTTATTTTTAAATTTATTTTTACTATTATTGTTATTTGTTTTTATATTTTTTTTGTGCTTTTTAAATATATAATTATAAAAAATATCTATAAAAAAATATTATTTGTTATATTTAAAACAATATAAATATTTATTATTAAAATAAACTTAAAGCATATATTTGTTAACAATATATAATTTATAATACTTGCAAAACTTATATATATTAAAATAAACGTTTATATTAAACAGTTGTTTAATATAAACTTTATAGCTTTATACTAAATAAAATAAATGCTTAGTTTATAAGTATTTATTAAAAGTATTTTATAATCTATAAATATATTTATAAAAAAAATATTTATTGTTTTTTTTAACCGATTTAAAAAACAGCTGCTGTTTTGTTTTTTTTGTGCTATAGTTATAATTTATAATATAAAAGAATTTTTTATAGCTTTAGCAATTATTAGTGCTTAAAAATATAATTTTATAATTATTGCACTAAAAGTTAAAATAAATGTTTTAATAGTATTTTTTTAACTTTTTACTAAAGCTATAGCTTTTTTAGTAATTAAAATATTAACAGTATACTAGTAGTAAATATATAGCTTTTATATATATAGCTTTATAGTAGTTTTAAAAATCGGCTATTTAGTTAAAATACTTAAAATATTATATATATTGCTATAGCTATAGTAAAAACAGTTGTTTTTTAATTATATTTATTTGTTTTAAAGCTAAATAAATATATAAATAATATATATTTAAATTATTTTAGTATATAAATAATAGCTTATATTTATTTGCTTAATATTTATGCTTATAATTAAACTTTTTGTAGTTAGTATAAAAATGCTTATATAAAAAAAAATGCTTATATTTTAAGCATTTAAAAAGTAAAAAACTTTTATAAACTAAGCTAATATACTATAAAAAAAGTTTTTTATATTAAAAAGCTTTGCTATATTATTTGTAGATATATAGCTAAAAATGTTAATATATAGTATATATATATTTATTTAAAACTTTTTAAAATATAAAAAGCATTTTGTTTTTATACTAAAAGCAATTTATTTTAAAACACTAAAAATAATTATTTTAAAATAATTTATATTTAGTAAAATAAGCTTTTAAGTTTTTTAAGTATATATATTTTTTGTAAAAATAATATATATTTTTTAATAAAAACTTTTTAAAATATTTAGTATATTAAAATTTTTTAAACTTTAAATTTAAATAATAATTATAAAAGTAATAAATATAAGCTTTAACCGAAAAAAATTGCTTATTGCATTTAGTATATTTAAAATTATAATTGCTGTTTTTAATTTATAGCTATTTAAAAAGCAAAATATTAAAAATAAATATTAACATAAAAGTTTATATGTTTTTTTATAGCAAGTTTATTTTTTAAACTTTATTATTTATTAAATTATAAAAAATAATAAATAGTTTATTAAATAAAATAAACTTTAAAAAAATATATAGTTTGTTATTTTAAACGTTAATATTATATATGCTTTATATATAGTTAATAATAATAGTAATAAATTTTATTGTTAAATATAATTTTTTTTAATTATATATAATATTAAACTTGTTATTTAAAATTTTTTAGTATTTTGTTTTTATAATAATATTATATTAAAAATATTTTTTAAAAGTTAATATAATTAAACTATTAATAAATAAAATAAAAAAAAAGCTAATTTAGTTTAGCTTAAGTTTAAATTAAATTTGCGCAATTTGTTTTATAAAAAAATATTTTTTATTAAAAAAATATTTTTACTTAAGCTTTTATAGCTTTAAGTATAGCTTGTAAACAAAATTATAAGTTAAATGTTTTAAAATAATATTTTTTTAAATATTTTAATTTTTAGCATATTTATTATATTTGTTTTTTAGCGTTTTTAATTGTATGCAAACTTATTTTTAAAAAATATTTATATTATAATATATATATTAAGCAAATAGTATAATTTAGTAATAAAATAAGTAAAAATACTTTTGTTTAAAATTGTTAATTAATAAAATTATTAAAAACTGTTTAAACTTTTTTTAAATATAGCTATAATAATAAGCAATTTTAAAAAACTTTAAATAGGTATTATTATATGTTTTTTAGCTAATTTTGTATTTTTTAAAAAGTTAACTAAAGTATTTTTTTGTTTTTTTTTTACTAATAAACAAAAAAAGTTTAAACTTAAGCTAAAAACTAAGCTTTTTATGCAATTTATTTAGCTTTTTTTAAGCAAAGCTGTTAAAAAAACTATAGTATATTACTTTAATAAACTAGAAAAGCTTTTTTTTATTAATGCTAATTATTTTATTAAATGCTTTAAACTATGTTTTATAGGTGCTTAAAAAATAAAAAAAAATATAAAGTATAATATAGTTTATTAAACTATTAAATAGCTACTTTAAATTAAGCTTTTAAGCTTTAAAATTTTTGTTATTATTATAAATATAAATCTATTAATTTTTTAGCGCTATTACTACTAATATTTGCAATTTTTTTACTAAGTTAAATAATTAAATAATAAATATAAAATTATTTATTATATAATTTGCAAAGCTATAGTAAAAACTATTAATAATAAATATTATATAAGTATATACTATATTTAAAAAAAAATTATAAAAGCTTAAATTAAATTATAATAAAATTTTAGTTTAATTGTTTAGTTTTTAGTATTTGTTTTTTTTGCTATTATTAAAAAACTTAAGTAAATATTTAATAATATTATTAATAAACTTTTTAAAAGTTTAACTGCTTTACTAAAATATTTTTTTTAAATTAAATTTTTAAATTTTATTTAATATTTTTTAGCGTATAGTTTAATTAATTTAAGCTTTTAAAATATTTTTAAGTATTTAAGCTAAATAAAAAAAATATAAACTAGTAACTTTGCTTACAACTTAAAAATAGCTATTTTTGTTTTAAATCGGTAAACTGTTTTTATTAAATTAAACTAAAACATTATTATTTTTTTAGTTATTTTTTAGTTTAATAGTTATATATTTAACTTAAGTAAAAACTTTATACTTAAGGTTATTTAGGTTTATATTATTTTTAAAAATATTTAGTTGTTAAATATTAAAAGCACTGCTTATAATTTATATAAGCTTATTTTAAAGCTTGATTTTTTTGTTAAGCTTTTATAACTAGGGTATTAGTGTTTTTTTTGTAGGTGTTTTTATGGACATTTTTTTTATGGGCATTTTTATAAATATTTTTTTTGTAGGCTTAAATTGTATTATTTAAAAATTAAAGGCTATTTTAAACCAAGTTATAAGTTAAAATAAAAAGCAAGCTAAATAGCAAACAAGTTAGCATATTATAATTAATAAGTTAAAAATATATAAAGCAATTAAAAATTATATATATTAAAGTTTAAATTAAAAGTATAGTATAATAAAACTGTTATAAACTATTAAACGCTTATAAAAATAAAAAAGCTATTTTTATATTTAAATTAAAAAGCTTTATATAATAATAAAATTTTTTTACTTATTTTAAGCAAAAAGTTTTTAATAAAAGCTTTAGGTTAGTATATTAAAACTGTTTAATATATTAATTTGTTGTTTAGCTGCAAAATTTAGTTATATTAGCAAAAAAAAAAAAAATAACAAAATAGCTAAAAAGTTAAAATATATAATAAAGCTTGGTAACTATAAAAATTTAAATTATTTATAACTTATATAAAAGTATGCTATAATAAAATAGCATTAAATTTGTTTATATTAGCTAAATAAAATTTTTTAGCTTTTTTAGCTAATTAAAATAATATATTAAAGTAGCTTATAAAATATTACAAGCACTAAATTTTAAAGTTTTATAAAAAGCTATAATAAATAATATAGCAAACTTAATATATAGCTTTTTTTTATAAAAGCTTTTAGCAACAATTTAGTTAAAGCATGCAGCATATATAAAACCCTGCTAAGTTAGCTTTATAAAGCTTTTAAATTATAGTAATTTTAAAGCTTAAAAAACCTTTAGCTTAAAGCTTACAATAAAATCTAGCTTTTTTTATAGTAAATAATAGCTTTATACTACTATAAACTTTTAAGTTATTAAAAATAAAAAAAGCTACTAGGTTTGCTAAAAATTGTTAAAACTACTAGCCAATTAATAATTAAAACTTTTTTAAAACATTTAAAAATAATATTATATAAAACAAAAAAAATATAAAAATAATACTAGAAAAGTTTTTTAACTTTAATTTAAGTTATATAAAAATAACTATTAAATATTTATATATATAGGTTTATTAGTATTTTTATTTTAAAAGCTTTAAAAACAGGCTATAAATAATATATACTAAACTAGTTAAAACTTTTTACAATAGTTATAATATAAAATATATTATATAAAATAATTAGCTTTTTTTTTTTTTATTATAAAAACTATTTTTTTATATTTTTTTATAAAAAATTTTTCTGTATAATAATTGTTAGCTTTGTTATTATAAAATTAGTTAGGTTAATTTGCGTTATTTTTATATATATTTTTTATAATATAGCAATATAATATACTTTTTGTATTTTATTTTTATTTTAATAATTTATATGCTTGTTTTAAATATAGCTTTATAATATAACAACTTTAAAAAAGTTTTTAATATAGCTATATAGCTAGCAAACAATAGTAAACTATTATAAGCTAATTATAAAAGTTTTATATTATATATATATAGTTATATTTAACAATATAAACTTTAATAAAAGCTAATATTTAAAAGTTAAGTATAAATATTATAACAATTAGCTAAAAAGCACTTAAAAAAGTTTATATAACTATTAATATATAAATAACTAAATAAAATATGTTTTAAATATTATAAGCAAAATATACTGTTTATATTTATATTAATATAAAATAAACTATTAATATAAAACAAGTAATTTATTTATATAAAATAAAGTAGGTTATATAAATAGCATTATTTTAGAATATTATAGCTTTTTTTTTAAAAAAACAATATATGTTTTTAGTATTTTTAATAGCTAAAATTATACTAAATTAGTTTAAAAACAATATAACAAAAGTTTATATATAAAAAATTATAATATAAATAAAAGCTATTATGCTACTAATATAAACTAATTTTAAAAAAATTGTTAAGTTAAATACTAGTATATAACTAGTTATTAAACTATATAATTATTTAAGCTATAAAAGTTAAATAATTGTTATATTTATATATTTAGCATATTATTAAAGTATATTTATTTTTAAAAGTATTTTATTACTTATTGTATAATTAAAATTAATAAAAAAGTAATTTATAAATTTTAATATATTTATAATAGTTTTTAGCTTTAATATTTGTTAATTTTAAAGTTAAATAATATATATATTAAAATAAGCTATATTAATTTTTTAAAACATTATTAACGTTGCTATATAATTTTTTATATAATTTTTTTTGCTTTTTAATAATTACTATATGCTTTTTTGCTAATATAGGTTTTTTTTTAAAATAGTTATTTTATATACTAGTATAACGTTATAAAACTTAGTATGTTTAAACTATTGTTTTTTATTTAGCTTAATATATAATGCTTTGTTTTTTGTATAAACTGTTAGCTTATAGTTTAAAAGCAATATTAAAAATTTTAGCAGTAGTATAAGCTGTTTAACTACTAAGCTTATATTATATACTAGCAGTAAAAGTTAAAGTTAGCTAAAAAGCAATTTGTTTTTTAGTATAATTGTTAATAATAATTAAAAAAATAAGCATAGCTATAAAAAAAAAATATTAAAATTAAATTAAGCTAAAGCAAACTATAAACTTTATTAATATATTTTATACTAAGCAAAAAAGCTTTTATATTTAAAAAACAAATGTTAATACTATATATAGTTTGTTTTTTTTATGCTTTTTTTATATATGCTTTATAAAGTTTTATGTTTTTTTAAAAGTTTAGCTGTAAAAAGTTTTATTAATTAGCATTATATATTAATAATAGCAATTTATTTAGGGCTATTTTTAGCTATTTATATTTTTAACGTTTTAGCTATTTATTATAATAAATTAAAATAGCAATTAATAATAGCAATTAAACAGTAGTTAAAAATAAAAAGCAAGTATAAAATTAAAAGCAAAATAGCAATAAAAAAAAAAAAAATAAAATAAGCTAAAATTTAAGCAAAAATAAAAAGTTTAATAGTAGCTTTTATTATTACTAAAAAAAATAGCTAGCTTATTGCTGCTAATTTATAACTTAATTTGCTATTTTATATAAAAAATAAATATAAAGCAAGCTAAATAAAATTATAGCAAGTTTATTATAAATAGTTTTTAAAATAGCATTGTAAGTAATATATTAGTTATAGTTTTTATGCTGTTATTAACTTTAAATATTAAAAAAACAAAAAAAAAAATATTTGCTAGCAATTATATATAGAAAATTTTTTAAATAGCTATTTTGCTTAACTATAATTTAGCTAAATTTTTTTGCTTTAATAAGTTATAAATTTAAATATTTTTTTAGCTTTAAATTAAAATATGTTTTTAATATGCTATATTTTTGTTTTATTATAAACTATTAAAATAATGTTTTTTTAGTTATATAATATTATAAAGCAGTTTGTTAAATAAGTATATTTTGTTTTTATTTATTAATTATATTAGTATTAACTTTTTTTAGTAGGTTTTATACTATTATATATATATTAAATACTACTAGCAACAACTAAAGTATTATATTTTTAGTTATTATTTTTTTGGTTTATATTTATATAGCTTAATTAACTGTTGTAATATATAAACCGAAGGAAATATAGCAATTATTATATTTTTATAAAGTTTTTTGTAATATATAAGCTTAAAAAATATGCAGTTATTATTTTGCTATATTTAATATTTGTTATAATATATATTTATAATATATAAACTTAAGTATGGCTTATTAGGTAAGCAATTATAATATTTTGTTTATATTAAAAATATTAATATTAATTTTTTTTAGTAACTTATAGTATTTTTGTATATATATTAAATGTTATTTATTAGCTATTTTTTAATATTAAGTTATACTAAAGCACTATACTTTTAATTATTACTTTTTTAGTTTATGCTTATATGGCTTTAACTATTATAATATATAAACTAAAAAGAATATAACAATTGTTGTATTTTTGTTAAAGCTTTTTATAATATATAGGCTTAAAAAATATATAATTATTTTATTTTGCTATATTTAAAACTTTTTGCTTTGTATAAATTAAATATATAGCTAAAGCTTTTTATAGTATATAAAATAAATTAGTATATATAAGTTTATTTTTTTATAGTTAGTTTGCTATATTTTACTAATATATATTAATATGTACTATTTTTATAATTAATCTTTTTTAGACTTTATATTTATATTATAAATATATATAGCATTATGTATTGTAGTATAGTAGGTAGTGCTATTTTAAAGAAGGTAAAAGGTATGTGCAAGGTATTTTTTGAATAAATAATGTGGTATAAGAATATGCAAAAAGTATTATAAGAAAATAATAAGTTGTTTAGCTTAGCTAACCAAAATAATTATCGCTTTTTTATAATATTTTTTAAAAATTTTGTTTTAGTTAATTTATTACTTTTAAATTAATATGTTTTATTTTTATAATATTATTTTTTTATTTATACTATAAATATATATAGTATTATATATTGCAATTTATAATTTTATTTTAAAAAAAAAATTAGTTAGCATATATAGGAATTTTTTAAGTAAATAATACAAAGGTATATAAAAAATATTGCAGAAAAGTAATAAGTTGTTTAGCTTAGCTAACTAAAATAATTTTATTATTTTTTTATAATACTAAAAACGTTTAGCTAGCTTAATATTGTTTATATAAATTGTATAATATTATTGTAAGTTAAACAATAAATATTTTAAACATTAAGCTTGCAGTTTTTAAGTAGCTATATATAAGCATTTTTATTTTAAAGTAATTTAGTATTATAAGTAAAGCATATAATAATAAGTAAATAAAGTAGAACTATTAGATATATAGTAAAGTTAAACAAAAAAAATTTAAATTATTATAATATAATAGCTGTATATTAAATTTTTTAATATAAAAATAAAAATGTTTATATAATATATATAGTAATTTTATAAAAAGCGGAAGTATTTGTTTATTATAAAAAAAAAGCTTAAGTTATAACTTTTTATAAAGCTAGCTTTAATATACTATTTTTAGTTTATTTTAGCTATTTTATTGTTATATTTTATATCGATTTTTGGCTACTGCAAAGTTTTTTAAATATAAAAGTAAATATAGTATTTTTAATGCGTTAATATTTTAAATTTATACTATTTTTTTTATAGTTTTAATAGTTATAAGCTTTGCTAATTTTACTATATATTTTTTAGACCTTTTTAATGTAAGTTTTTTTAGTTTGTTGCTAGCTTTATTAATATTAACAATAGCAATTATTTAAATAGTTTACAGAAAATTTTTTGCTAAAGCTGTTATTAATATATAGTTTTATTTTAACTATAAAGCTAGAAAAACTTTTTAGCTAGCTAATATATAAGTATAATTATAGTTAGTAAAGTTATAAGCTATTAATAATTTTGTTAGCTAAATATATAGCTTAAACTGTAGTAAGCAATATTGTTTTATTGTAATTTTAAAAGTTGAAAACAGCTTGTATTTAAAATTAAACTAGCTAATTAAAAATAAAATACTTTAAATTAAGCTTATTTAATTAAAGTATTAAATAATATAGCTAAACTAAACAATTGTTTAAATTTAGCTGCTTTAAAACTATAATAAAACTAAAGCGTTAACTAAAACAATAATTTAAACGTTTAAATATAAAGATTTATTTTGTATATAAAATTAAGCCTAGCTTTAAAACAACTAAAGTAAAAACTAAAATGTTAAATTTTTATTTTATATATTATAAATATAATTAAGTAGCTTTTTAGGTTAATAAAACTAACTTTTAAATTTTGTTTTTAGCTGATTTAATATATTTTATAATTATTAAGCCAAAAATTAATATATATTTTTTTTTTTTTTTTTTAGGTTAATAAAGCTAATATATACTTTTTTTTAACCGATTTTAATTTTTTTTAAACTAATTTTAATAATACTAATTTAGATTTTTTTTTAGTAGGCTTTTATTTTTTTTTAGCCGGTTTATATTTTTAGATTTTTTTTTAAATAAATAAAGCTAATATATATTTTTTTTTTTTAGCTAGGCGTTTTTTTTTTTTTTTTAGGTTAATAAAGCTAATGTTTATTTTTTTTCGACCGATTTAGTGTTTTTTATAACTGCTAGGTTAAAAATTAAAACTAGCTTTTTATTTTATAAAGTTGTTAAGCAAAAAACTAATATATATATATTGTTATATAAAGCTAAGCTAGTATTTATTTTATTAGCTTTATTATTAGTAATTTTAAACAATTATATGCTAAAAAAAACTAAATTAATGCTAAGTTAAATATTATTAAAAAAAAGCTTAAAATAAAAAACATAAAAATTAAAACTAAGATATTTTTAATGTTAATAATAAAAATAGCAAATTAATATTTATATAAAAAAAAAAATAAAATAGTAATAAAAAAAAACAAAATTAATTTTAAAATGTTTAAATTGCTATAAATAATTTAAAAAATAAAAACATAGCAATACTGTAATTTTAATTATTTATAACTATATATTTTAGCTTAAGGTATAAAATGTTTATATATAAATATTTAGCTATTAAAAGTAGTAGTTTAAGCTTTTTATATATTAATAATATTTAAAACCTATTTATATATATTGTTATTGTTATTTAAAGTTTATAATAAATATACTTGTATAAAGCTATTTAAATAATTTAAATATATTTATTTTTTTTTAAAACAAAAAAAAAAACTAATAAAAATTTAAATTGAATTTATAATATTGTACAATTATAAATTGTTATTATAGCTATTTAAATAATTTAAACGTATATATTTTATTGTAAAACAAAAAAAAAAGCTAATTAAAATAATTTAAATATATATATTTTATTATAAAATAAAAAAAAAGGCTAGTTAAAATTTAAGTTAAATTTATAATATTATATAATTATATATTATTATTATAGCTATATATAAAAAACTATATATATAAATATATAAGTTTTAATAATAAATATTAAATTTAATTTATTAAACTATAGTATTTTTTATTTTTTTAATTACTATTTATATAATTATAATAAACTAGTTTATTTAAGTTGTTATATATTTATATACTTTTTTTTTTTTGTTTATTTTAGCTATATTTTTATATTAGCTTTAAATAGCTTTTAATAATAAGCTATTATAATAATTTGTTTATTTAATAAATAAAACTTATATATATAAATGTTAGTTTTTGTTATTTTTATGCAAATATTAAAATTGTAAAACAAAATTTAAAAGTAGATTTTTATTTATATTTAGGTATATTTTAAACAGCTTTTTTTAAAGAGATTTATATTGCTTATTAAGCTATATATTAGTATTTTATTAAAAAGCAAACATTAAAAATCGATTTTATTTTTTTTAATAAAGTAATAAAAGTTTTATAGTTAAATTAACTTAAGCAAATATATAATTGGCTTTTTTATAAAAAAAAACAGTTTTTTAATTTTTGATTTTTTTTGTAAACTAGTTAAAGCTAATATATTAATTAATAATTTGGTTTAATAAAATTAATATTCGGTTTAAGCTTAAAACTATTTATTTTAGGTATATTAATGTTTATATATAATATTTACTAATTTAAACTTAAATAGTTATTTAAATATAACAAAATATAGCTTTTTTTTTTTTAACTTAATATTATTATAACTTTTGTTTTATATAAATATATTATTATTAGCTGGCTAATAAAGCTAAACTAAACTACTATTTATTTAATAAAATAATAAAAAACTAATTAAAGTTAAGCTTTTTTTGCTATTTTTTATGTTAAATAATTAATAGCTAAATATGTTTATTAACTAATAAAAAAAAAAAAAAAGTATATTATATTGCTAATAATTTTAGTAAAAAAAAGTTAGCTATATTTATAGGTTTAATTAGTTTTATTTTAAGTTTTAAAATTATTGTTTGCTTTATTAAAAAAAACAAAACAAATGCTTATTTAAACTTATATATTTTTTTAGTAGTAGTTAGAACTTTTTGTATATTAATAAGTATTTAGGACTTATTTATACGTTAAAATTTATATTATAAAAATTATAATAATTTAGAATAGTATAAAACTATAGTTTTAAAAAAGTAAACTTATGCTTAAAATTATGTTTAATAGTTAAACAAAATAAAACAAAAAGTTTTTATACTTAAATTAAACTTTTTAAAAATAATTTATAAATTTTTTGTTTTAATTATATTTATTAAATATAACTAAATAAGTATATATAATATTAGGCCTGCTAAATAGCTATTTAAGCTTTTAGCTTTATAGCAACTTTAATATATTTGTTTAAAAATAAGTTTATATTTATATTATATTTATTAAACTAAAATTTTTACTATATTTATATAGTATAAAAAGTTATTATTAGTAGTTAGTAAACTTGCTAAAAAAAAAATAATAAGCTAATGCTTTTTTATTTTTGTTTTTTTTATTATTTTTTTTATTACTTTTTTTACTACTTTTTTTTTTTTATATTAGCTTAATATTTTATACTAATGTTTGTAAGCATAGATTATTTAGCTAAAAATATTAAAATTAACCTAGTTATAAATATATAATAGTATTTTTTTTATATTTTTAGCTAGCATATTTTTAGTAATTTTTATTTTATATTATTAACTAAAATATAAAGTTATGCTTAATTTGTTAATTATTGTAAAGTTTATATTAAATAAAATGCTAGCTAGTTTTTATAACTTAAATAATATTTTTTTATTAAATATATTTTTGCTTTTTTATAACAATTTTGCTTTTTTAATAAGCATACTAAAATTATATTATATAAAACTTTTAATTTTTTTTTTGTTTTATATAAAAAATAAATATTATAATATTGTATAAAACGTTTAGGTTATTTTAAAAAGTAGTTATATGTAAACTTTTAAGCTTTTTAATGTTTAGCAAAAAAAGGTGCAAGTATTATATAAAATTTAAAAAAATATTTGCTAGATATAAAAAGCAGTTTGTATAGCTATTAGCTATTATTTTTTTTTTTTTTTTTTTTGCTAAAAAAGTTATAAATATAAATATATATTTAGCTTTTAGCCGGTTATATTTGGCTTATTTATAAATATATAAAAGCAAAAAAGCGGCTTTAATATTACTAGAGGCCCCCGCGCCTGGGGGCAAGGAAGCCCTCGTTTCCAAGGTTTTTACCCTCCCCCCCCCCTTGGTCACCTGCCGACCTGCCTGCCGACCTGCCTGCCGACCTGCCTGCCAACCGTACGGCCACCTGTACTGCCAGGGACCCCCCCTTAGTCACCTGCCAACCTGCCGGCAGACCCTCCAGCCAACTGACCTAGTGGCCAGGGCTAAAAGGACTGAATTAGAGGGGTCTAGAGGACCCAGGGACCTGCCAGGGCCACTAGGACTGCTAGGACCTGCCAGGACTGCCAGGGCCGCCAGGGTGGTAGGTCTGCCGGGACTGCCAGGGCCGCCAGGACTGCCAGGACCTTCTAGGGCCACCAGGACTGCCAGGGTGGTAGGTCTGCCAGGGTGTGAGAGGAAAAGGGTCCTGGCAGCCCTGGCCGTACGACCTAGCCACACAGCCCAGCCACTTCAGCCACTCCTCCTGGGTCCCCTGGGTCCTCTAAACCCTTTCCAATTCAGTTTTTTCAGCCCTAGCCACACAGCTTAGCCACTTTAGCCACTTTAGCCACTTCAGCTCAGTTCTTTTAGGTCCTCCCAGGTCCCCTTCCAATTCAGTCCTTTGAGCCCTAGCTACACAGCTTAGCTATTTCAGCCACTCCAGCCTAGTCCTCTTAGGTCCTCCCAGGTCCCCTGGGTTCTTCAGACCCCTTCCAATTCAGTCCTTCTAGCCCTAGGTTAGTTGGCTGGCAGGTCTGCCGGCAGGTCAGCAGGTGACTAAAGGGGGGTCCTTAGTAGTATAGGTGGCCGTACGGTTGGCCGTACGGCTGGCGGCAGGTTGGCAGGCAGGTCGGCAGGCAGGTCTGCCAACAGTGTGGTGGGCAGACTGGTCTGCCAATACGCAGGTTGGTTGGCAGGTCGACTGGCAGGTCGGCTGGCAAGCAGGTCTGCCGGCAGGTGGGCAGGTAGATTAGGGGGGGGTCCCTGGCCGTACAGGTGGCAGGCAGGTCGGCAGGCAGTTAAAGGGCTTGGCGCCAAGACTTCTTCCGAAATAGGAAGGAGGCATTTCTTAATTGGGCTACAGTAATGCCAGCGAAATTTTCATGAGTATAGGTAACCCTCGTTTTACTCCATTCGTAAACTTATTCCGTTAGAAACGAGGGCATTATGTTAGTATAAATTATTTTAAAAGCTAAAAAGCTTTTTTAGTTAAAGCGCAAGCTAGTAATATATATGTTTAATAAGTTTTTGCAGACTTTTATAAGCTAGCTTATAAAAAAAATTAAAATAATATTAAAATTTGCTATTATAAAGCTAAAAGCAGTAATAGTAGTTGTTAGTAATTTTGCAAAAGTTTTATAATTTTATATATTTAAAAATATATTTTATTGTTGTAGTAAAGCTTTTTTTAAGCAAGTTTTATAGTTTAATATTATATTTAAGTTTATAATACTATTATTTTAAAGCTAAATTAATGCTAGCAAACTAGTAGTTTTAGCGCTTATAGTAAATACTATTAAAAGTTATATTTTTGCTAAGTTTTAAAATATATATATAGCTTAATAATAGTATTTTGCATAAGCTTGTTAAACTAAAGTAAACATTATAGCTAATATTAATAATAAGCAAAATTTAAATGCTATTAAAATTAAAAGCTAAAAAATAATTAAAGTAGTAAAGCTAGTTTTTAAAATAGCTTAAAAGCTTTTATAATACTAGCAAAAAAAGTTATATAAAATTGTATAAAACTTAAGTTTTTTTTTTAAAGTTAAAGCATAATTATATATTTTTACTTTTTTGTTTTAATATAAAAGCTTTATAGCATATTTTTATAGCTTATAATTATATAGTTTATTATTTATAGTTATATATATATTAATGTATATAGTTTATAGCTTTTTTTAAATATATATATATAAGCTAATTAAACATTATAATGCTTGTTTTTTTTTAAATTTTGTTTAGTTTTTTTTTTTTTGTTTATTTTATATTTTTATTTTTTTTTGTTTATTTTATTTTTGTAGTATTTTATGTTTTTATTTTTTATTTTAATTAATAATATTATAATTATTTTTTTTTTGTTTATTTTATTTTTTTATTTTTTTTTGTTTATTTTGTTTTTTTATTTTTTTTTGTTTATTTTATTTTTGTAGTATTTTATATATTTACTTTGTATTTTAACTAGCAATATTATAACTATTTGTTTATTATAGCAAATTTTAATAGTTTTTTTTTTTATAATTTAATATTAAAAAGCTTGCTTTTTAAAAAAAAAAATAATATTAAAGTAGTATATAAGGCTTAAAGGTTTAAAATAGCTAATAAATTAGTTAAACAAATTAAAATAAAGCTTATTTTTTTTAAGCTATAAGTTTTAATAAAATAGTAGTTTTAAATATTAAACTAGCTTGCTACTACTAATATAATAAATAATAATTGTAAAGTTTTTATATTATAAAGTTATATTATTAATAATATAAGCTAGAAGTTAAATTTAAGCTTTATTAAAGTTTAATATATTAAAGCTATTATTAGCTATTAAGTTAGTTGCTTAAGTTTAAATAGTATTGTTTTAATTTTAAAAGTATATTTAATATTATTGTTAATAAGTATAATAGCTAATTGTTATAAATTAATTTAGCTGTAGTTTTTAGTAATAAGCTATTGTTAGCATTTAATATAATAACTAACTTTAATAAAGTTTAACAAATAAAAAGTATAAAAATTAAGCTAAAAGTAAGCTTTATTTGTAAAAATTTAAGCGATATAAATATATTTTATGTTTTTAGCTATAGTTTTAATATTAAAGCTATTAGCAAACGTTTTGCGATGTTTTTTAGTTTGCTAGCTTTATATAGCTATTTAAATTATTATACTATTTTGCTAATAATTAAATAGTAAGTATATTATTGTTTAGTATTTTAATAAAACTATTATTTTTTATAGCTTATATTATAGTAAATACTAGTATTATATATTAACTAAACTATATAGCTTAGTTATTTTAATATTAAATATTTGTTTAATATTAAACAATTTGCTTATTATTATTATATTTTTTTTTTTGCTTTTTTTTTTGTTAGCTTTATTATTTAACTAGTTTTATGCTTTAAATTTTTTTTGCTAGTTTATAAACTTTTTTATAAGCAGTTTATGTTTATATTTTTTTTATTATTAAATAAGCAATACTTTTTTATTGTTTAAAAAAATAGTATAATTAAAAAACTTGTTTTTTTGTTTGTTTTTTTTTAAATATTTTAAATATATAAAGCTTTTTTAAAATTTAATAAACAATATATATATTTTGTTTTAAATAGTAAATTGCTAGCAAATATTTATAGTAAAAAGTATAATATATATTTAATTAATAATTAATTTGCTATTGTAATAAATAAAGCTTTTAAATAGCTATAGTTGTTTAATTAACTAGTTATATTAATTTTTTTAGTTAAGTTAAACAATTATTTTAGCGATTTAAAAAAAACTTAATTATATTTTGCTAAGCAATATAAATATTTTTATAATTATATTATATAAACGTTTTAAATATATATTGTTTAAAAGCTAAAAACTAGTATTATAAATTATATATACAATTATTATATTAAACGTTTTATTAAAATATAAAATTAATATTATAAAGCTTAAAAAATAATAAATAATATAATATTTTAAATTTTAGTTTTGTTTTATATATTGTTTTATAAGCTTAATAATAAAGCAAAATTAAGTTAATAATAGTTTAGTTATATTTTAATTTTTATTTTTAAGTTTATTAGCACTTAAATTTTTATTTTGTTATTTAATAGCATTTTAATTTTTTTTTTTATGTTTATTAGTATTTATATTTTTATTTTAGTATTTAATAGCGTTTTAACTTTTATTTTAGTATTTATTAATATTTTAACTTTTATTTTTATATATATTAATATAATATTTATATAATTATAAACTATATTAATATTTATGCTTATATAATAATATAATAGCTGTTTTTTGTAGTTAAACAAGTAGAAAAGTTATAAATATTAAAAATTAATTAAAGCTTAAAACTTATATTTATTTTTTTATATAACAATAAAATATAATATTTTTTTTTTAATTAAATATTATTATAATTATATGTTTATTAGTTTTAGTTATTTAAGCTATTTATATGTTTTAAAATATAAAATATTTAGTTAATACTAATTATTTTTAGCAATTTAAGCTATAATAGTTAATTTTAACTATAATAGTAGTTTAAAATAAAACGATTTAATTGTTTTAAATTTTTTATAACATTTTTTTTTTTAATTAAATATTATTATAACTATATATTTATTAGTTTTAGTTATTTAGATTGTTTATATATTTTAAAATATAGAATTTTTAGTTAATATTAATTATTTTTAGCAATTTAGTTTGTAATAGTTTATTTTAATTACAATAATAGTTTAAAGTAAAATAATTTAACTGTTTTAAGCTTTTTATAGATAACTTTATTTATTGTTTGTTTTTTTTACGCTTTTTATTTAGCTATAAAGCACTTTTTTTATATAAGCTTTTATTTTAAAGTATTATTATAGTTTTAATAGTATTTTATAAAAACTTAATGTTTTTTTTATATAAATTAAACTTTAATTTTATAATTGTATTTTTTAGTATATAATGTTTTAGTTTAAAAATTAACTTGTATATTTTAGCTTTTAAGCTATTATTATAAATTTTATATACTAAGCAGTTTTTTTTAAGTGCTTTTATAAAAGTTAGCTAGTAATATTTTAGATATAGTTTGCTGCAAAATTTAAAAGCTTTAAGTAATAATTTTAATATAATAATATATTTATAACTTGGTATAAGTTTGTTTAAGCTAGTTAGCAACGCTTATAAAATTTTTTTTAAGCAAATATATTTGTTTATATATAAAAAGCTAAAAATATTAAAGCTATTAGTTTTTTTAGTTTTGTTTAGTTTAGTTTGCTGTTTAGGTTGTTTTTTGTTGCTTTTTTTATTACTATTATTAGCAGTAATTTTTAGCTATATTTTTTTATATTATTTTAATTGTTAAAACTTGCTATATTTAATAATAAATTTTTTTATTGCTAAATTAAAATTATTATTAATAATAATTATATTTTTAGCATAAGCTTTAATAAAAAAGCTATAAAAATTAATTTTAGCTTTAATTATTTTTAGGTTAGTAAATAATAGTTTGTAATATATAATAGTATTAAAGTTAACAATATTAGTTGTTTAAGTTTAAGTTTTTTTAACGCTTTTTTTGCTTGCTTTAAGCTAGTAATAAGTTTTAACGTTAGCTAGTATATATATTAACAAATAACTAAACTTATATATATTAATTTGCTTATATACTATTTTAATAAATGTTTTAAATTAACTTTTAATTATATATTTAAATTTAAGTTTAAATATTTTGTTAGCTATAAAGCTATTAATAGCTAACTTTTTTTTATTTTAAATTATATAGTTTTATTTTATGCTATTAAAAAAAATTAAATAAGTATTAAGCTATATATTAAAAATGCTATATTTTTTATTTTGCTAATATTTTTTTTAAATAATAAAGTTATATATTTTTAATGTTTATTTTTTTAAAGCTTTTTTTTTTTTAAATATAATAGCAATATTTATTATAATAGTTTTTAATATTTTAAATTTATTAAGCATATAATTAAAATATTTTTTTAAAAAGTTTATATTAACGTATAAAATATAGCTGTTTTTTTTTATTTTAATAATTTAAAAGCTTTTATTTTTAGTTTTTGCACTTATAATATTAGCTATATTTATAGGCTAATTAATAGTAAAGTTTTTAAATAGTTAGCTATTTTTAAATATAGCTATAAATATAATATTATATATTATATATTATATGTTTTTTATTAAGTATAAAAAATTATTAATAAATATTAAATAATAGTTAAGCTGTTATATTATAAGTTAATTTAAGTAAAAAAAAAAACTTATTAAATATAACTTTATAAAAAGTATACTAAAGTGCTATTTTAAAAATATTGTTATTAAGCAATAAAAATATTTAATATTATTTTAGCTATAATTTATTTTAAATAATTTTTAATATTAATATTTATAAATTTAATACTAAAGTTTTATAAAAATATAAAGTTATATAAATTATATAAAAAATAACTAGTATATTTTTTAGTTAAAATTAACTTTAGTAATATTTAAATAACTTTATATAAAATATTATATAGTAAAAAAAAAATTAAAATAATATAAAAATTATTTAAGCTTTGGCTTATTTATAGTTATTTAATGATTTGTATTTTATATACTATAGTATAATCGGATGTTTATTGCTAATTAACTAACTTAGCTTTTTATTAAGCTGCAATTTTTAATAACGCTTTTAACGCTTTTTTTTTTATACAAAGTTTGCAAATTTTTAACCTTTACAACAAAAGCCGAAATATTAAAAATAGCTTTTTTTCTTGCAATAACGTTTTTTAATTAAGCTTTAAACAGCTATAGAAATACCTCTATTGCGCTTTTATTTTAAGCTGTAAACAAGTTACCAAAACTTAGCTATTAAGCTATTTAGTTTGCTGTTATATAATAAGTTAACTACGTTTAACTACGCTTTAAATTTATATACTTGTTAACTTTTTAAAGTGTTTTAATAAAAACTTTTTTTTTAATATTTTTAGTTTTATATTAGTTTATTTTGCTTTAGTTTATTTTAGTTTTTGTTATAGCTTTATAAAATTTTAAATATTAGCAATCATTTAAATATACAAAAAAATAAATAATTATAAAATAGCATTTATAAGTATTATTAAACTTATTAATATTTTAAGTATTAAAATTTTTAATTGCTTTTAGCGATTTAAAAATAGTTTTAGCTAAAGTTTTGCTTTAAAAGCTTGCTATAATTATTAAGTTTAAGCATTTTAGTTGTTAGTAGTAGTAGTAGTATTATTATAAAGCATGTAATAGTAATAAAAGTGCAGTTATAATAGTAGCAATAGAAAGTAAAAAAAATGACTGTTTTATAGGTAAAGCTTTTTGTTTACTTTTTATTTTTGTGGTTGGCAGCAGGCATTTTTATTTAAATTTAAATATATATAGCATATTAAATAAGGTTTGGTTAGCAAGCTCGAAACAGCTACTTTTTTGGCTAAAGTTTAGCAATTAAGCGCGTAATAAAAGAAAGTTTAGCTTAGCATATACGCTAAGTTTATTTTTGTATTAACTTTAGTGTTTTGCTTTAGTATAACAGACTTATTTATGCTGCAGCTAAAAGTTTAAAGCTATGCTTGTTATATAAATAGCTATATAGAATAGTTTTAGTAAAGTTATAAGTAGTATTTTTTTTGCAGTAGGCTTGGTATTTAAAGTTGTTAAAAATTTATATTATATTTGCGTTACTTATATAAATAACTATATAGCAATAACTATATATTTATAACCGATTTTATTGTATAAAAATAACTAGGTATAAAAAAAAAACAAGCATTGTATATTTAATGTTTTAATAAAAATTAAACTATAATAATATAAAAATTATTTAAATAATTAGTTATTTAATTTTACTAATATATAAATTTATTTTAATTTATTTATTTATAATATATTTTAAATTTAAAGCTATTTAAATTTTTAAGTTTATATATAATAGTTATTTTTTTAATATTTTAATTTTTTTTATATAGGTTTTTTAAGCTATAATGCTTTTAAAAATATTTGTTTTATATATATATATTTTTTTTAAAGCTTTTATATATAATTATTTTTTTAAGCTAATTAAAAAAAAGCTATACTTTATTAAACTTTTTATAAATATTTTATATAAGCTTTAAAAATAAAACTATTTATATATACTTATTTAAATTTTATAAGTAAGTAAATAAATAAATAAGCTAAAAAGTAAAAATGTTTTTTATAAATAAGCTTATTTTTTTAAAAATTTTTTTGTTTTTTTTATTTTTTTTTTTTTAGTTATTATAATTATATTTTTTATAAGTTATTAGTATAATTTTTTTTGTGCTTTTAAATATAAACTAATTTAGTTGTTTTAATTAGTTTAAATAATTTTTAAAAAAATTTTTTTATAAGTTTATTTTTTTTTAAACTTTTATAAAGTTTTAAAATTATTTTATAAGCTTTTTATTAATGCTAATTTTAATATTTTAGTAATAATATTATTATTATGCTTTTTTTTTTTTGTTTTTTTTGTTTTTTTTTGTTTTTTTTGTTTTATTTTTTTTTGTTTTTAAAAGTAAGCTAGCTATTTTAAAAAAAATTATTAATATATTAAAAATTTTATTAATATTATTAAACAATATTTATAATATTTTAAACTAATATTTTATATAAATAAAGCTATATTAAAAATATATATTTATTTAGTAAAAATTATACTAATATTAAATAAATAAAAAAAAGCTAAAAAGTTTTATTTTTTTATGCTTAGTAAATATATTTTTTATTATTGTTAATAATATTACTATTATTATTATTACTATTATAGTTTTTTTTTTTAATGTTAATAATTTTTTAGCTGTTATTGCTGTTTATATTATTACTATAAACACTAAAAATTTTGTAGCTTTTTTTTTAAAGATTTTTTTTAAAAATATTAACAAATTTATTATTACTTTTGCTAAAAATAACTTTATTGTTATTTTTGCTATTGCTATTACTACTATTAACTTTTTTTTTGCTGTTTATATAGCTAATATTTTTGCGCTTATGCTTATATTTATATTTATGTTTATTTTTTTTGCTGCTAAGTTTATATTTATGCTTATATTTATATTTGCGCCCGTTTTAGCTTTAAATATTATGTTTGCTTTTTTTGCTACTTTAGTAATTAATATAGCTATTGTTGCTATTATACTAATTAGCTTTATTAGTTGTTAAAAGCGCTTAGTTATTATTATTTATTATATTATACTATATGCTATTTGCTTAACGTTTATTTTTATAAGTAATATTACTAGCGTATACTATAATATAATATAAAGGTTATAGTATTAATAGTATATTTTTAAGCATATTTGCTAGTTTTAATAAATATTTTTTATTTTTAAAATTTTTTTTTTAGTAGTTAATTTAATTGTTTAATAATTTACATTTTATATTTATAGCTATATAGTTAATAATAGCTTTTAAAGTTAAAGCTTTAATTTTTATAAATTAACTTTTTTTAGTTTTTTTAATTTTGTTTTAGTTAGTATTTATAATTATGCTAACTATTTGTTAAAAAATTTTATGCTTTTAAACAGCTGTTTAAATTTTATAATTTATTTTAGCAGCTAAATTTATACTAATATTAGCTGCTATTTTTATTTTTATATTAATATTAATATTAATATTATTTTTTGTTATATTAAATATTAGCAATACTAATAATACTAACTATATTTATACTTATATTAATATTTACGTTTTTTTTTTTTTTTTTTAAAGTTATTATAAAATTATTTTAAAATTTAGTTTTATTTAAATAAAATTATATAACTAATTTTTTTAAAGCTTTAGCTTATTAACTAATTAATTAATTAATTAATTTATTAATTAATTAGTTAGTTTATTTTTTAAATAATTTTTTTAATTATATATAATTTAAATTTTATAAATTAATAAAAGCTTTTAATAAAATTTTAATAAGTTTATTTGTTAGTATTTAATTTATAAACAAATAAATTAAATATTTTTTTTTATTAAACTTATAGTTTAAATAAGTTTAAATATTTAAAATTTTTTTATAAATTAGTTTTAAAAGTTTTATAGTATATTATTATAATATATTTTAACGTAAATAATAATAATAGCCGATTATAAACCTTTTTTTTTTTTTTTATTTTTTAAAAAATTTTATTTTTTTTTTATTTTTTTTTTATTTTTTTTTTATTGTTTTTTTTATTTTTTTACTTATTTTTTTATTTAAAGCTTTATTTTTTGCTTTTAAAATTTTAATTTTTTTTTAAATATTAATTGTTAATTATAGCAATTTAATATAATAAAATAGCAGTATATACTTATTTTTATTATATTTAAATATATTTATTAACTAATTTTATATAGTATAGTTTTTATATAGTAGTTTAGCTTTAATTTTAACATTTAAAAAATAATATTTAAATTATTTTATAAAATAAAACAAATAATATTTTTATTTGCTAAATTGTAAATATTTTAGTATTATAAATATAAAAAGTTAAAAAAATAGTTAATAAAATTATAATAAAAACTTTAGCAGCTAAATATAGCATTAAAATTATTATTTTATATTTATATTTTTTAAAATTATATTTTTTTATACTAAAAATATGCTAAAAAATTTGCAAAATTAACTAGTATGTTTTAATTATATAAGTAGTTTTTTATATTAAAAACAAAAAAGTAAAAAAATTTTTAAAGTTAAAGTTAAACTTTTATTATAACTTTAATAAAAACTAAAAAATAGCCTAGGTATAAGCTTAAGCTTAAGCTTAAAAAAAAGTTTTTAATAGCTAAAAAGGCTATTATAAAACAAAAAATATAAACTTTAAAAATAAAGCTTATAGCAGTAATAAAAAGCTTAATAAGCTTTTGTAGTTTAACTTAAGCATTTACTAATATAATAAATATAATAAAATCCTTAATAGTTAGAAAGCTTAAAGTAGCTATTATAAAAAAAGTGTAAATTTTAGCATTTAAAGTAATAAAAACAACAATAAAGTTTTTAACAGCAAAAAAACTTAAAATTAATAAGCAGTATGTTTATATTTTTTAACTTTTTAATAGTTTAGCTATTAATAAACAGATTATAGGTTAAAAAAGTAATTAAATAACCTATATAGTTATTATTTAACCTAGGTATAAGCTTAAGGTTAGTTAAGTAACTAGTTTTAGCTAGTATAATATATATATAGCAAATAAGTAGCATAAAAAAAAAAAAAACACTAATTGTATAATTTATTAGTTTATAGGTTTATTAGTTAAATAAAAGTTATAACTTACAATATAAAGCAAGCTTTACTTTACTGTTTATTTGTTTATTTATTTGCTTTATAAAGTAAAATAAAATATTTATGTATGTTTTATAATAAAACTTACTTTAGCCTATTTTTAAAGGCTAAAAAAAAAAAAAAAAAATATTTTATAGCTAAAATAAAAAAGTAAAAACCTATAGCCGAAATAAAAACTTACGTTTAACAAACTAGTTAAGTAGTTATTTTAGTTGTTTTAATTAAAAAACTAATTAAAAGTTTAATTTAAAAGTTTAGTTTAAAAAACTAATTAAAAAATTAATTAATAAACTAGTTAAAAGTTTAACTAAAAAACTAATCGAAAAACTAATTAAAAAACTAATTAAAAGTTTAGTTTAAAAGGTTATTTTTAAAAAGCTATTTTTTTGCTAGCTAAACAAAAAAATAGTTTTTTAACTAAATAAAAATAAATAAACGTAAAAAAAATTAAAAAAGTTATAGTTTTAATTAAACTTGCTAAAGTTATTTTTATAAAAAAAGTTTTTATTAAATTTTTTATATTTGTTTTTGCTTTTTAAATTATTTTGTTTTTATTTGTTTTTATAATTATAATTTATAATAATGTTAAAATAAAAACTTATAATATTTAATATATATAGTTATATAACTTTATTTTAGTTTTATAATTTATTTTAACTGTTTTAGTAAAGCTAAAGTATTAAAATATATATATAAAACAAAACAAAGCAAAGCAAAAGCTTTTAAAACAAGCTTTTAAAATATAATTTTAAAGCTAAAATTTTACTTAAAATAGCAAATTAAACAAAAGTTTAATTAAAAAACTAGTTAAAAAACTAATTAAAAGTTTAGTTAAAAAACTAGTTTAAAGTTTAGTTTAAAAAGTTTGGTTTATTTAAAACAGCTTATTTTAGCTTATTTTTAAAAGCTAAAAAAAAAAAAAAAAATATATATATATATATAAAGCAAACAAATAAATTAAGTTAATATAAAGTAAAATAAAGCTTTTAAAACAAGCTTTTAAAACAAGTTTTTAAAGCTAAAATTTTACTAAAAATAGCAAATTAAGCTTTTAAAGAATTATTTTAAAAAAATTTACAGCTAAAGTAAAATAATAAAAATTTATAGCTAGAATAAAAACTTATAGCTAAAGTAAAAACTTATAGCTAAAATAAAAACCTATAGCTAAAATAAAAACTTATAGCTAAAATAAAAACTTTTGTTTAAAAGTTTAGTTAAATAGTTAGTTTAATTAAAAAACTAGCTAAAAAACTAGTTAAAAAACTAGTTAAAAAATTAATTAAAAAACTAAAAAGCAAAAATTTATTTTGGCTTATTTTTAAAAGCTAAAAAAAAAAAAAAAAAATATATATATATATAAAGCAAATAAATTAAATTAACATAAAGCTTTTAAAATAACTTTTAGAATATAACTTTAAAGCTAAAACTTTGCTAAAAATAACAAATTAAGCTTTTAAAAAATTATTTTAAAAAAACTTATAGCTAAAGTAAAAAAATAAAAACTTATAGCTAAAATAAAATATATTACTATTAAATAGTTAGCTTAGTTAAAAAACTAATTAAAAAACTAAAAAATAAACAAACTTATTTTGGCTATTTTTAAAAGTTGGAAAAAAAAAAAAAAAACATGTATATATGCAAAACAGGCAGATAAATTAAAGCAAAGCAAAGCAAAGCATATATTACTGCAAGGCTCTTAAAACAAGCTTTTAAAACAGGTCTCTAGAGCCAAAACTTTGCCAAAAATGGCAAATCAAGCCTCCAGGGACCTAGGTACGCCATGCGCCACTGGACCGTTATGCCAGCGCATCAATTCTTGATTCTGCACAGCAGCTATACCTCATTAACCCCTTATCAGCCACAGTAGCCATTCCGAGGAGACGTTGCCACGTTCCACAAAGGTCAACCGATGACTTCATAGGTACCTATCAATTGGGTCTGCCTCCGAACTAATTACTTACCTTAGGTAGGTATGTAGTACCCTAGACTACATCTCGCTGTTCTGAACTAAATCAAATCCCAGCCCAGACTGCGAAAAGAACAACTCACACTGACTCACATTTGCCATTCGTACCTCGACCTTCGGGCACTCTCATGTATGCGTATGCGCATGCGCGTGCGCGTGCACTCGGACTCTAGTTGATCTTCATCGTCGCCATGCATTGGGTTCTGTCGCTCCGTTGGGCAGGGAAGGCCTAAACCGAAACGCCCGGCCGGACGACAAGGCCGTTTCTTCCTCGGCCACTCCTCTACCCAACCTGAGCACAATGCTTGGGTCGGCGCAAAGTCCCTCTTCGTCAAAACCCATGCCCATCCATCATATTTTCTTGATCATCTGATATTGAGGCCTCGTGCCGACGTTCCGTACTCATAGGCGTGCGTGTCAACAAGGCGGTGAACAAATGGGTTGGAGCTGATTGGTAAAGCGGTGAAAGCTAGAGGCGATGCTTCTGCAACGGCGACATGGGTTTTTGCAATGCAGCCGATTCTCGATCCCCAGAAGAGTCGCCCGCGCTATTCGCAAATTGCCTACCTTTACATCTCAAGACGATTGTGGGATTCAGATACCGCGTGACATATACAATCCATCCCATGTTGGCCCCATCTTGATAGTGAACCCAAAAGTAAGTTCTAAATCCCGCTACCAAACAATCTAGGTCAATAAATAGAATTCCTACGGTGCACTTAGTGCTCTAAGCGATATACCTAACTAGCATTACAACTTATATCATGTGTCTAAAGAACCTAGGAACATCTAATATCCAACTCAGGAGGCGCATGTAGCTTGATCGAAGAATCCGACGTCGCTTGTATAGTTACCGAATGTGGCCTAGAAAAACCCTTCCCTCGCTATTTACAACTAAGAAGAGACCGTTCATTCTATACATTGTGATTCTTATCCCATTCTCTTCCATGCGTTCTCAACTCTAAGCCCGTTACCATTGGCTCGTCTGATTGCTAGTAAAATACGGAAGGTCTACAATAACCCTATGCTAGCATAACTTTACAGCTTTGTTTTAACGAGATCTTAAGAGGGAAGCCTTCAGCTGCTAACGCTTGATGAGTAAATCTTACTATAGAAACTTACGCAATCATTTTTCTTAAAGCGTCACGATTTTATGCCAGTAGTTTTATGACTTTATAGCGCTCACGAGGATAAAGACTGTCTCCTGCAACTGAGCTGCACAGGCCGCAACGTGTTCTAGTACTCTATATTGCAGTCAATACGTAATGTGTACGTGAATATACGAGAACCGGCTTAATAAAGCTCGAATTTCGTCGGTTTAGAGACAGGAAGGACATTGATATTGAAAATAACGGTGCAATATGCCGCTAGCACGGCATTGGTTTATCATAGTAGCGATTAGTAGTATGCCGAAATTGCTTTCTATCCTAAGGTCATTGGCCCTTGCCACTCCATACGAGTAAAACGGCGAAAGCGACGCAAATTATTTTTAGAGACTCGTGTCCATCCAGTATCCGGGGTGGCAACTCTATCATTCTCCGGCGCCCTAGTAGCACCAACGAATATGTCACAATAAAACTACGTACCCATAATGGCCGAAGTAATCTTTCGCAACGCAGCTGGCGTAGTGTGCATTCAATAAGTTATTACTGTACTGAGCTACCAGCCCATCCGCTCATCCCGCCCACTCAGATCCAGGTTAATACGTAGGACGTCATATGCGTCGAGTCCTTTCGACCTATAGGCATCCGCAGCCAGCAGCCACAGCGCCGAAGTTAATATGGAGGGGTTTTTCTCCGGGGCGGTAGCGCATTCTCACGGTCCAACGCTGTAGTCATGCGAGGTATTTCGATGTTGTGCTCGCGAACTATGAGAGAAAACGCAAACTTTGGGGTTTGGATACTGATTGCGTGGAGGTTTAGGGCTTGTAGCAAAGTTAGATGTGTACGCAATCAAGTACTTCAGCCGTCGAATCACATTATCTAGAGAAATGGATTGTTCTAGCCCTAGGGTGTGGCAATCACTACGTAGAATGACGGATGTCCTACCGCGGCTCACGGGTCAAGTTCCCGAAGACACGGCTTCGGGCTCCTCCTAACAGTTTGCTGAGAGGTAATACAAGTTAAGATGTACATGTACCTTATGACGATTGTCTTGCAATTAAAAAGTGTGTAAACTGAATACGCTAGGCTTGCAAGATTAATTGAACAAATTATTATACTATATTGCAATATCGAACACTAGGTACAGAGTGCTCTGCTGTCACCCTAAAGGACATGATGGCGGAAAGCGTCAGAGTTGTCACGATAATAAAGCCGCTTCGATGCGAGTAAGACCGAGACCCCAGAGACGGAAGATAAGAACAAGCACGATACCTATAACCACTTTACTTCTTGCTATCCAACCGACTCTGGGGATGGAGAGGCTTGAACTGCCAGCTCGATATGGAAGACTAAGTCACAAGATATGTTAGAGGAGCGCCTCAGACAGACGAGTTTGTTAGTGCTTAGACTGCTGTCATATATGTTTATTTATGTCAATTATATTGTAATAATAGCTTCGTGGAGATGAATAGCACAAGCCATGAAACACCCCCGACCGACCAAAACCTGCTGGCTTGTCAGGTGATAAAGTCACTAGAAGGACGAAGGAGGGTCGCTACTACAGCCCTAGGGGTAATTGTATCATTGAGTTCTTTATATAAAGAGCTGGCTCTTCCCTTAATATTTAGGAAGACCTAGAAATCAATAATATTGAGCCCTAGCCCCTATACTTACGCCTAGTTGCTATCCTGCTTGGCACGGAACTAAACCTAAGAGAGGACTACACAGGCCTCAACCCGGTCTATATAAGCTAACCTAGCAGACCAGCCTACTTAGATAGAACTTCCCTCCTTGTGTAATAACAGTAAGTTAACTTTCGGCTAACTTCTCCACGGTAAATTCCGCGAGAGTAGTGAGATTTTTTTCCTGGCTCATCATGTCAAGGAACGGCACCTCCACCCTAAAAGTAGCCCAGAACCATATTCTAAACTCAGACCCAATCATGCTGTCCACGCCAAACCGTGCGAGGGGCTTCTTCTCGTCAATTTGATTCACCGGCGTGATTATTAGGCTCGAAAAACGTTTCTTTACCAGCCTTAATATGGCAGCTTGCAATGAGTCTGCATCTGCCTCATGTAACAAGTGGCCCCGGGCGTGTGCTGGCAAGGCCTGAAACCACTCTGCGGCAGCCGCAGGCATTTCTCCGTTGTTGTTGATATGGGATGCGTCCTTGAGGACTCTGGCCCTCTCAGATGCCAGGGCTGCAGCCAAGATCGATACACGGGGTTCTTGGGTGTTGCTTAAGCTCACATCATACCCTTTTTTCATCAGCTCCAGGAACTTCAAAGGCTCCAACCCAGTGAGTATGTGCGATGATGTAGAATCATTGCTGCTTGTCTCTTCCGGCTGCTTGGCCATTTTAGAAAGCGCGATGTCAATGACCTGCAGAAATTCCGACTCGGTGAGGGGCTGGATGCCCTTGCGAAGTAGAAGGGCCTCTATGTCCGGGTTCTCGTGAAGGTAACCAACTTCGGAGATCATCCCGAGGCCGACGGAAATGGTTGGCTTGCCCTGCATACAACGCCACCGGGCAAACCCATCCAGGAAGCTATTGGCGGCGCAGTAGTTACTTTCGGTCGCCGTGCCTACGCTGCCAGATATCGACGAAGTCAGCAAAAGGAAATCGAGCTTGTGGCCGTCTAGCGCTTCATGCAAGTTCCATGTACCCTTCCATTTGGGGCGTACAGCAGTCTGCCATTGGTCGCTCGTCATTCGCACAAACAAAGCTTCGTGAAGGCCCATGGCGGCTTGCACCACACCTCCCAGAGAATATCCGGTACTAATACAGGCGGACACGGCCGCGTCCACATCGGCGCGGCTACAGACGTCTCCTCGGACCACTTTTACTTTGGCCCCAGACTGCTTGAGACGGGCAACGAGTGCCTGAGCGCTGGCTTTGTCACAGCCAGACCTCCCGAGGAAAACGAGATGGCGGGCTCCACGAGCGACCATCCAGCGACTAAGGCTCCGGCCTAATCCTCCGAGGCAGCCTATGAGTAGGTACACCTTATCCGGATAAAATAGTGTTGAGTACCGAGAAGGGGATACCTATTCCAGTCACGGTCAGCATTCAATAATACCTAGGTAGGCTTGTGATGTCATACTAGGATTTTACTGTCTTCGTTCTCTAGTGATATAACAATTTTGCCGATTCGATCTTCGGTCGAGAAATGGCGATAAGCTTCTGTGATTTCGTCGGCAGCAAATATCGTTATTGGAGGAGATTTAATCTGTTTGGAACGATACATATTAAACACTTCTTTTAATAAACTATCCCACCCAGCGTTAGTTTTCAAGGCAATATGATATTTCTAGAATAGAACATACCGGGGATATGTATCTTTATTATGCTGAATTTTCTGGTTGTATAAATCACCAAGATCGAACGCCGTGAAGGTTGCATTTCGAAGGAAGACGTGCATATCCAACCTACCAGCGTCGGCAAGATCACGCTTCCCAATTTCAACAAATCGCCCGAACGGTGCTATGCAGTCCCAGCTGGCCTGTAGGAGGTCGCCGGTTAGAAAGTTGACAACCACATCAACACCACGATGATTTGTGGCAGATTTGACGTTACTAGCAAAAGAAGCGTTGCGGGAATGGAAGATGTTCGCCACTGGTATGCCTAGTTCAGTCGATATGAAATCTCTTTTCGCTTGAGTGCCAGCCGTGGTATAAATATTAGTCCCAGTGCCGAGTATCGATTTCGCCACGGTGATGGCTGCAAACCCGAAGGCACCCGCACCGCCGTGGATGAGAATCGATTCGCTAGGACATAATTGAGCTCGGTAGACTAGCGCATAGAGTGCTGTCGCATATATTGTAGGAAGTGTGGCCATTACACCAAATTCTTCTCTAGGTAACAATTTCTGCACAGCCCAGACAGGTGCACGTTGGAAGGTTGCAAAATGGCATGGCATGCCCACGCCAACACGGTCCCCAGGCTGCAGATGCTTGACATCATTCCCTACTGCCGTCACCACGCCGCTGAACTCTGCCGCAGTCGTCGCTCCTGGTGTTTCTACTTTGCCCCTGAGAACATAGATGTCCTTCGCATTGAGACTGATCGCCTTGACAAGAATGTCGACAAAACCATCTGGTGTAACGGATACAGGCTGTCTAACTTGCTCAAAATGAAGACGTTCGCCCCCGCTTTCACTATGAGTACCGATAGCAAGTCGAGCCGGATGAGCTGCTCGCAATTCAACCTCTTCTATCACGTCCCGGTTTTCAACACGGCGGCGGAAGAGTGCATTTGCTTCAAAGTCGGGGCGGAAACGGCTGATATTTAGAAGTCCGTCTTTCTGGACAAATTCCTTGTCTTGTTCTGTGCTGCTGTTAGTATCGTAATTGCAACCCAGTACTTGCATGATGTTCTGGCAGGTCGCGCCGTCGAGGAAGCTGTCGGGCTGGCCAACATCAATAATAACGAAATTGAGTGACGGCTGCTCTAGCATTAGGGATCGAGAAAGCCCGTTACAAATAATAAGGTCAGGGTTTGGATCTTGGCCTAGGAAATTAGCGCCTGAGAGCCAAATGACAGTGGTGACTGTGTTAGTCAAGCAACGTAAGCAATCCATATCTGGCTGATTCATGGTAGCCAGAAACTCATGCTCCAGTTCAAGTAGGGATATACAGAATGTCTCTCTGCAAAGTTGTAAACTGTTGGCTTGATGGAGCTTGATAGTTTGAATACTGGATGCTCCTATGTGAGAGAGAGATGCTTCCAAGGTCATAGCAAAGTTTATGACCGCTGATGATGATACATTGGGAATCTAGGAAAGGTGGCAGCGGTTAGTCAATCATGTAATTTAGTTTAAATGCGTGAAAATCCCTTACCAAAATAACGACCTGACGGCCTCGAACTGCTTCAATTTCCTCTCTAGGTAGTTGTGTTGCCAGAAGCACATTGACACTGTCGAGCACTGTAATCGCAAATTGGCCTTCCTGGAGCACTTTTAAAGTGTCCGTGGTACTCCGAGCAATCAGGAAACCCTTGTTAGAGAGGAGGGATGAGACAGTCGCAGTCTTTACCGAGCCATGGACGATAAGAAGCTCGAATAGGCCCTCGACGGCCACACCGTCACTTCCCTCGTCCCTTCGTGGTTTAGAAACTTTCGCGTCGCTCATCTTGCCGACTCGCCACGACGAAAACCGTCGATACCCAGTGCCGTCGTCAAGAAGCTGTAGAATTTCGTCTGTGGGTGTTTGATCCCTACCAAACCGACACTCGTCATCTCCAAGCTCTAAGACTCGCATGCCAGGATTTGCATGTCCCACAAGATCAGCGAGAGCACCCATTGCAGCTACAATTTTGTCATCGCCAGACCTAGTACCCGCATCGAGGCGCTTAGAAATGAAGTTCGAGATGTAGTGATCCAACTGTTTGGCCAAGTTTGCTCCCAAATGACGGATATATGGCTTCCAATGAACCCGTAGACAAGGCTGCCGTAGGATGTGGCTGTTTTTGGAAACTGCGGCCTTGTACTGTGTTAGACGAACCCCTTGGAGATGTATTAAGGGGGTTGAAGTAACGTCTTTCGACCAAAGGGTTGAAGTCATTCTCCGTGTCGAGAAGCTTGTTTTTGTTGATGAAGCTTGAACCATACCTGAAGCTTTACAGCCATTGTGGGGTGCCATCATGACAAGGCATTCGTCGATGAACACTGGTAGGTAAACGTTGGTCTCGCTAACATCTCCCGCCGCAGAGCCCATGATGGCAGCCTGGATGCAAGAGTCAATCGTGATGGGATGGGCTACATATTTCATGCTCCCATGCTCTTCTGATACGGCTGGGGTGATGTTGACCGTAGCGATAGCGTCTGGGCGGACCCGACCACTGTCGGTATAAAGCCGGTTTACGGACCGGAAGGTAGGACCAAAATGCAAACCCTGGCTCGCAAACCTTTCGTAGAAAATACCCGGATCAAGGCAGTCTTCAAAGCCGTCGGTACTAGAGAAAGAGGTCTTCGGAACCATCATGTTGTCGGTGTGCCTTACAATCCGGATGCTGCCCGAGCAATGCAGTGTAGATACACCAAATTGAAGCGAGAAGACTGAAAACTCGCACCAATCCACCGACCTGTTTGTTCTGCTCAGATCTCGAGGCGATAATACAGTATGTACTTCCACGCCACTTTTGGTTTCATCATCAGGAACCACCAAGGCCGCACTAATATCAACGTGGCGAAGTTCAAACATGGATTTTGCCGCCAGAGACTCATTGTGGGCTTGAGAGACGGCCTCGATTGCTATGGCAATGTAACCTGAGGCCGGGAACACGATCTGGCTCTCTAATCTGTGATCACGCAACCAAGGAATCTCATTAGTGGTGAGGACATTCTTCCATGCCCAGTTTGAACCCTGCCTCTCAGCACGTTGAGATCCAAGCAATTCATGTCGAGGATGTCGCCGAAGACGAACCCCAACGCTAGTGCGGGACTCTTTCCACAGGGCACCAGTCGAGTAGTCCCATGGATACGGCGGAAGATCATTACCAGTAAATATTGGGTTGATCTCTTGATTCACACTCCTCCAGGACAAGTTGTTCCCGCGCAAGAAAAGAACGCTGGCTAGCTGTTTCATGCAATGGTCGGCATCCTGGTTTCGGACGAGGGTACAGGAATAGGGCACAGAAGTATCATCAAGCTTCATACTGGAAATTATCTCCCGTATAGGTCCCTTTAGTGCCGGATTAGGACCAATCTCAATAAGATGCACCTTTTTATAGCTGTTTAGTAGTGTGCTTAATGCGCCGGAGAACAGTACTGGCTTTTCAAGATTGTGCCGCCAGTACTCCTCTGAGATAGTTTCGCGGTTAAGAGTTGTGGCCTGCGCCTTGTCATTGCTCATGACCGAGGAAAACATGACAGCTATTGACCCCTTGGCTTGGTTATCATTGAAATTCTTGGTATCGAAATACGGAGCTATCAATGACTCATATGATATGCCAACTTTGGTCATCATCCGTGAATGATATGCACGGCCGCCGGTGCGGAGTACACGGGCAAATTTACCATGCTCTTGTAAGTTGGCCATCACCTGCTCAATCCCTTTCACTGTTCCACTGACGGTCACACTTCCGGGCGAATTGATACAGGCGATTGAAACGTCTTGTTCGAGGTTCGCCTGATGAATGATATCGTTAACTACTTGGGGACCAGCTCCGGCTGCCAACATAGCACCCCGCTCTGTCAGCTGTTCAACTGCGTGCCCACGGAGGTAGGCGGTGATGATAGCTTGCGAGGCGCTTATGAGACCTGCAGCGTACGCGGCAGCGATTTCGCCCGATGAATGGCCGACTACAGAGCAAGGAGTGATGTTCCAGCTCCGCAGGATGTCGACGAGAGCAATCTGGATAGCCGTACAGACAGGCTGGCTACGGGAAGCTTCTTGTATCCGACTAACGTCAGGGGAATCAAGGATCGTGCGCTCTAATGTCCAATCAGGGGCGTATTCGAGGGGCAGTAAGGCTTTCAAGGCCTGATCCAGGCCCCGTATCGATGCCAGGAAAGACTTGTTCTGAAGCATAAGCTCTTTACCCATGGCCGCATATTGAGCGCCCTGACCCGTGAACACAAATGCCAGGGGTAAACTAGCTCCTACGGTCTCAACGGGGCCTGAACTAATGTTGAGGTCTAGTAACTCGGGGTGAATGTTGGGGCCACCAATTCTGGCAAACAAGACGTGCTTGGCAGTTAGATGAGAAGTCCGTTCGGTGAGGGTATATGCCAACCGAGAAAGCAAACAGCTATTGCCAGTGTCGACCAGTCGACGGACTTGGTCGATTTTCATCTCCAGAGATCTTGGCGACCCGGCAGATAGAGGCAGGACAAGAAGCCGGCTCATCTGTTCATGAGCCCTTACTTCTGTAGTCTGGGAAGGCCGATCCCCTAGGTAACTGCTAACCGATTCTATCAAAATATGAGCATTACTCCCCCCGTAGCCAAAGGCATTGACGCTCGCTCTTCGAATCTCTCGGGGCCAGTTTTCGACCTCAGTGGCAATTTTCATGTTCAAACTCTCTAGTTTGACTGCAGGTCATTTCTGATTAGCTGGGACCTTACAAAACAGGTGCGCATAATGTGAAATTCAGCTCACGCTTGGGATTCAAATTCTTCACGCCATAGGTAGGGGCTATCTTTGCTTCCTCGAATGACAAAGCTACCTTAATTATGGCCGTTAGGCCACTAGCTCCTTCGCTGTGGCCAAGGCCGGGCTTCGACTAATACTCAACAGAGTCAACCACAATCATCATTGGTGACTTTTGGTGAAATCGCGATTGAAGTTAACTTACAGACCCAAGAAGCAGTGGTTTACTCCTCTTTGAGTTTCCAAAGCATCGCCCTAGAGCTTCGAGCTCCATCGGATCGCCGACAGCAGTACCGGTTCCATGACATTCTATGTAGTCACTATCGGCGAAGTCCAAACCGGCTTTCGAATACGCTTTCCGGATCACGGCTTCCTGACACTCAATGCTTGGTTGCGTAATTCCGGGCGTATGTCCGTTACTAAAATTGACCGACGCATCTTGTCAAACCACACGACATCGGATTCAATGATATAGTCAGGATGGGAACTCACGCGTTAACCGCCGTGCCACGAATTACAGCCCAGATCTTGTCTCCATCTTCCAACGCACGTGAAAGACGCTTGAGGTAAACAGCATTTATAGCTTCGCCACGTCCGTAGCCGTCGGCAGCTATATCAAAGGTATGACATGTCGAGGTGGGAGACAGCACACCGGCTTTAGCGATTCCCATGTGTTGCTCAGGCGACAGGATTAAGTTGGCAGCTGCAACTACTGCCGCGTCACAGTCACCGGCTGCCATCGCAGTAACAGCACTGTGCAGGGCATAGAGTGACGATGAGCATGCTGTGTCGATTGTAGAGCTACAGCAAAACAATTAACTACCTTCCGCCTCCTTCAACGCTGCTAGGGTTGGCCCGAAAGCAAGTCCGGAATTTGTCAATACTCACCTAGGACCTTTGAGGTTGAATACATGGCTTATGCGATTAGCCAGAATGGTGCTTCCACAACCTGTGAGCGTAAAACGGTTGATTTCGTCTAAGTCGCGGAATCCCATCGTCTGGTGGTCGACGGTAAAATTTCCGACGAAAACACCGGTATCTGTCCCCGAGATCTTGTCTATGGGAGTACCAGCATGCTCCAAGCATTCGAAAACTATCTCTAGGAGTTTGCGCTGCTGAGGATCTAGTGACGCGGCCTCCAGATTATGGATGCCGAAGAACGCGTTATCGAACGATCGTACATCCTGATCTAAAAAGTAGCCCCCTTTTACATTCATAAGTCCCGGGCGTATGCTACCGCCATCGTCTAGGTGGTAGTAGCCGTCCTTGTTGAAGCGGTCTGCTGGGATCGGTCCCTGTGCACACCCCTTTTGCATCAGGAAATCCCAGAGCTCGGGAGGTGAGCGTATTCCACCCGGCAACCGACATGCTACAAAGTTTGAAAATCAGCTCCCAGAGTCACATGGGTAACGATACAAAAATCCTCTAATTTCAAGCACTTACCCATCCCTACTATGCACGCAGGATCATCATGGCAACTGGCTAGTGACTTCGTCATTCTAGTGTCGTGGATTTTAACAACTTCTGGGTCCAATGGGATGATAATAATGTATAAATAGTATCTTCACGCAAACCTTTGATCACAGAAGCTATTAGATACCTTGTTGACGAAATGACTTGAAGATATACCCTTTACTCCGAATTATATCTTAAGACCTTCTACGGCGCATTACGATACAGTTCTCTTATGTTTGTGGCGCAAGTACTGAATGACAGTGAACTACATTCGGGCTCATCACTTCAGTTAGGTCTCGGTATATAAAACAGGGTCTCGGCTATCTACCTGTGTGCGCACGATGCCTAGGCGTTGCGTGTACCCAGTGGGGAATATTATAAATCTGTTACTGTGTTTCTTTTGAATCCATGTACCTAACGACATGCTGCACCGCTGGATGTCTCCTATATTCCTGTGGCTCCTGTGGTGACACATTGATGACTGCATAACATAGCTGCCTGAACTCCGTTGTTACATTGATGGCTGAAATCAAGTATCAACTTGAGCGAATATGAGTTGGCCAAGTATGCAATGAAAGTGATTGGCTTTGGTTAGCATCCGGGTGCGGTGAGAATCCTTATATTGATACGACGCTGAGAAGCAACCGAGAGAAAAAGCGGCGGTGTGGGAGGCTTATCATGGTAATGCAAAGGGAGAGAAACTAGGTAATGTCAAGGAAAATCCATGCCCCTGAGGTCTATTATTAGCTTCACTTGAGCTCCGAGCAGAAGCAAGGGCAGCCGAAAACCACACACACAGAACCCCCCTAATGCCTTCGTTTTTAGCAAATGAGGTACGAAATGAGTGAAACAAAGGTTACTTATAGTACTTAATTTTTTGCTAGTATTATTATAACCTAATTAAAAAATATTTTTTATTTATTTGTTTATTTATTTATTGTTTTATTTATAATATTAAAAGTTTTTATGTTTAAAATAAAAAAGTTTTTATTTATATATTTAATAATTAAAATATAAAATAAATAAAATAAAAGTTATTTATAATTTTTAATTTTTTATTATTATTATTATAATTTAATTAAAAAATGTTTTTTTTATTTAAAAATAATATATTTATTTATTTTTTTATTTTATTTATTTATTTATTTATAAAATAATTTTTATAATAAATAAAAAATAAACTTAAATAAAATTTATAAAAAATAACTTTTTTAAAAATATTTAAAATTAAAAAAAAATAATATTATAATTGTTATATAGCAAAATATTAGTTTATTAATTTTATAAATGAAAATTTTAAGCTAAAAAAAATATATATATATATATATATATAAATAACTTATAATTATATATAAATATATATAGTTATATATATATATAATAAAATATATAAAGCTTATTAATAATATAATTGTTTTATTATTATTTTATTATATATATAATTATATAATTTGCTAAATATAATTTTATTTTAAATTATTATATTATTTTTTGCTAAAATTAAAACTTTAATTAAAAATTAAATTAAAGTTTATTATTTATAATAATATATTTTTAGCTTTTTAATGTTAAATTTTTTAGTATAATTATTATTTTTATAGTTTTTAATAAATTTATTTATTATAGCTATATATATTTATTTTTATAAATATATTAATAGTTTAAATTTTTTTAAAAGTTTTTAATAAAATTTATTTAAAGCTATAAATATATTTTTAAAATTGCTAATTAAATATTAAATATTATTAAAATTATAGTTTTTTTAAAAAACTTAATATTATAATTTTTTAAAATAACTAAATATTTTAGCTTTTTTTATTTAATTAATTTTATATTTAAATTTATTATTAATTTTTTTAAATAATAGTTTTTTTTATATTTATTAAAATAATAAATTATTATTTATTTTTTATAATTAATTAATATAAAATAAGTTTTTTTTTTATAAATATTAAATATATTTAATATATAATTATATTTATATTATTTTAATATAATAAATAATTTTATAAATTATAAGTTTAATTATATAATTAATATTATTATAAATAAATTTTTTTTATTTAAAAATTTTTTATTAATTATAATAAAATTTATAAGTTTATATTTTTTGTTTATTTATAATTTTTATTTTTTTTAAACTATTATAATTATTTAATAAATTGTTTTTTAAATTTTTTTTATTTATTTTATTAATTTAGCTATTTTTTTAACTTGTTTATTATTAAATATTTTTTTTATAATATTAATAATTAAATAATTTTTTAATTTAGTTTTTATAGCTATTTTTATTAAAGCTATATTAATTATTAAATATTATAAAATATTATATATAAAGTTTAAAACTAATAAATAAATATTTTAGTTATTTTAATATTTATTAATATAAAATTATAGTTTTTAATTAAAATTATAATTTATTTTTTTAATTACTTTTTATATTTAAAAATAATAAATATTTTTTTGTTTATATTTTATATTAGTTAAATAGTTTAATATTTTTTTACTTAAGCAAGTGGATAAACTGCAACCAAATAGCTAAACTAAGGCTTAGCAAGCAAACAAAAAAGTAAGCAACAACTTTTTTGTATAAAAAAAAAAGCAAGCTATACAAGCTATATATAGCTTAGCCTTTTTTTATATAACCAATTTTTAACAACTATATACTAGTAACTATAAACAGCTGCTAATAGCTATTAGTATAGCTTTTAACAATATATATAGCTGCTAATAACCAACTTATTATATTTGGCTACTTTATTGCCTTGCTAATTGTTTTATTAAGCATAATATTAACGTAAACAAACTGCTAATATAAAAATATAAGCTGCTAATAGCTAGTATAAATTAGCATATTATTTAACATATAAAGCATAAAAAAAACTTTTTAACTATTTATTTTTTATATAAAGCGTTACAATAAAGCAATTAAACTTTACTACTTTTTTTAAAAAACTTAAAAAAAGCTTAAGTTTAAGTAGTTTTTACTATATATAGCTTTATAAATATGCTATTAAAGCTTTTTATAATATAGTTTTTTTTTTATATATTGCTTTAAATAGCAATAAACCTGAAGTTTAATTATTAAATAATTTAATATTTTTATAAATTTAAAAATAAAAAGTTTTATATTATTTAAAAACTATATTTTAAATATTTTAAAAAATTAATATATTAAATAATAATATTAAATAATAAAAGTTTTTATTATATTTATTTTATATTTTAATAAAATTATAATTATTTTATTAAACTTATTAATAAATATTTATATATAGTTATATTTATATTTATTTAATAATATATTTTTATTATTTATTATTATATATTTTTAAATATTTTAAAATATTAATATAAAATATAATAATTTTAAAGTTTTATTTTTTAATTATTTATTTTTATAATAATTATAATAGTTATTTATATAATAATATATATTATATTTTAAAAAAAATTAATAATAAGTTTTTTTTATAGTTTTAATAAGTTTATTTTAGTTTTAATATATTATAAAAACTAGTTTATAAATTTTTTATAATAAAATATTTTATAAAAAAAATTTTTTTTTAATTTAGTTTAAATATTTATAATTTATTTTTATAATTTTTAAACTTTTATTATTTGTTTTTTTAAATAATTAAATTTATTAAATTAACTTTTTTAAAAATAAAATTAATATTTAGTTTTTTAACTATTTTAATAATTTTTATTAATATAATTAAATTTTTAATTTATTTTAGTTTAATTAAAACAAATATATATTTTTGTTTTTTTTAGTTTTTATTATTAAAAAATTAATAATTTTATAAAATAATATATTTATAACTATATTTTTTTTATTTAATTAATATTAAAAAATAATATTAATAGTTAATTTTTAAGTTTATTGTTACTTAAAACAATATATAAAAAAAAAACTATATTATAAAAAGCTTTAATAATATATTTATAAGCTATATATAATAAAAACTATTTAAATTTAAGCTTTTTTTAAGTTTTTTAAAAAAAGTAATAAAGTTTAATTATTTTATTATAGCACTTTATATATAAAAAAATAAATAATTAAAAAAGTTTTTTTTATGCTTTATATATTAAATAATATACTAATTTATGCTAGCTATTAATAGCTTATATTTTTATATTAATAGTTTGTTTATAGCAATATTATACTTAATAAAGCAATTAATAAAACAATAAAATAGCTAATATATAATAAGTTAATTATTAGCAGCTATATATATTATTAAAAAACTATATTAATAGTTGCTTAATAGCTGTTTGTAGCTACTAGTATATAGTGGTCGATAATCGGTTATATAAAAAAAACTAAGCTATATATAACTTATATATAGTTTATTTTTTTTTTGTGCAAAAAAGTTATTGTTTATTTTTTTGCTTATATATTAAGCTTTCGGCTTAGCTATTTAGTTGTAGTTTATTTATTTGCTTAAATAAATTAAAAAATAATATTAAAATTATTTAAAAAGTTTATTTATTTTATTTATTAAATAAATAATATTTTTTTTATAAACTAATAAATTAATATTTAATAGTTAATAATTATTTAAAATTTTATATTTATTAATTTAAAATAATAATATTTTAAAGTTTAAACTATTATTAATAGTTTTTAGTTTTATATTAAATAAACTTTTTTAAGCGCTATTATTATTTTAAAAAAATAGTTTATAAGCTTTTATTTTTTATTTTTTTATTTTTATTAAATAATATTTTTAATAATATTTTTTAAAATATTTATTTTAATTTAAATTTTTATATTAAGTTTAAAAAATATAATTATTAAAATAATATTTATTAGTTTTTTTAAAGTTTTAAAAGCTTTTTATTATTTAAGTTTTAATTTTTATAATATTAACTTTTTTAATAATTAATTTAAAAGTTTTATTATTTTATTAATATAATAAATAAATATTTATATAAAATTATATAATTTTAAAAATAATTAAATAAATATTAAATTTTTTAAGTTTTTAAATTTTTAATTTATAATTATTTTTATTTTATAAAAATTAATTTAAATATTTTTATTAGCTTTTAAAACTATTTATAAATAATTTATTATAATAATATTAATATAAAACTTTTTAATATTTTTTTAAAAATTTATTTTATTTAAATAAAAAATTATTTTTTTATATTATTTTTAATAATTTTTTTATTTATTTAAATAAATTAATATATTATTTATATAAATATTAATAAATTAATTAAATAATTTATATAATTAAATATTAATAAAGTTTTATTATTAAATTAATTTAACTTTAAAACTAAATAATAAAACTTTTTATTAATATATATTTAAATAAATATAAAACATTATTAAATAATAAAACTATAATATAAGCTTTAATTAATTAAAAATTTAAATAATATTAATTTTTAAATAAATTATTATATTATAATAATTATATATAATATTGTTTAAATTAAAAGTTTATATTAGTTAATTTTTTAAAAATTAATTTTATTATTAAAAATTTATATAAAATTATTATTTAATAAAATAAAGTTTTAATATATAAAAAACTAAAGCTATATTTAAATTTATATATAGTTTAATAAAGTTTATTTAAAAAAGTTTTTTAACTTTTTTTTTTTAATAATATATATTATATAAAAGTTTAATATTTTAAAAAGTTAATTGTTTAAAGCTTATTATTTAATTTTAAAATTATATTATAATTTAATTTTAATAATAATAATTTAATAAAAAACTTTTTTAAAAAAAAGTTTTTTTAAATAAGCTAGTTTTTTTAAAATTAATTGTTTTATTAATTTAATATATTTAAAGTTTTTATTAATAAAAAATAATATTAGTTAATTATTAAAAGCTTTTTAGTTTTTTTTAAAAAAAGTTTATATATTAATAACTTTTTTTGTTTTTTTTATATAAAAGTTAATATATTTTATAAATATTAATATTATAAAAAGTTTTATTTTTTTTATTATTTATAATTTAAATTAATTTAATAGTTTTTTTTTAAATATTTAATAATTGTTTTATTATTTTAAACTATTAATTATTTAAGCTTTTATTTTAATAACTTTAATTTTTTATTATATAATATTTTTATAAATTATTTAAAAATTAAATAGTTTTTTTTAAATTATATAATAATTAATAATTTTTTTTTATAATTAAAAAATATTTTTTAAGCTATTAATTAATAAAAACTAATAATAATATTATAAGTTATTTTTATAATTTTAAACTTTTAATTAAAAAACTTTTAATTATTTATTATTAATATAATAATAAAAACTTTTTTTAATTTTTTAATTATATATTTATAATAGTTAATTAATAATATTAGCTTTTTTAATTAAATTATTTTTGTTTATTTTTATTATTTTAATTTTTTTATTAAACTTTAATTAATTAAAAAATTAGTTTAAACTTTAATATTATATAAAACAATAAATTTTATTATATTTTTTTTATTATTTTATATTTATATAAATAATATAAATTTAAATAATTTTTTAAGTTATTTATATTAATTATAATAAATAATTAAACTAATAAAAAAATTTTTGCTAGTTTTTTTAGTTTTTTAAATTATTAAAACTTAAAGTTTTATTTAATTTTTTTTTATTAAATAAAATTTAAATAAATATAATAATAATATTTTAGTTTTTTAAATAGTTTTTTATTATATAATTTATTTTATTATAATTAAAATAAATATTATTAATTTAATAAACTTTTTTTTATTTTTTAGTTAATTTTTTAACTTTATTATTTTAAATAATTTTTATAATATAAAAAATATTTTATTTTTTTAAAATAATTTTATTATTATTTTAATTTTAATAAATTATTAAAGTTTTATTTTTATTTTTTTATTTTTATTAATAAAAATATTAATAGTTATAAATAGTTTTAATTATTTTATTATAAAATTATTTATAAAATATTATTTAATTAATATTAGCTTTAAAAAATTTAATATTTTAGTTTATATTTAAATGTTTTTATAATAATTAAAATTATTTAAATTTAAATATTATTATTTTTTAAATTAAAGTATTAAAAGTTAAAATAAAATTATAAATATTAAAACTATTTAAAAGTTTATATTAATATTTATTTAAAGCTTATTAAATAATAATAGTTTAATTAAAATTATAATAAATAATAATTAAAGCTTAAATTATTTTAGCTATATTATTAAAAAGTTATAAAATTAATTAATATTAAGTTTTAATTAATTAAAAAGCTTTTTTTTTAGCTAAAATAATAAATATTTTATTTAGCTTTTTTTATTATAAAATATTAGTTTATTTTTTTAAAACTTATTTATTAGCTTATATATTTAAATATTAAATTTATTTTTATTATTATTAAACTTATTTAAATATTTTTTACTTAAATAAATAAATAAACTATAACTAAATAACTAAGCTAAAGCTTAACAAGTAAATAAAAAAGTAAACAACAACTTTTTTATATAAAAGCAAAAAAGCAAGCTATATATAAGCTATATATAACTAAACTTTTTGCTTATATAACTAATTTTTTATAACTATATATTAATAGCTATATATAGCTATTAATAGCTATTAATATAGCTTTTAACAATATATATAGCTATTAATAACTAAATTATTATATATTAGCTATTTTACTGTTTTGCTAATTGCTTTGCTAGGTATAATATAGCTATAAACAAACTGCTAATGTAAAAATATAAGCTACTAATAGCTAGCAAAATATTAATGCGTTAATTAACCTACAAAGTGTAAAAAAGCATTTTTTATTACTTATTTTTTATATAAAGCGCTATAATAAAATAATTAATACTTATTATTTTTTTTAAAAACTTAAAAAAAGCTTAAGTTTAAATAGTTTTTATTATATATAGCTTATAAATATATTATAAAGCTTTTTATAATATAATTTTTTTTTTATATATTATTTTAAATAGCAATAAACTTAAAGTTTAATTATTAAACTTATTTAAATATTTAGCTTTAAATTTAGCTTTATTTTTATATTATTAATATTATTTATTTTTATAAACTATTAATAATTAAAATATTAGCTATATAGCTATTTTTTTAATATAAAAAATAATATTAACATTTTTTAAAAATATATTATTTATATATTTTTTAAAAACAAAAGTTTATTAATTTAATATTTTATATAACTTTTAAATTTTTTATTATAAAATAAATAATTTTATTTTAAAACTAATTAGTTTTTTATTTTTGCTAACTATTAATTAAATAATAATTTAATTTATTATATTATTTTTATTAATTAATTTTAATAAAATATTTTTTTTAAGTTGCTTTATTTTAAAATTGCTATTAATAATATTAATTTAAATTTTTTTACTTTTATTATAAAAAATTAAAACTTTATAAAACTTTTTTTTTTAATTTTAATAAAAACAAATAAATTATTAGTTATTTGTTTAATTTATTTATAGCTATTATAAATTATTAATTAAATGTTATAAATTAACTATAAAAAAGCTAATTAAAAAAGCTAAAAACGGCTAAATTAAAACAAAATATATAAAAAATTATATTTTAGTTAAAAAAATATATATATATTATATATAAAATAAACGCTTATAAAGCTTATAATATTAAAACTAACAAGTATAATAAATTTATGCTTATAAAATTTATACGTTTTATTATAATAAACTAAACAAGCAAAATAAACAAATATATTATTAAATAAAAAAATTTATAATAAAGTTATATTTATAAAAAAAAAAATATTATATATAATAATAAAGTTTTTTATATAACTAGTTTTTTTTTACTTTATTTATTAATTTAAGCTTGTTTTAAATTTTTAAAATAAAAGCTATATTTTATAATTATTTATGTTTTATAATACTATTGTTTAATAAATTGTTTTATATTATTTTATATTAAAAATATACTTTTATTAAATATTATAAAATTTTATTATTATATAAATATAAAATTTAATAGTTATAATATTTTAATAACTTTTGTTTAATATTATAATTAAGTTATTAAACAATAAAAAACTATATTTATAACTTTAACATTTATATTAAATATAATTATTTAATAGTTAAACTAAATATGCTAAAAACTAACTAAACTATAAAGCAAAAATTAATAACTAATAAAACAAATTATAAATATATTATTATTATGCTATAAACTAAACAAACTAATATAATTTAATAAAAACTTAAAATAAGTATAAATATATTTTATATAGGTATAAATTTATTTAAATAACTATATAATTATAAAAAAACAATAAAAAGTTATAATTATAAAAAAAATTTTTAAAAAAAATATTTTAAAATAATAAAAGCTTAAAATATAAAAATACCTAAAAAATTAAAACAAACTAATTTTTAACAACTTTAAAAAGTTTAAAAAATAGTTTAAAAATATGTTTAAAAACTTAAAAAAAAAATAATAAGCTAAAAAAAAACTGTTAATAATAAAGCAAAAAAAATTAATAGCAAAATATATA